>CAOKZL010001550.1:0-327219 GCA_948472985.1 Iguana delicatissima | reverse complement strand
AGTCAAAGTCAACGTGAAGGCACACCACAACTCCAACAATGATGAAGAACCAGTGCAGTACAGCAGGTCAAGTTTTGGACTAGGACTTTGGGAGGCCAGGGTTCAAATCGTGCCTATGCCATGGAAACCCACTGGTTGACCTTGGGCAAGTCACACTCTCACACTCCCTCTCCTGAATAAATCTAGTCAAGAGAAGGTGACCATAAGTCAGAGTTGACTTGAAGGCACGTAACAGTGGAAACAGCATGGTATAGAGGTTGAATGCTAGATTAAGACTTTGAAAGACCAGCTATGTTCTGGTCAGCAAATGTTCCTCAATACCTCTTCCCTCTTTCCACTCACAAATCAACAGATATGTTGGAAGAGGACGGCTACAGCTAAAAGTCAGGGTGTAGAAGGTAAGGAAGGATAGGTACCTTCATCTCACTTGAAGGAGCTTGCAGGTACCCAGTCCTGGCCTAAAATCTGTTAAGGATTAAAGTTACAGGAGCCCTGTTTTGGATCCAGTGTGACATCTCTAATCCTCTTCCCATTTCCATGCTGCAGAGTGAAGAGGCGGGCAGTGCATGGCTGGCCCCTCCCAAAACTGCAAACCCCAGGATTCCAGAGGATGTTGAAAGTGGAATCATCGCGCTATAACAGGCTAGTGCGGAAATGGCCTGGGTCTTCTCAGGGGCTCCTCCCAGACTGTATAATTCCCTTCTAGTAAGGCCAGCAGGAAAATAAAAACCACAACAAAATCATCTTCAGAGCCAAACCCTCAGACCCGTGATGCTTCCTTGGTGATAGCACAAAGGATGCTCCTGGTGATATCATTAAGCAGAAGACATTCAGTATCCACCACTGTCACTCTGAGTATGCCATTCAAATCTGAAACGCAAAGTCTAACAAGTGAAGTAAACAGATACACACAGTGTGCACTTTTCAAGGCAGCGTTCCTGCCCTGAGATTCTTCCTAAAGGCAGCCCAAGGAACATTTCCAGCCTTGAGAGTTAAGGGCCAAAACTGGAGACCTATGTTTCTCCCTTGATATTTGTTCCTGTGATGTCACAGGGCCAAGGCTAGATGATGTTATTAAGCAGGAGAGATTAAACATGAATTACAGTTGCTCAGAGCAAGCTGTCATAGAATAACCACCAAGTTTTTTGTTTTGTTTTGTTTTGAAGGAGAAAACATTTCTCTGGTTGGAAATCTTATTTTCCAATTTCTTGCACTGAACAGATGATACAACCTAGACCTTTCCCATCTCTGTTCTAACACCTTTGCACATACTGCTTTTAAGAAAATAGACACATGAACTATGCACACTTTCAAGGCAGTGCTCTTGCCCTGAGTTTCCTCTCCCTTGCCCTCCGGACCAGGGAAGTGGGTCCAGGCCATGAGATCTGGGAATGCCTATAAGCAAAAGGTGCTACCACAAAATATAGCCACCGGACATCCAGCAAAGGACGCTGCAAAACACGCCCTGTGGGTGGGCATCTGAGCGTTTGCAGCTATAGGGCTCGGGAGATTGGCACGAGAGAGTTAATCGCACATTGCTGGGCTAGCTGGAGCTGGCAGGATGCCTCCCCCTTTATCCCCCGCTGGGGGACCCTGCGGATGAATCCGGCATCTTGCAGCACACAGAAGAGAGCCTGGCGCCCTGCGTGTGTGTGTATGTGTGTGCCATCTTAGCATTCAGTCCTGCGCTTGGCTTCCCTGGGGCATTCCTGCCCAGGCCTGGGTAATTATGCAGCGAAAAAGGTGCCCCCTGACACTCCATGGCCCGGGGCAATCTCTCTGCAAGTACTGGAGGGAAGGAGCAGGGGTTCTTCCTTTAGTGCCCCCGTGGTCCCGAACCTTCTGTCCTTTTGACTCTGGTTTGGGAGAGAGAGGAGGCCGGGAACCAGCAGGATAGATGCTTGCAATAATTATCCAGGCAACCCCTTCAAGTACAGTGCAACCATAGCAACAGACACATGTTCTGTCCCAGCCAGAGTCCGCAACCCAGCCAGGGAGAGACGCACAAAAAAATTAACCTCTTCGGGGCTTCGTGTATCCAGAGCACTCTTTCTTGACCCTGATCGGACTCCCAGGCTCTCAGGGACAGGCAGCCAACATGTGCCACAGGAAATTCAGGGCAGTTTCAGCCGCATCGCCTCACCTTTGATGTGCACCCAGAATTCCCTGCAGTGACACAAGGAGATTCTGGGATGCAGCTTTGGATGCTCCCTAGAATTCCCTGCAGTGACACAGAGGATTCTGGGATGCAGCTTCTCCCCCCACACCCATCCTGAATTAGGGGTTGGCATTTTGACGAGACAATTTGGCACCCTGAAAAGGAGGGAAGAGATGTGGGCTTTCAAACAGAACATGGCTGCTCACCCCAGGGTCTCAGGGCTGCCAGATCTTTTGTGGGTCACATCCAGGCATTGGCCTGGGGACTCCCTCAGGGTTCAGTCTTATCCCCTGTGCTATTTTAATGTCTACGTGAAATGCTTGGGAGAGGTTGTCTGGAGTTTTGAGATCAGGTGTCACCAATATGCTGACAATACCCAGCTCTGTTACTCCTTTCCACCTAATTCCAGGGAAGCTGCTTCTGTGCTAAACTGGTGCCAAGCAGCCGTAATGGCCTGGGTGCAGATGAATAAACTGGAGCTTGACCCAGATAAGGCAACGGTGCTCCTGGTCAGTCCAAAGCCAGATCAGGGAACAGGGGTCCAGCCTCTGTTAGATATGGTTACACTCCCCCCGAAAGGCTGGTTTGCAATTGAGGGTACTCCTGGATTCAAACCAGAGCTTGGAGGCCTGGGTTTTGGCAGTGATGAGGCGTGTAGTTGCACAGTTAAAGCTAGTATGCCAACTGAACCCGTTCCTGGAGAAGTCAGATCTGGCCACAGTGGCACATGCCTTGGTTGCATCCTGTCTGGATTACTGTTAATGGGCTCTACATCGGGCTGCCTTTGCTAACTAGGGCTGGCAACAGGGAACATACAACTTCCTGCTTGCAAAAGCTCCGCTGGCCACCAGTCTGTTTCTGGGCATAGTCCAGGGCACCTGGTGATGACATATAAAGCCCTTTAGAGCTTGGGCCCAGGATGTTTGAAGGACCGTGTCTCCTTTATGAGCCCAGTAGAGCTCTAAGATCTTCTGGAGAGGCCCTTCTCTCTGTCCCATCACCTTCTCGTTCGCATTGGAGAGAACAAGAGAGGCAGGGCCTTCTTGGTGCTTGTTCCCAGACTTTGGAACTCCTTCCCAAGGGAGGCCAGGGTGGTCTCATCCTCCTCTCCTTCCGTCAGCAAGTCAAAACATTTTTATGCCATCAGGCTTCTAGAAACTGATATGGCCATTTCCGCACTAGCCTGTCATAGCGTGATGATTCCACTTTCAACATCCTCTGGAATCCTGAGGTTTGCAGTTTCGGGAGGGGCTGGCCGGCCCCTCCCGAAACTGCAAACCCCAGGATTCCAGAGGATGTTGAAAGTGGAATCATCGTGCTAGAACAGGCTAGTGCGGAAATGGCCATAGGGTGGGGCGAGTACTAACACTGCGTGGTGCTGTTTTTAAAGTTTGTATGTCTGTTTTTCAATGAATCTTAATTTTGTAATGTTTAACATTTTTAACTTGATCGAATCTTTAATTGCTTAATAAATCATTGTTATACTGATACTGTTACCAAAGTTCAGTATAGTTTTTAAGCTGTATTGCTTTTAAATATGCTGTCAGCTGCCTCGAGTCCAATTTTTGGAAGAAAGGCGGGATATAAATGAAAATCATCATCAAACAATTCTCTGCTGCTGGATTCCCAAGCTGTAAAACTACTTTCAGTACCCACAACCTCCTGGTGTTTGGCTCACCAGCATCTCTAAATTGTGATGACAATTGACAAGAAAGCCCACCACATATCAATGTTATGTTTGTGTCTGTCTGCACCTCCACATCCCAAACACTTTGGATGTTCTTTAGTATGTAGAGGCTTTCCTTTGTTTGCAAGATAAATACTCTGGAGGTGAGGGGAAGTGTACCCTGAGGACAGGACGGGCACCAGCCGCAGAGCCGGGTGAGGTATGAGGATGCCATGGTTCCCTACAGAGCCCTGGCAACGAGGCGTAGAGAGGAAGGCAGCTGCCCGTTTGCTGCTCCCCGTTCCCACACAGTTCTGGGCACAAGCTGCCAGCCATTCAGAGAGCCTCCCAAATTTCAGCTCTGGCAGCCCTGGGTGCATTTTCAACCAGCCAGAGTGAAATGTTTGCTGTGCTGTGGCTCATACTCTGTCTGCACTCGTCCATAGAACCAAGCAGTAGTGTTGCTACAGCGGCGGAGACAAATACGAATTCTCCTCTCCTGTGAATTTCTCCTTCTGTCCCTCATTTCCAGCATTGTTGAGAGTGAGACACGGAGACTCATCCGTACATAGAACTCTTCTATTTGTTGGGTTGCATTCCCTTGGTTACTTTCCTTCTCCTTTGCTTTGGATGGCTAGAGGCTTTTTCCAAATAGTCAAAAGGCCTGGAAGCTATGAAGCTCTCCGAGGAAGAGCTAAAGGAGCTCGGTAGGTTTAGGGTGGAGAAAAGACGGTTAAGAGGGGAGGTGATAGCTTAAATATAGTTTAAATATATAATAGTTAAATATATAGTTAGTTAAATATATAGATAGTTTAAATATATGAAGGGATGCCATGTGGAAGAATGGCTTGGTTCCAATGGTGAAGCTATGGGGTAAGGGGGCTGCAAAGCATTGGCTCTTGTCAGAGTCTTGATAAAAGGAGATACAGGACATTTCCGCACTACACTGTTATAGTGCTATTATTCCATTTTCAACATCCTGTGGAATTCTGGTGGGGGAGTTTTAGTTTGGCTGAGAATTCTAAATGCCCTTCCCTAAACTGAAAGTCCCAGGATCCCGTAGGATGTTGAAAGTGGAATGATAGCACTATAACACTATAACAGTGTAGTGTGGAGATGATTACAGTTTTTTCTTTAGATAATCTGGACTTAAGCTGTATAGTAACAGCCTTTGCTACTGTGATAAAGTAGAACATGTTCAGAGAAGAGTGGCCAAGATGGTCAAAGGTCTGGAAGCCAAGCCCTGTCAGGAATAGCTTAGGGAGCTGGATGTGTTTAGATCTGCGAAGAGAAGAAGACTGAGAAGGGACATCATAACCATCTTCAAGTGTCTGAAGAAGTGGCATGTAGAAGACAAAACCACCTTGTTTTCTGCTGTTCCAGAGATTAGGACCTCATGGCTTCAAACTATAAGGAAAGAGATCCCACCTAAACATTAGGAAGAACTTCCTGGGGTAAGAGGTGATCAACAGTGGAACACATTGTTCTTGAAAGCAGCGGAGTCTCCTTCTCTGGTGGTTTTTAAATGGATGTTGGAAGGCCATCTCTTGGGGGTAAATTTTGGGAGTTTAGAGCTTCCCAGGGTGTTAGCCCTTTTTGGGAAATTCTATGAAAGCTAAAATTGTTAGGAATTAGCCTTCTTTTAGCAGAGTTGCAGAAAAGAAGCATGTCTCAATCTCTGTGTGACTTCCCTGAACTGAGACTGACTTAGAAAGCAAAACAAGGCAGGCAGTTTCTGATTACAAACTTAGGCCCTTTTCGCACGGCATTTGCCCTGGAGCATCGCATGACTGCGAGGAGCGGTCCACACAATGCACTCGCAACCGCGTGACACTCCAGGGGCTGGCAGGCGCCAATCGTGCACTATTTCATTTTTGGTTTTGAGCTGAAAATGGTGTGTGACCGCGCATCACCCCGGGGCCCCGTGTGCACTTGCCATGCGTGCGGAGCTCCAGAGCCGTGGTGCTCACGCTTCCTGCCCCAGTGCAGCCTGGGAAAATCCCAGGCTGCACTGTGGAAGGAAGAGGAGGGGCTCTTGCGCTACCTGCTCACGAGCAGGCAGCAGCTGCGGAGCTGAAGCAACGGGGACGTGAGAGCCTCTCGCAAGAGGCAGCTTGTGCGATCCGCGCACCCCAGCTCCGTAAAAAGGTGAGTTATGGCAAGGGCCTTACATTTGCATCAGAGAGACTAGATCCTAAGTAGCTAACAGAAAGATTAGGTAAGATAGTAACTTCATTCTTAACTGACTATCTTCTTGGTGGAGAGGCAAAGCATGGTCAGAGAGAAGATTATAGAAGCAAAAATGGCAAAGAGAGCAAAAAGAGAGCACTGAGCTTTAGTTAAGAAGGCAAAAGGCTTTGACATGCAAAGGGAAAAGAAACTAAGGTGGCTAAGCCCCATATGCCCTAAAGCAAGAGGGACTGGGGAAAGAATGCCAGAATTTTCCAACAGTAAAGCTGCCAGTTCAGGAGCATCTGAAGCCTTGAGGTTTCATGAGTATCCCTGCATGGCAGGGGGTTGGATTTGATGGCTCTTGTATTCTTTGCCGGCTCTACGATTCTGTGATTTCATGGTGTGAACCTAAGACCCAGGGGTAGTGCCAGGTGATGTCACTAAACACAAGAAATTAAACACCAACTACAGTTGCTCAGACCATGTCATTCAAATAATAAACATAAGTCTAACCAGTGAGACAAGGGAAGGAGGAGAGGAGAAAATTAAGTCTGCAGCACCCATTTCAAAGCAGTCTGCAACAATGGTAGCTACATTTTAAATGTGGTACACACATTTAAAAAAAAATATTTTCAAGGCTGTGCTCTCCCTCTAAGATTCTTTCCCTTGCCTTGGGTTTTAGAGAAGAGGTCCAGGCCATGAGACCAAGCAACTCTACTCAGAGGTGCTTTAGGAGTAGGCTTCCGCATGGCTTAGTAAATTGGGCTGAAATTAATAAAAAAAAATTTAATAGAGGCAAATGCAAAATTTTACATTTAGTCCACAACAAAGAAAGGCACTGGTATAGGATGGAGGATACTTGGCTTAGCAGTACTAGAAGTAGAAGGGACCTTGAGATTATTGTTGATCAGAAGTTGAACATGAGCTAGCAGTGTGATGCTGCAGCAGAGAAGGCAAATGCTATCTTAGCCTGCATTAATGGAAGCATAATTTCCACATCAAGGGAGGTAATAGTCCCACTATATTCTGCACTGGTCAGGCGTCATCTGGAATACTGTGTTCAGTTGGGTGCCTCATTTTAAGGATACAGAAAAGTTAGAGCAGGTTCAGAGAAGGCAACAAGGATGGTAAGAGATATGGAGAACAAAACATATGAGGACAGTATTGAAGAAGCTGGGCATGTTCAGCTTGATGAGGAAAAGATTCAGGAGTGACATGATCATACTCGTTAAATACCTCCAGGGCTGCCACAGAGAGAATGGGACAGACTTGTTCTCCGCTGCTGCAGAGGGTAGGACCAGGTCTAAATGTTTGAAGTAACAGGAAGGTAGATTTCATAGAATCATAGAATAATATATCTGGAAAAGACCCCAGGGGCCATCCAGTCCAACCCTATTCTGCTATGCAAGAACACCCATCAGAGCACTCCCTTTGACAGATGGCCATTCAGCCTCTGCTTAAAAGCCTCCAAAGAAGGAGGAGACTCCACCGCACTCCATGAAGGCAGCAGCAGATTCCACTGCCGGGGAGTCTGACCATCAGGAAGTTCTTCCTGAGGTTCAGGTGGAATGTCTTTTCCTGTAGCTTGAATCCATTCCTCCTTGTCCTCGACATGACAGCCCTTCAGATATTTAAACATGACTATCATGTCCCCTCTTAACCTTCTCTTCTGCAGACTAAACCTCCCCAACTCCCTAAGCCATTCCTCATAGGGCTTCACGGTTTCCAGCCCTTCGCTATTTTGGTCACCGTTCTCTGGACACACTCCAGCTTGTCGATACCTTTCTTGAACTGAGGTGCCCAGAACTGGACACAGTGTTCCAAATGAGTTCTAATCAAAGCAGAATAGAGTGGTACCATTACCTCCTTTGATCTAGACACCATACTCCTATTGATGCAACCAAGAATCGTGTTGGCTTTCTTGGCTGCCGCATCACACCACTGACTCATGTTCAGCTTGTGGTCCACCAAGACTCCTAGATCCCTTTCACATGTACTGTTATCCAGTACATGTGAAAGGGATCTAGGAGTCTTGGTGAACCACAAGCTGAACATGAGTTCAATTGAACATGATTTCAGTTGAACATGAGAAGGAACTCCTTGACAATGACAGCAGTCTGGCAATAGAGCCAACTGCCTAGAGAGATGCTGAGGTCTCCTTCTCTGGACACTTTCAATAAGAGGCTGGACAGGGACCTGCTGGGGATATTCTGGCTGGAAATATTGCACTGAGCAGAGTGTTGGAACTAAGGATCCAAAGGGTCCCTTCCAACTCTATGATTCTTAAGATCTACAGGGGAGGGCTTTCTCGTGGTCCCACCATGGTCACAGGTTTGCTTGGTGGAGACATGAGACAGAGCCTTCTCAGTTGCTCCTCTCTTCCAGGCAAGGCTAGGCTGCCTCCTCCTTGAACCCCTTTTGCAAGCAGGCAAAGATGTGGATCTGAAATTAAATAAATAAACAGTCAGGTTAGGGTCACTGAATGGCAATCTAACGGCCTTTCCACACTACACTCTTACAGTGCTATTATTCCACTGTCAACATCCTACGGAATTCTGGGGTTTGCAGTTTACTGAGGAGGCCACAGAGATTTCTGGCTGAAATTCTAAATTCCCCTCCCTAAACTACGAACCCCAGAATTCCATAGGATGTTGAAAGTGGAATAATAGCACTATAACAGTGTAGAGCGGAAAAGCCCTGAGTGAGTTCTGCTCATTTGAGGGTCATTTTAGGGATATCTGAAGGGTTTTTATAACAGAATTATCCCATCCTTGGTCTCCAAGCAGCTCACAGAGGGTTGCCTGAATATCTTCTGCCACAATTTTGAGTTTCATAGCAAACCTGCATGGTGACACGGCTGTATTTCCACCTCTCGGTCTTCTGTTCTCCAGGATTCAGCTCCCTAAAGCTTAGTTTTTGGGTCTTTTACCATCTTCGTCACCCTCCTCCAGACACGTTCTGGCTTGGGTCAGTATCCTTCCTCAGCTGTGGGGCCAGAACTGGACAGAGGATTCCAGGTGAGGCTGACCAAAGCCGAACAGAGCAGGACTGACTTTCTTCAATCAAGAGACTACAGCCCTATTATGACTACTGTCCCCAGTCATAAAAAGAGAGTACAGTGTGATCTCAGGGAAAGAATGCTAAGTTGGGATTTGTGTCCCAATTTAGGCACTGACTCAGCCAAGAGATGACCTTCAGCAAATTTGCAGAGCTTAGAAAAGTTGCTTTTCTGGGCTGAAGCTATCAGAATCTCCCTGAAGCTGAAGTCCCAAAAAGCAGACTTTTGAAGCTCTGAAAATTTATCATCAGCTGCGATTCTGTTTTCCTCATCTGTGAAATGGGAGAAATAATGAGTGGTGGGAACAACTGTGAAAATGTCTTGGAAACCACTTTTGGACTCTTTCATGTGACAGCATAGAAACCGTCATTTTTCATGTTTTTTGTTTTTCCATGCTTTTTCATGTTTTATGATTAATAATTTTCGTAGGCTGAAAGCTGACTTGCCAACACACGAGAACAACATTTCTGTACGTGTGATTTACAGGTGTCTGTTATGTTCCAGTGTTGTGCTAATAGTCTTAACATTTGACATTCTAAATGCTGGCCTTCATAGCAAATTAGAATTCCTAACAAATAGATACTGTCCTGATATATAGTTCCAGGATTCAATGCATTTCTAGATACCTTCTGCACTGATAGGCAATTATATTCATTATTAAATAATAATAATAATAATAATAATAATAGTATGTTTTAAGCTAATATTAAGTACAGTTAAGAAATCCTTGACAACTAGAGACTTGCAACCCAAGCTTTACCAGTTTTGTTTAAATCCACATGTGAAATTCAGAGCTTGCCCATCTTTCCATTTAATTTTGTCTTCTTAAAATCCTGACCTGCCCTCCCTTTACCCAAAGTTCTCTTAAATGTAATTTAAAACTTGTTTCCCCCACCTCCCCCAGAATTATTTACCTATGTATTTATTTATTTTTCTATTCATATCTAGACTTTCTCCCGGTAAGGAACCAGAACCAGGGCGATTTCCATACTAGACTGTTAGGGCATTATGATTCCACTTTCAACATCCTATGGAAACTCCTATGCAAACTGCAAACCTCAGGATTCCATAGGATGTTGAAAGTGGGATCATAGTGCTATAACAGTCTTGTGCGGAAATGGTCCAGAACTAGGAAATACGACTTTGTATTATTTTAGTTACATATTTATTAACTCATTTCTTTTACACTTTGCTTTTCTCTTAAAATCACGCCCAAAGTGGCTTACAAAGATTTAAAGTAAAAGTTTAGCTAAAATGTTATGCTGCAAAAGTTAAAAAAATAACATCCATTAAAAGTGTATAGTTAGGAGCAGCTTAAAGTATGTTTAACACATAGTTGAAAACGTGCAAGAGAAACACACAGAACACCTCTTTCAAACACTGTTCTGTTGTGTGATTAAAAATCAAAGGCCAGCTTAACTAAAAATGTCCTCGCCTGCTTTTGGAAAGAAAGGAAGGAGCAGGCTAACTGGACCTCCTGTGGAAGGGAGTTCCACAGCCTGGGAGCAGCCACTAAGAAGGCCCTGTTTATGAGTAGGTGGGAGTGGGTGTAGGCGACCCCCTCCCAACTTACTAGCTATGGTCCTGTCATAACATGGCAGTGAAAAAAGAAACCACACACTATGTGGAATGTTCTCTTTGAGGGCAGTTTTTAAAGGCAGTGGATTCACTGGGGGAGCCTGTATCTCATAATCCTGCCATCTCACTTGTGTGCCGTTTCCTCCTTTCTTTCAAGGTCTTGCTAGCACAGGATCTCTCCAAGGTTTTATTCCAGTAAGGCAGACCTTTCATTTCTCTCTGAAAATCTGATCTGTTTGGTTAACATTTTTCTGCTTCTGCATTTTGCCCTCAGAAAGTTAGACTGCTTCTGAACATTCAGTGGCATCACAGCCACTCAAAAGAGGGAGAAACCAAAGCTGAGACAAGCAGCAGGGACACTATAAACATTAACTGCATATGCAGTATTCTATATTGTTCTGAAACAGTATTCTAGCACCTGCATCAACAATTAGGCCAAAGCAGAGCAGAATTTTTTTTTAAAAAAAAAGCACAATCAATGTTCCAGACAGCTGACCAGTTTTAAAATTCTCTTCTTCCCTGTGCATCCCAACCCTGCAGTGATGCTGCTGTCATTCCTTCCCTTTTATTTCTAACGCCTCTCCAGGGCATCCCAGCTTCCATCTCGCCAAAGAGGCCCTCATTCTTTCTAAGGTAAAGCCCTGAACCCAGCAATTAGGAACAATAGATGAATTCCACCTGTCCTATGGGGCAGCTGGTAGGGCCAACAAGTAGGAGCAACGAGCAAAATGGAGCCAGATGGAACTTTGGAAATGGCGGGGGGGGGGGTCCGGATTTTAAAATTTTAAGCAAAGAAAAATAACGAAGCCAACAGAATCCTCCAGGTGTGGCTGGTTTTTCAACAAAGGTCTAGCAAAGGGCATTGCAGCAAGAGATGCCTGTAGTTAACAAGATGGTGTTTGAATGGATGGAGAGTTTTATCCGGTTAACAAATTCTCAGACACTTTTTATGATGGAGGGTCTGTTGCTGAGAAGAACGAGCTAGCGTGGAAGAAGCGCACGGCACACAAGCCTATCCCACCCACAAAAGCAGGCGGTCACGCAGGGCTCTGCTGTCTTTCTGGATCTTGCCTGGCAGTGGCTCTCTGTGTGGGCAGCCAGTTGTCTGAATCATCCATGACAAGCACAAATTGGAGTTTGGCAGCCCCAGAGGCTCATCTCATGTGGAGGCAGGAACCAAATCGAAAAGATGTCCAGGCTCAGTCAGAGAGGACCGGTGCGGTGTCTGTGCGGTTTTTTTGGCTGACGCAGCTGGGCAGAAACAGACCTTTTTTTTTCCTTTCTCATGAGCCAAGCGTGGCTGGCAATGGACACGGGAGAAACAACATCATGGACATTCATGATCTGTATGTATTTTATATCCTGCCTTTCTGCCTCCAAATGGCCATCCAGTGGATAATAGAATTCACGTGGAAACAACTGAAATTTAAAACAAAGCAAATTGAACACATGCACCAGCGAAAACAATCAAACAAACGAAACAGCATCCAATCAGTTACAATTCTGCAGATTATGGCAGGGAACTGTGGTGACTTCAAAGGCCAATATTTTGCCACTTGGAATCCTCAAAGGCCACACGCACAGGATTCTGTTAGTGGCATACGTACATGCAACAGTGGCTTACGCATGTCTGTTTGGATAGAGCACAGGAGCAATTTTCTAGCCAGTCCTAAACTTCCCTCAACAACTGAGAGGTGGCTGTGCCTAGTGGTGAGGAAGGGAGGAGAAGGACGTTCAGATGATGACTAGTGCAGCTGGTCTGGGCTCTGAGGGGAAGGAAAAGGAAGGTGCCTTCTGTCTGCGAATGTGTCATTTCTTCCCCCCACCAAGCCAAGACCAATGGCTTTTCATCTGAATTGCCTGCCCCTTTCCTCTCCTCCCCACAGGTAAGTAGCAGCAGCCCCTCCCAGGGCTTGACAACTGCTGGGTCGGGGCCAAGACACAGGTGGAACCTTAGGCTCCACCTGCTTGATGTAAGATCTTGGCTGCAGACTGCTAAAAAATGTGCAGAACAAAACAAAAAGCCCTTGGAAGTCTGTTCTGATTCTGAAAAATTGATGATTTTGGGTGCTAAATGATGCAGAGATTTTCTGAAATCTATTTGAAAGGTGAATTGCCACACTGGTATGCTTGCAGGAGAGGCAGTTCACACACACTCTTTATTTATTTTTTTGGCTAGAAAAAGAGTGGCCTGGGAAGTCTGAAGGGGTCAACGTTTGCAAAAACAACCTTAGGGGGTTGCATGGAGCCCCACCGTTTCATACAGCCCACCCCTGCTGTACATGTTAGCTGATGACAATTGTGGTGGCATTTACTTACACAATGTTTATTATTCCCATGCTATGAAAAGCATCACCAGATGTCTTCTGCCTCTCAGGTTACATTAAAGGCACAAGAAGAGATCCAACTTTTTTTCCTGGTTAATTGGCAATCTCACCTAGATGGCCAAATGGATTACTTATCTCTAAATGGGGGTGGGGGTGGGGACAGCCGCACACATTTTCTATTTCTCTGACTTCTCTCCTTTGAGTTGTGACTTGTGGCTGCTTCTTGGGAATCTTGTGGAGTATCTACACTGCACATTTATAGCAGTTTGATCCCAGTTCAACTGCTGTGGCTCCCTCCTTTGAAATCCTGGGTTCTGTAGTCTGTTGAGATGCTTAGAATGCCCTAGTATCTAATTAGAGCTATCTAGCTAAACATTCTGAATACCTTATTAAACTACAAATCCCAGCATTCCATAAGATGGAGCCACCACTGTTAAAATGGAAACCAGCTGCTTTAATTGCATAGTGTGGACATATCCCCTTCTACCTTTGGTGTAGAAAGTGGACACACCTTGTTGAGTTCCATCATCTCCAAATCTCAGGTGGGAACAGACTTGTGCTTCTACCATACTGCACTGTTATAGCACTATTATTCCACTTTAACAGTCATGGCAACCTCCTATGGAGTCCTGGGATCTGCAGTTTAGGGAGGGGCATTTATGATTTTCAACCAGATTGCTCTCTGTCTGAATCTTTCAGCTCCAGAGAGTGAGATGTGACAGGTAAACCACTCCTGAATGCCTAGTAACTTGAAAATCCCATCAGGAGGTGCTTCATTGCCACCTCTGAAATCTGTGCCAGATGGGGCTACACGTGTGCAGTTTGTCTGGCTTTGTGGACACTTAGAAAAGCTCCCTGGTACAACACGGCCAAGGAGAGAACGCAGTCCGTGACCAAGGTGAATGGCCTTCTTAATCTGGCAATAAAGGATCCTCAAACTGTATGAAGATCAACATGCATCAGCCCAGGAGAAACTCTGCCTTATTTCTAGTGCGTGCTAAAGGGGGGCTTTGGAGAACCCGCAAGGAGACAGGACATTTTCTCCTTCAGTAGAAGCACACTCAGAGTCCCTGCCCACTTCTGCACTACACTGTTATAGTGCTATTATTCCACATTCAACATCCTGTGGAATCCTGGGGTCTGCAGTTTAGGGAGGGGCATTTGGAATTCTCAGCCAGAGAGCTCTTGGGCCTCAGTGAACTGCAAACCCCAGGATTCCCCCAAGGATGTTGAAAGTGGAATAATAGCCCTAGAACAGTGCAGTGTGGAAGGAGACAGAACAATTAATTCAAACTTCAGGCAAAGAGATCCCTTCTAAACATTAGGAGGAATTTCTTGACTGCAAGAGCAGCTTGACAGTGGAATACGCTGCTGCCTGGGAGTGCGATGGAGTCTTCTCTTTTGGAGGTTTTTAAGCAGAGTCTGGATGCCCAATCTGTCAAAGGGAGGGCTTGGATGGTGTCTTCCTGCATGGCAGGAGAAGGTTGGACTGGATTTGGCCCTGGTGGTCTCTTCAAACTCTAGGATCCTGATTCGATTCTATGATTCTATGGCCATTTCCGCACTAGACTGTTATAGTGCTATTATTCCACTTTCAGCATCCTATGGAATCCTGGGGTTTGCAGTTTAGGGAGGGGCCTTTGAGGAGAGGAGGCCTTTAAGGCCCCTCCCTAAACTGCAAACCCCAGGATTCCATAGGATGCTGAAAGTGGAATAATAGCACTATAACAGTCTAGTGCGGAAATGACCTACGTCAGTAACATAACTCATCATTGTAAAGCTATGCGTTGGAGCCCATGTTTCTGCATCCCAGCCTACTTCTCCCCACCAACGACTTTTATCTCAAGGTACACTTTTTTTTTAAAGGCTATACAGCCATGATGTGCTGTATTCCCTAGCCACCTCCAAAACTCCATGGGAAAAAAATAACGACAAGTTGCTGTATTAATTGCAAAGCTGTGGTGGTGTCACTGGTGTGTTATGCGCTGTACATCAAGAAACCATGATTTAATAGAAATGAAATATGTCTCCTTATCCTGGTTTCCTATTTCTCCTTGGAGCTGCTAATCCTCAACGCCAGTTCACATCACTTTGCCATACCGTAATATATGCAGAGTAAAAAAACACAGGTTGGAACCATTGTGGGATCGTTTCAGGACACCCTAACTCTCAGCATCCACCCACATCCATCACGAGGGCACTTGGGACTTTCTACTTTTTTGTTTATATGAGAAGGTTTAAGTTCCACCAACCTGTCGCTCAAATCAGTTTTGGGGGAAGGCAGGTCACATCAGGTGTGCATTGAAAACACGCACAATGGTAACAACAAATCCACAAAACAGACAATTGCAGCAGATTAACGTCACAAAAAGTAACAGGATCAGGTTGAAAAACGGCAGTGGGGTGAAGCAGCGGATGTGTGGGGAAGAGACAGAGCTTTTAGAGCTGCAAGCTAAGTAGATGTCAACAGCATTGCTCCATTGCACTCAGAGTACTTTCAGAATCCTGGATCAACCATATCTATAATCCAAACTATTTTTCTAAACCACCTGTCATGTTAGGTTATAATTGTTTCAGTCCAAAAATTAAAGTCCCATAAGAAGTTTCCTTCACCGTTTTGACACCTCTTTCAGGCTTAGGTTCCCATTGGTTCTTTGCAGATGGTAAATCAATCAATCTTTCTTTCTCTCTCTCTCTGGCCATTTCCACACTACATTGCTATAGTGCTATCATTCCACTTTCCCTGGGATTTGCAGTTTAGGGAATGGCATTTAGAATTCTCAGCCAGAGAGTTCTTTGGCCTCAGTAAACTACAAACCCCAGAAGTCCACAGAATATTGAAAGTGGAATAATAGCACTATAAGACTGTAGGGCGGAAATGGTCTCTCTCTCTCTCCCTCTTTTTTTTCCTGCTGAGATTTGAATGTACCATGTATTAAAAACACAGAGAGAGAGAGAGAGAGAGAGAGAGAAGAGACACTGCTGGCCACATTATCTGATGCTACCTCACTGAATCCTAGATTTCTTGGCTCGAATCCCAATCGCTGATGGCCCAAAACTGCAGTCACTAACATCTGGTAGACTATGATGCTGAGAATCATCGCCATCCTCTCTGATTGTAGGTCTCAATATTTCAGATGCTGCTTTCTTTGTCCTCAAACAAACATCCCATGTTATCCAAGGATAACTCACTACATTTCTAGATTCTTGGACAGAATCTGGATCAATTATGATCCAAAATTCCAGTAAGTAACATCTGGTAGACTGAAACCTGGAACAGTATTAACAACATTACATAGCAATAATATTATTTCCCTCTGAGCCCTGCTCTCCCACTGAATAACAACCATAGCCCTCCTATGGATGATATACAGACCCTCCCCTATAAAATATTCCCATGCAAATAGAAGAGGAGGCCAGCACCCTTTTCCCCAAAATGGTAGCGTTCTTGCAGCTGGAAGATGCCTTTGTACCAAAGAGACTTTCTCCCTCTTTCTTTGCATCTGTGACCCTTTCATACTGCACAAATATAGCACTATGTACTATGATTCCATTTTAACTGCAACAGTGGGTTTCTGGAAAAGGCCTGGAAACCATGTCCTGTGAAGAGCAGCCTAGGGAGCCAAGTATGTTTAGCCTGGAGAAGAGAAGGTGGAGAGGTGACATGATAGCTATGTTTAAGTATTTGAAGCGATGTCATATGGAGGATGGAACAAGCTTGTTTTCTGCTGCTCCAGAGACTAGGACAAGGAGCAATGGATCCAGACTTCAGGAAAGATTTTTAATCTAAACAATAGGAAGAATTTCCTGATGGTAAAAGCAGTTCAACAGTCGAGTACACTGCCTCAGTGAAGTGTTGCTTTAATCTCCTTTGGAGGTTTCTAAACAGAGGCTAGATGGCCAGCTGTTGGGAATGTTTTGTTTGCATACTCCTGCATGGCAGGAGGTTGGACTTCATGACCCTGGTGGCAAGCTTTTATTCATTTTACTGTACTTCCCCGAACCTAAAAAAAAACTGGTTCTTCATTTTGACAATTTCCGCTTTTTAACAGTGCTCTTGTCCCTAACCTGTCAAATAAGCAGGGGACTCATTTAATATTTTTAGTATTGTTGTTTTTTCTTACACATGATCAATTGCCTTGGGGACCCTTTTGGACTGAGAGATGGTAGACAAATGCCATACATAAAATAAAACAGAATAAAATAAAATAATAAAATAAAATACAAAAACAGGTTAGTCTTAAAGAACTCTTGAAGACTCCTTTTTCCTTCTGTTTCTCTTTGTTACTTTGAAGGCGCGATGATAATGTCTATCCCTTGCAACCGTCTTTACATTAAGCTGTTTAACCACAACCTGGGGAAGCAGTAAAAAATTCTCAGCCCCAGAACTCCCCCCCCCGCCATACTTCCACTTACTGGGAGTAGGGACCAAAGTGTTTTGTAATGGGTGCATGGAGAGAAATAGTTTGTGATCAGAAATCGCCGTAGCTCTTGAATAGTGCTTGACAATACCTGTGGCATCAGTTTGCAACCCACAATTTGGATCTTTGGTCCTAGCTAGAGTAGAACCATTGAATGAGTTGGATTTACTTATCAATTTGCCTTTTAACAATTGTTTAAGTGAGGCCATTTCCACACTAGACTGTTTATAGTGCTATTATTCCACTTTCAACTTCCTATGGGATCCTGGGGTTTGCAGTTTAGGGAGGGGTCTCAAGGCCCCTCCCTAAACTGCAAACCCCAGGATCCCATAGGATGTTGAAAGTGGAATAATAGCACTATAACTGCCTAGTGTGGAAATGGCCTGAATCTACTCTTTAAGTGCAACTAACCAATAAAACGCAAGCCAAAAGTGTTAATCTTTATAGTAGTTACTTAAAAAGTAAGTTGAATTTGGCATAAGTTTTAAGTGACTGCAGCCTACTCTAACAGCTACAATGAAAACTGCCATCCACAAATTTAATGCCAAATAAAGCCCATTAGGTTTTAAGATGCCACCAGATTTTTTCTTGTCTTCCTTGCAGCAGACTAAAATGGCTGCCACCCACCGCCTTAAAATATATATTTGTACTGACAGTGAAACAAATGTTTTCTGAGTCTCATGTTGGCAGATGCACTCTGCCTAATCCAGCTGTCTTGCCCACATGCCAGGCTTGGAGGCCTCAAAATGCAATAGGTATCTTGTTGGCCACCGGAAAAGAAGTCCACAAGATGGACACTGGGCGTGTCCACATTGCACAGTTATAATGCTATGGTTCCCCTTTAACTGCCACTGCAACATCCTGTGGCATCTTGGGATCCGCACTTGGGGAGAGAAGATATTTAGAATTCTCTTCCAGGGAGCTCTAGTTGCCTCCCCAAACTGTTCCATAGGATGCAAGAGTGACATTTGAAACATAAACCCTCCAATATTTCACAGATAAAAAACCAGAACATGTCTGGCCAAGCAACATCACAGTGTGGTCAAGATGGCAACAGCTATTAATGAACAGACAAGCTAGGAGGGGTTTCAGCAGTTTGCTTTTCCCTGAGCCTCCTGAAAAGAGGAAAATTCTGCCCCCTCATCCTCTCTTCCCAATGCTGGGATAACTGATTGCAAACTAATTTTCAAGTTTAATTCAGTTTGCAACAAGGGAAAAAGTGGAAAGAGGAGAGAAGAACTGGAACATCTTAATAGCAGCTGAAAAAGTGGGATGGCAGAGGCGAGATACCCTCCAACTATCCTTATTTGGCAGGGGCAGTCCTGATTAATCCAGTCATTCCACTTTTTCAACTTCTTTCTAAATGTCCCAGTTATTTTTTCTCCCCTTCCTTCTGTGTCCCCAGGTTATTTCAATCCAAAGTGCAAAAGTACTTTGCGCTCAGTGAAGGAGTGGATCTGGCAGAATCTTGTATTTCCTAGCAAACTACTGCAGTTTCTCCTAGCTTGGGTCCTCTTTGTCAGTAATAACTTTTGCCATCTTGACCACACTCTGATCCTCTTTGGGCATAGGTGTCCTGGTTTCTACCTGGGAAACGTTGGAGCATATGAGATCATTCGGGACATTACCTGCCAAATTAGGACAGTTGGAAGGTATGAAATTGGAGCCTAGAGTTCCTTGTGTTGTGCGAAAGCCCCTCTCCAAAAAAACTGATTCTGCCTGCTCCTCTGACCTTCCTTAGAGATCTGTATCACACAGCAGATTTACTGGGGCAAGCGAGTGTGCAGGCGAGGGCCTCTCATTGCAGAAGAGGTGGATATTCTGATTAAGTAGGCCATTGCTTTGTAAACATTTGCGCTGTGTGACTCTTTAGGTGACCCCACAAAATTGGTTGGTTGCTTCTGCTGCAAGAGACATCATGCAGCTTTGTTGTGGAATGTTCTTTCCGCCAGAAACCAAAGGCTTTGAAGAGTGTCAGCAAAGAGTCGGTGTAGCACTTCTTCACGGTTGCGCTAATTTTCTTTGTAATACGCCCGGCCCGCTCTGTTGTAAAAGCCAAGAAGGTCTTTGGTCCTACCTTTGGTCCAACCTTTGGTCCTACCCTTTTAAAGGAAATCCTACTATAACGTGAAATAGTAGGCTGAGTATTGTTGTTTCTTAGGCCGTTTCTACGCTGGACTGTTATAGCGCTATTATTCCACCTTCAACATCCCATGGAGTCCTGGGGTTTGCAGTTTAGGGAGGGGCCCTTGAGGATGGCCTTTGAGGCCCCTCCCTAAACTGCAAACCCCAGGACTCCATAGGATGTTGAAAATGGAATAATGGCACTGTAACAGTCCCGTGCAGAAACGTCCCCTGTCTATAGTATTCGGCTTAAAAGGACACCATAGTGATTCGTAAGATGTGTACTATGACAATTAAGAGCTAGAGTAGGATAGTGGAGACCAGAGTTCAAAACGCTTCTCGGCTATGGAAACCCACCGGGTGAGCTCGGGCAGGTCACACTCTCTCAGCCTCAGAGGGAGGCAAAGGGAAACAAATCTTGCCCAGAAAATCCTGTGATAGGGTCGCCTTAGGCTTGCCGTGACTAGAAAACAACTTGAAGGTACACAATATCAGCGGTATGACAATTTCTGCCCTCGGGCTTTCAGTTCTAGGCCATTTCCACACTAGACTGTTATAGTGCGATTATTCCACTTGCAACATCCTATGGAATCCCGGGGTTTGCAGTTTCGGGAGGGGCGCTATAACAGTCTAGCGTGGAAATGGCCCTAATGTCTGAGACGCAACACTGAAGGTATAAGAAGCATAAAGAGAGGAAAGAGGGAGGGAGAAATTATGCCCAGGGCTTATGAAGTGTTGAGTGTCTTGGGTGTGATGACAAGTGTGCAAGATGAGCCTGCCTGAAATTAGAGAGCTTCAGCAGGGCTTTATTGGTAGCGGCACCCTGACTGTGGAAGTCCCAGCCAAGAGAAATGAGGGTGCCCCCATCTGTTTGGAGCTTCCGGGAAAGGGCAATCACAGCGTTGATTTGCATGGCCTTTGCTGTCTGAAACTGCTGTTTTAATTACTTTTTTCAAAACTGTTTCAGAGGACTATTTTTAGATACAGCATTTTTCAAATAGTAATTTGTTTTCAAAGTCTCTATCTCTGTTTTGTTTTGATTTTTTTTCCCCTGTTGTGTATTGCCTCAGTAGCCCCAGTGGGCTAGGAGGCAATAGAGCAGGGCTTTCCAAATGGTGTGTCGTGACACATTAGCGTGTCGCCTGTAGTGTGTTGGGTGTGTCACCTCCCTGGCCAAGAAAGACCCCTCCACCCAAGACTAGCCCACTGCCATCGCTCTCACCGGGACCCTTCCCCGGCACGGGTGACGGCAGCGGGCCAGGATGGAGGGGAACCGCCTTTCCCCGTTCTAGATACAGCCTTGGGTACCTCCGGTTTGCTAGCAAAACTGAACTAGTGTGTTGCAAATGATGCATGTCGAAAAAGTGTGTCACCAACATGAAAAGTTTGGAAAGCTCTGCAATACAGAAATACCATCAGGCAGTCAATCAGGGCTTAAGTTCAGCCAGATGAAATGTTCTGGGTAACTTGCTGCATATTTTCTGCAAGTGGGCTGTGCTGAAGGGGGAAGACAGACGCATCTTCCTTTGCTAAACTTTGTTCTTCTCTTTGCTCACTGCTGTGTGTCAGTAGTCAGGGAATCACTGCGCAAGATTCCTTGGCATCCCTGAAACTAGACTTGCACGTATGTGCATTACAGAAATGTGGGCACACACTGTCCAAGGGAAACAAGGACAAAATGGAGTGTGTGGCTTTGGACAGTACACTCTCCAACATTTCACAGACGAAACTGGGAGGGGCAGTAAGAAATAAAAAATAGCAGTAGTAGTAGTAGTGGTTGTTTGGCCAAGCAATGTCAGCGTGTGGCCAAGATCGCAAAAGTTGTTAATGAGGAAGAACAGATAAGCTGGGAGAGGCTACACAAAAGGCACCAGATCCTGCCTGATCTTGGATGCTAAGCACGTTCAGCTCTGGTTAGTACTTGGATGGGAGACCACCAGGGAATTCCAAGTCCTGTCAGCTCTATTTCAAAGGCAGGAATGGACAAAAACACCTCTGAAATGAGGCCTCCACATTTGTGGGTTTCACTTTTGCGGATTTGATTAGTGATGGATTGTTTGCTGTCCCATCTGCTGCCTCCCTCTGCCATTTTTAATAGGGACTGCAAGCCTCGCAAGACTAAGGCCTCTCCCTAAACTGCAAACCCCAGGATTCCACAGGAGGTTGAAAGTTGAATAATAGCACTATAACCGTCTAGTGCGGAAATGGGCTCGGTGTAAGAGCACTGCCTTGAAAGACAGAAGTGTTTCTCTCATGTATTAGACTCGGTGTTTTCCATTTGAATGGTGTACCCCGTGCATCCTGATTGATGCTTAATGCATCCTGCTTGGTGACATCACCGCAGCAGCCCCCTTCCCATAACATTACAAGGGGTCATTCCCTAGGTCTGAAGTTTTGGCCCTGAAAACTCAGGGCCTGAGATAGTCCTGACCTGGCAACCCTACACTGGAATAAATAGCAGCTCCAGAAAACATATTCTTGTGTGCAAAAGAATTCCACAAATTGGGCTCTGTCCAAGAGCGACTAGTGAGGATGCAGGAAACAGCAACACCCACATTTAGCTAAGCTTGAGGATGCCCCAAATTCCTAATATAGAATAATATTGCTGGAAGAGACCCCAGGGCCATCGAGCCTAGTCCCCTTCTGCCTTGCAGAAATACGCAGTCAAAGCAGTCCTAACAGATGGCCGTCCAGCCTCTGTTTAAAAAACTTCCAAAGAAAGAGACTCCATCACACTCCCAGGCGGTGGTGTATTCCTCTGTCAAACCGCTCTTACCATCAAGGTGTTTTTCCTAATGTTTAGGTAGGATCTCTTTTTCTGCAGTTTGAAGCTATTGCTCCATGTCCGAGTCTCTGGAGCAGCAGAAAACAGGCTTGCTCCACCCTCCATAGGACATCCTTTCGAATATGTAAACATAGCTATCATGTCACCTCTTAACCTTCTCTTCTCCAGGCTAAATATGACCAGTTCCCTAAGCTTCATGGTTTCTAGGCCCAGATGGACACTAGAAGCAAGCCCAAGGGCATGGGGAGGGGGGTGACCGAGAAAACGTCATTAGGGAACATACCGCAGGTGTGAGTGATTGTGTAATGCCCTTTCATCTGCACACAGTGAAGTGTCCTCTTGCCATGTATGGTTCGAGTCAAAGAACATTCTGCACGACGGTCTTATCGTGCGATGATTCCACTTTCAACCTCCTATGGAATCCTGGGGTTTGCAGTTCCGGGAGGGGCCGCCTGGCCCCTCCCGGAACTGCAAACCCCAGGATTCCATAGGAGGTTGAAAGTGGAATCATCGCACGATAAGACCGTCGTGCGGAAATGGCCAAAGACTCACCAAATATTCAGATGTTGCAATTCAAAGTTTTTAAAAAATTTTTTTTGAACCCCTGTGCTGTTTTCACGCCTAAAAAAAACAACAAACCAGACTTTTGGCCACTTCTGTTCCTATTTTTTTGTACAAATGAGACAATTTTATCTAGGCAGGCATTTGATCAATTTTTTAAATTGTAAGGTGTAATAATGTTGATAGTGGTGTGATGCATTTTTATCCTCTATATTTTTAATGATGTTTCAAATGTATTATAAATATTTTATATTTCTATGTTTTTATCCCCACGTAGAATGTATATAACATATATAGAAGTTATACATTGTATGTAACAAGTGTTTTGCCTCATGGTTTGTTGACCGCAATAAAGGCTTGACTGACTGACTGACAAATGGCAGGGGGTTGGACTGGATGGCCCTTGTGGTCTCTTCCAACTCTACATTTCTATGATTCTATGATTCTATGATACCGGTACTGGTTTTTTTTTTAAACCGTTTTAAATGCTATTCTGAATTTATTTTTTTAACTTTTTGCAATGTATATTTTAGCCAACTTCTATTTTCAGTTTTGTAAGCCACTTTGGTTCCCTCAGTGAGCAAAAGGCCAGGTATAAATTGAATAAATTAATAAAATAAATACTTTTGACAGCTTGTGTGTGAGGATTAGAAAACTGCCCCTTGGGCTTATTGCAACTAGCCATCCCTTGTTTACACCAAATCCTGCAATACAACCATGCCTGAGTCCATCAGAGAGTCAGCAGTCAAAGATTTAAGTTTGCATTTCTCAGACTCTAATACCTGCCCAAGGAAATGGAAACCAAACAATAATCTTTGTCACCATTATTTGCCATCAAGTTGACTTTGACTTATAAGTCGCCCTCTGAATGAGAGAGCTTTGGGAGTCCTGGTCATTCCCAGCCCTGCTCAGGTCTTGCAAACCCAAGGCATCGGTGGCTTCCTTTAGGCCAGTGGTTCTCAACCTGTGGGTCCCCAGATGTTTGTGGACTTCAGCTCCCAGAAGCCCCAGCCACTATGGTCAATGCTCAGGGCTTCTGGGAGCTGAAGTCCACAAACATCTGGGGACCCACAGGTTGAGAACCACTGCTTTAGGCAATCAATACACCCTTGAGTTGGTGCTCCTCTTTTCCCACTGCCTCCCTCTTTAAGAGCATTGATATATTTTCCTTTTTTTCCCTTACCTGGTGCAGTTTCTAGGAATAAAACTACCCAGTCCTCATATTAGACATGTCGTATTGTCCCAAGTTGTGTCCAAAGTATGAGAGCCCCAGTTTAGTCATCTTGTCTTCTACTCACTAATAGTCTACCGTAGGACGAACTTGGAGCAAATCACAACAGATCATTGCTGGTTATCACCTGCACTTCTCAGCTTAAAACATTAAAATGTTTGGTTGTTGTCTTTTTTAATAACCCACGCTCGACAGTTCTTCTCTCTCCCACATCTCAGGTGGGGATCCCGTACTTGCTTATAGACAGCCATCCAACCACGAAAGATTATTGATCGCTACACAACAAAGTATACAGACACACCAACCAGATTGTTACTGCAGGTTAAGCCTCTTTGGAGATAGCATAAAGATATCATTTTAATATCAATAATTTGGCTCTCTCCCACCACCCCTCTCCACGTGTTTGAGAGGCCCCCGGACAAGCCCAGAACTAGGCTCCCCCATCAAATGAGTAAGGATTCAGACTCTGGTCTCCAGTGCTCAGACCACAATACCATCTTGCAAGATGATCATAAAATCATACAGCTGGAAGAGATCCCAAGGGCACCAAGGGCAATCTACTCCAGCCAACTCCTGCCATGCAGGAATATACCATCAAAGCGTTCCTGGCAGATGGCCTTCCAGCCTTTCCTTTAAAACCTCCAAAGAAGCAGACCTCACCATACTCCCAGGCAGCAGTGTATTGTTATTGCAGTTTAGGCCTCCTTGGAGATACCTCTAGATATCACTTTGATACCAATAATTTGGCTTTCTTCCACCATCCCTCTCCACGTGTTTGAGAGGCCCCCGGACAAGCACAGAACCAGGCTCGGCCATCAAACGCTGCAATACGCCAAGACCATACAGGCAGGCCAGAAATAGCCAGATCCCCGCTTTCGGAGACCTCTCTGCAAACACCCTCATCGAGTATGCACGCTGTTTCCAAAGGACCCCCTGCCCCGAGCAGGTAACTTGGCAAGCTGGAAGCTTAAAGGCCAAGCACTGAGCATTTGCATACAGTCTACCTCTTTGTCAGTTCGGACTTAACTCAATCATACTAAATTGTGACCTTTCGGAGACATTGTCTCGCACCCAAAACTCATTGTTTCCCCCGAGTAAGGCACAGCCTGCAGTCCCAATTCACCCTATAAAAACCCCTGATTCTGAGTCCAACCTCAGGTCGCTCCTGAGTTGCAACCCGTCTTGCTGCTGCTGTGCTTGGCGAGCTCCCCTCAGCTAATCGAGCTGAGTTTCTTCTCTGCACCCCCGGATTCTCCGTCAGGTCCAGAACGATGAGACAGGTGTCATATCACCCATTTTCCCCAAAATCTATATCCTTAGCTCAATCTCTGTTCTTTTAGTTAGCTGTGTGACTGCGGTATCTTTAATATTTGTTTGCCTGCAATAAAACATCATTTTTATTACTGCATATCTGTTTGTCTGCTTGACTGACCTGACCCCATAGACACTGGGCTGCAAGATCCTGCCAAGTTACCCTGCTTCTCGCTAGCTTAAGTGGGTGCTCCAGCTAATTTTCCCTACCAATAGTTGAGCACGTTTGGAATCCCTCGCGAGACCCCCAGTAAAAAGGGTAACAAGATTCTGTGGCAGATCCAGATGTGAACTGGAGCCCCACAGTTACTCTGGAAACATCATGACATGATATGAAAATGCCACCAATAACATCAGGGTTTCATACACCTGCTCAGCTTCCAGTGTTACCCCTTACCAGAAATGAACCCCCCCTTTTTTTTCCTTACCTGGTGCAGTTTCTAGGAATAAAACTACCCAGTCCTCATATTAGAAATGGCAATGCTGCAAAAGCAAAGGGGGGAACATTTCTAGTCTCCCAGGGCACTCTGATCCAAGCCCCAAGATGGCCATTTCTGAATAATTTCAAAGATAGAGTCTAACAGGAAACAGCTGCACTTGTCAAGAGATTCAGTTCTATCTCCTGTGACCTAAACAGAGATAAAAGCTTTAAAAAAATCACGTGTTAATCTGCTCATTTAACCAAGTGCTTGTGTTACCACCCAGTTAATGTTTGTTATTGATCACTTTTGTTCATGATCACTCTTTGTACTTCCCGCATTTCCGTTCCTTCTGACCCCACTGATTCCAATCCTCCCCCTGCCCACCCCATGTACGCATCTTACGAAGTTCATAGTCCATAATACAGGTTGTTAGTCTTTAGAGTGCCATAGGATGTTGAAAGTGGACTCATAGTGCTATAACAGTCTCATGCAGAAATGGTTTTAGGTTGGGGTGGGAGTCAGGATGTAATTTTTTCCCCCAAGGGAAAAACCAAAGCTTATGCAGTTGTCCCCCCTAATCCAAAATCTCACCTACTGTGATGTCAGTTACCCATGGTCAACACAGTCAGAAACTATTAAATAGAAAATTCTGGTGCACAAGTGATGACATCCACAAGGCCCTGGCTACCCACACCTTGCCCACCCGCCTGTCCCTCACTTTTGTGCCCCTCTGCCAACATGGCCACAAGAAATGGCTCTAGCATCACTGGAGGTAACCCTCTAGCTTAGCAAGGTTCTGTATACTATAGCGGTGGTTCTTAATCTGGGGTCTGGGGACCCCTGGGAGTCTGCAGAGCCCTCGTGGGGGTCCCCAAAGCCCCGCTGCTGCGCACTACCAGCAACAGCAGCAACAAGGATCATAGAATCCTAGAGTTGGAAGAGACCCCTGGGACCATCCAGTCCAACCCCCTGCTATGCAAGAACACCCATCAAAGCATTCCCAACAGATCCAGCATCTCTCTAAAAACCTCCAAAGAAGGAGGAGACTCCACCACACTCCATGGAGGCAGCAGCAGATTCCACTGCCGGACAGCTCTGACCGTCAGGAAGTTCTTCCTGAGGTTCAAGTGGAATCTCCTTTCCTGCGGTTTGAATCCATTGCTCCTTGTCCTAGTCTCTGGAGCGGCAGAGAACAAGCCTGCTCCCTCCTCAACATGACATCCCTTCAAATATTTAAACATGGCTGTCATGTCCCCTCTTAACCTTCTCTTCTGCAGACTAAACATCCCCAGCTCCCTAAGCCGCTCCTCATAGGGCTTCATGGCTTCCAGACCCTTCACCATTTTGGTCGCCCTCCTCTGGACATGCTCCAACTTGTCGACATCCTTCTTGAATTGAGGTGCCCAGAACTGGACGCAGGATTCCAAATGAGGCCTAACCAATGGAGAATAGAGTGGTACCATTACCTTCCTCGATCTAGATACCATACTCCTATTGATGCAACCAAGAACCGCATTGGCTTTCTTGGCTGCCACATCACACTGCTGACTCATGTTCAGCTTGTGATCTACCAAGACTCCTAGATCCCTTTCACACGTGCTGCTATCCATCCACGCGTCCCCCATCCTATATTTGTGCATTCCATTTTTTCTGCCTAAGTGCAGGACCTTACATTTGTCTCTGTTGAAATTCATTTTGTTAGTTTTGGCCCAGCTCTCCAATCTGTCAAGCTCATTTTGAAATTTGATCCTATCCTCTGGTGCAGTGGTTCTCAACCTGTGGGTCCCCAGATGTTTTTGGACTTCAGCTCCCCAAAGCCCTGAGCATTGACCATAGTGGCTGGGGCTTCTGGGAGCTGAAGTCCACAAACATCGGGGGACCCACAGGTTGAGAACCACTGCTCTGGTGTGTTGTGGCAGCGGAGGCAGGTTTGCGGGGGGCTGAAACTGCTCCCCCACATGCAATGGAGGGAGGAGTTTGAGTGCACACACACACACACACACTGCCACATCCCTGACGAAGGGATGTGGCAGCAGGTGTGTGCACATGTCCAAACTATGACTCTGGATCCCATGGTTTGAATCCCCACTCAGCCATGGAAACCCACTGGGTGACCTCAAGCAAGTCACATTCTCTCAGCCTCAGAGAAAGACAAAGGCAGCAAATCTTGCCAAGAAACCTCTCATGATAGGCCTTAGGATCGCCGTAGGTCAGCTTTCAAAGAGGATGGACAGGATGGCTAGAAAGAACCTCCCCCTGTCAGCAGCACTTTGTTGTTGTGGCCCTTCAAGTCACTTCCAGAGTAATGGCAACCCTAAAGTAAGCGTATCATAGCTTTTTGGGGGCAGGATTTGTTCAGAGGGGGTTTGCCTTTGCCTTCCTCTGAGGCTGGGGGAATGTGACTTGCCCAAGGTCACGCAGTGTCTGAGTGGGGATTTGTAATCCTAGTCTCCAAAAGACTTTAATAAATAAATATTTTAAAATTTAAATATATATTTACACCTTAAGTCTTGGGGGTCCTTGGCCAAAAATTGTATTTGCAGGGGGTCCCTGGTAAAGGTTAAGAACCACTGTACTCCACTATCTGCAGTTTCAGGTATCCATGGGGGGGTCTTGGAATGTATCCCCCACAGATAAGGGGGGTCTTCTGTGATAGTGGTGGGCATTCTGCTTGCTATTTATGTCTTCATAAATGGCCTTACATGTACTTAAAGCAGCACTGAATGGTTTCACAACCTCCATATTCCCCCGGGGGCTGCTGTGACATAACAACAGGGAGTGACTGACGACGCATGGCCTGATGCGTAATAGGCATTGATGTGCATCTGGATAGGAAGTGCCAGAGCACAACATGAGTGGCCAGTGCATATCAGAAGTGTCTGATGCCCATCGGAGCGCTCTTCCCACGGCCCAGGTGTGCATCCTTGCAATTCACTAACAGAGTTTCATTGCGTTTCTGCAACGTAGCTATGGATTCATTAAGTTAGACGGTGATGTCGGGTCTTCGTCAACCATAGCAGTGACTGGAAGAAGAGGAGCAGCTTTCCTGCAGGATAGAATGGGAGGTCAGGAGGAAATATTTTAAAGTGGTTTTCTCCCTTCCCCAGTTAAGAAGGAGATGTGTAAGCCAAGTAGGAAGATTCACTCTCCATTTCAACATTTTTCTCTCTTTTTTTAATAATGCACTGTTAAAGGGTCCTTCTTTGTTCCCTCCTTCTACCGTGCTGCCTCACTTGGCTTGGCCTGGAAACTATGAAGCCCTGTGAGGAGTGGCTTTGGGAGCTGGGTACGTTTAACCTGGCGAAGGTAAGAGGTGACATGATAGTTATGTTTAAATATTTGAAGGGATGTCACATTGAAGCGGGAGCAAGCTTGTTTTCTGCTGCTTCAGAGACTAGGACATGGAGCAATGACTTCAAACATCAGGAAAAAAAACACACACACGGGGACCACTTGCTGTGTTGAGGTGTACCTCCAGGAAATGTAGATGCTTGTGTCCGGTTCTGGGCACCACAATTCAAAAAGGATCTAGACAAATTGGAACATGTCTTGAGGAGGGCAACCAAAATGGAGAAGGGTGTGGAAGCCATGCCTTATGAGGACAACTTAGGGAACTGGGTATGTTTAGCCTGGAGAAAAGGTGAAGAGGGGACATGGTAGCTATGTTTAAATATCTGAAGGAATGTCATGTTGAAGATGGAGCAAGCTTGTTATCCCTTGCGGCAGACACTAGGACATGGAGCAATGGCTTCAAATTACAGGAAGAGAGATTCCATCTAAACATTAGGAAGAACTTCCTGAAGGTACATGCTGTTTGATAGTGGAATACACTGCCTCAGTGGAGTGTAGGGGAGTCTCCTTTTTTGGAGGTTTTCAAACAGAGGCTGGACGGCCATCTGTCGGGAGTGCTTTGACTGCATATTCTGGCATGGCAGAAGGGGGTTAGACAGGATGGAGTCTCTTCAGACCCTATGATTCTATGCCTCAAGCTTACAGGTTATCCTATTACTCCCCTGCTCCAAGAACTCCAGTGACTGTGGACCTCTTTTGGGGCTCAATCCAAAGTGCTGGTTATGACCTCTAAAGCCCTGTACGGCTCCGGTTGAGGCTGTCTGGCAAACTATATCTCCCATACGAGCCTGCCCTGGTCCTGAGATCCCCATGGGAGACTCTTGCCTCAGCCCCACCACCTTCACAGGTACATGTGGTGGGGACATATAGCAGGAACTTCTTGGTGATTGCCCCTAGACTTTGGCCATTTCCGCACTAGACGGTTAATAGCGCTATGACTCCACTTTCAACATCCTATGGAATCCTGGGGCTAATGGAACTCCTTCCCTGAAGAGCCCAGAACAGTCGAGCTGGTGAATATATATTAATAATAACAATAATTCTGACCATGTTTATGAACTGAAGGCTTTTAAGAAAAGATCTTTAATTGGGTGTCGTATTAAATCACACAGATTATAGATGGCTTAAAAAAATAATTTGTAAGTTTATGGTTCCATTGTTTTTAATGCTTTTTGTATGTTTTTAACTGTAGGGTAATGATTTTTTTTAATGGGTAAGCCACCTTGAGCCCCAATCTTGGCAAAAAAGTGGGGGTGAGAGTGATCGTACAGGCTCCCCACCTTTTCAAATATTTTTCAACATTCAACCGTTGTAAATTATAGACGTGTGCCACTGTTTTGAGGTGGTGTCCACTCTTTCGCCAGTTTTTGTCCTCCTGCCTTCTTCCTGTAGGGAAGAAAGACAAGAACTGACAAAAGGCTGGGGCCATTTCCGCATTGCACTTTTATAGCGCGATTATTTCACTTTCAACATCCTATGGAATTCTAGGGTTTGCAGTTTCGGGAGGGGCCGGCTGGCCCCTGCAAACCCTAGGATTCCATAGGATGTTGAAAGTGGAATAATCACGCTATAAGAGTGTAGTGCGGAAGTGGCCTGGGTTCTGCCTTTGAACCAATTCCACTTTCCGACCACGCTCTGGTCCCTAACCTGTCAGATAAGCCGAGGAAGCCTGTAATAACAGCAATAATACTGAGAAGGGCTGGGTAGCCCTGGGGGGAGGAATATTTTGGCCTCCACCATCCCACCAAAAGAACCCGGGCCTGACCAGTTCCCGATCTGATCAGACTGGCTGCAAATGCCGCATCCTTCACGCCACTCAGGAAGGAACTCAAAATGGAGACCGGACTGCAAGCGGAGGACAAACAAGCCCGGCTGCCGTCCTACCGCTTGACCTTTGGCCAGTTTAGACTTGTGCAAACCATTCAGACGAAGGGCTTTGAACGGGACAAACGCGTCGCGAAGTTGCAGTGTCTCTTGTTGTAGCGTTCCAGTTTTTATTTTAAATTAAACATCCAAATGAGCATCCAGAACTATTTTTTCCCCCTTGCAGTTCCAGAAATCAGGTGCAACATTTTATTCCCACCAGTTAGCAGGGTTTCTTTCTTTTCTTTTTTTTGCAAGACAGATCAGAACTGGATGTTCCTTTATTTTTTAAATATAATTATACTGCCGTAGTGCTTCAGTGCCCCTTTTGCACTGTAAATCTGCAAAGAAAACTGTTAACAACTTCAGAGAAGGGAAAATTTGCCTTCCAAACCATAGGGCCATTTCAGGAAACTAGCCCCAGATTTTAAAGAATATTTAAATAATCCTAAGGAATTGTAGCACCCCCCCAAACCACTAAAAAAGAGGACCCCCCAAAGAATGGAAGGAGCGGACTTGCAGGGGACAGTAGCCAGCAAAATGAAAGTAGCTACACTGTGAGAACTCACATTGCTTTAGGAGCCCATTGCTAGTCATTGGGGGTGGGGGGTTGTTGGGGGGCAGGGGAGACACCAGTAGACCCCACCAGGGAGAATAATGTCAACCACCGTCTTCCAAAAAATTAGAGAAACGGGTGCAGTTGTCCTCTATTCCAGGTCCACTTGTGACAGCAAAAAACTCTGCACATGCCCAGAGAAATGGTGCAGCTGTTATGACTCACAATAGGAGCCTCTGCAAGCTTCCTCTGAAGGAAATCCCACAGATTATGGGGGGATTTAGTAACTGTGTATAAGATTTTACTTCACATAATCTGCTGTGGGGATTCCTGATTCCAGCATCAGTGCTGGAAAAACACTCTGCACATGCTCTGGGCCACTGTGTACGTACTTTATACTTTTTTTGAGGCAGGGCAGCTACAATCTCCTCCTTGCATCAGCCTGAGTTCAGGGAGAAGCACTCTGTACATGTGCCAGGGTACTGTTACTAATTTCCATCCTCCAGGATGGGCCCCACTCCCTTCAACCCTTGCTCCAACCCCAGGAGTTAAAGCAAAGCACCCTGCAAATTGGCCCTCAGGTGGGGGCTGAGAGTGTGCCACTTGCCCAAGGTTCCCCAGTAGGTTTCCAAGTGGGGAATCGAACCCCGGTCTCCAGGGTTGTCGTGGAACACTCAGACCCCTACACCAGGCTGGCTCCCAAGGCCTAAATACCTTAAAGGCACCGGCTCCCTCGCCTCCTGGAAGTTAAGCAGGGTCAGCCGTGGTTAGTACTTGGATGGCAGACCACCAAGGGATACCAAGCGCTGTGAGAGAAAGAAACTGGCAAAACCACCTCTTGGGTATTCCTTGATAAAGAAAGCCCTATGAAATTCGGGGGCCCGGCTGCCATAAATCCACAGGCAGCTTGAAGGCGCCCTATACTGAACCGAGCAACACCCCGGCCCCCCAGCGCGCGGGGCAAGGGCAGTACTCTGCACATGCTCGTAGGTCACGGCGCGTTTCCCGCTCTAATTGCCCCAGCTCTCCTTTCGGCGGTTCTGGGGCGCCCTGGGTCCCCCAGCCATTCCTGGCATGACGCGGGGAAGGGGGGCCAGAGCGGCCCAAGGCCGGCGAGATCGCGGGAGCCGGCCCCCGCTCGCCCGCCCGCCCGCCCGCCCGCCGGCGGCCACGTGCAGCGCCGGCCCGGGCCGAGCGGCGGCGGAGGCGGAGGAGGAGGAGGAGGGGGCGCAGCGGGCGCCTCTCCCTCCCTCCCTCCCCGCCTTCCCGCGGGCCGGCCTCCGGGGCGCCGTCCCGCCCCCCGGCGGCGCTCTGCCCGGGCAGGCCCCCTCCTGGGCAGCCGCCGGGCCGCCTTTGTCGGCGCCTCCCGGCCAGTCCCGTCAGCGGGCTCGGGCTCCCAGCGCCCCCTCCGGCCGCCGCCGCCGCCGCCACCTCGGGCCAGGCCGGGACCCCTCCCTCCGTCCCTCTCCGGCCGGCTCCTCGCCCCGCCGCCTGCCCGCCCGGGCTCGCCTCCGCCCGACCCTCCCGCTGCCGCCGCCGCCGCCGCCTCGCTGCGCCCGCCCCGCCCCGCCCCAGTCCTCCCGGGGGGCGGGAGCCGGCGGCGGCGGCGGCGGCGGCGACAGCAGCAGAAGCCCCCGCCCGGCCGCCCCTCTGCCCGTCCTCGCGCGCTGCGCCCCGGGCCGAGCAGGAGGCGGAGGAGGAGGGCGGCGAGGCGGCGGCGGCGGCGGCTCTAACAGGTGGGATCCCGCGGCGAGGGGGCGGAGGAGGAGAGGGGGGCGGGCGAGCCAGCCAGCCAGGCAGCCAGCCAGCCGGCCAGCCCGGGCGGGGGCTCGGAGAGCGAGAGGAGGGGACGCGGGGGAGCCCGAGGAGGAGTCGCAGTCGCCGCCGCCGCCGCCGCCTGCCCGGCCAGCCCGTGTCGCCAGCGCCGCCGCCGCCTCCCGTCCCGCCGGCAGCTCCTCTCCGCCGCCGCCGCCGCGCCTCCCGCTTCGCTCGCTCGCTCGCCGGCCGGCCGCCCGGCAGCCGCCGCGGGCTCCTCCCTCCTGCCTTCCCCGCCTCCGCCGCGCCGCGCCAGGCAGGGCGCAGGCGAAGGAGCAGCCGGCGCCGCGCTCCCCGGCTCCCTCGCTCCGGCCGGCCGGCCGGGACAGCAGCGGCGGCGGCGTCCGGGGCGCTCCCTCCTCGCCCGCCATGCCGAAGCCGCCGCCTCCGCTCCTGCTGCGCTCGGCCAGCAGCGGGAGCCGCCCCGGGGACAGCGAGCTGGGGCGGCAGTTCCGGGACTGGTGCCTGCGCACCTACGGCGACTCGGCCAAGACCAAGACGGTGACCCGGAGCAAGTACCAGCGCATCGCCGAGGTGCTCCAGGGGGGCGCCGGCGGCGGCGGCGGCGGCGGCGGGGAGAAGGGCAAGTTCCAGTTCTGGGTGCGCTCCAAGGGTTTCCGCCTGGGCAGCGGCACCCACCGGGAGGCGAAGATGGGCCAGGTGGTGGTCTACGTGCCGGTGAAGACGGGAACGGTAAGGGCGCCCGCGGTCCCCGCGCCGGCCCCGTGCATGCGCCGCCCTCGCCCCCCTGCCCCCGCCGAGCGACCAGGCGGGCGGGCTGGGGGCTGTCCCGTCCCGTCCCGTCCCGCTTGGCCAGGAGGGCGCGCGCCGGCCGGAGGGACGGCAGCGCCCCGCGCCCGCGAGGTCATTTTGGGATGGGTGGCGGAAAACGCCGCCGCCCGTGGATCATTGCGGGGGGGGCAGAACAGGTGACCCGGAGCCGCCCCCTCCCCAATTCGGAGCGCTCCCTCCGCCTGTGGCGAGGCGCGCGGGCGGGAGTCCTTTTCGGGCGGGGCGCCTCCCTGCTCCTCCCGCTGCCGCCGCCCCCCCGGGAGGGCGTGTGCGGGTGCCCCTCGGGCCCGTTTCTCTCCGGAAGTGTCCCGCCCACCCCCTGTGTCCCACTTCGTCCAGGCTGAGCCTGGGAGAGCGGGTGGGGGTCGCTTTGCGGGAGGAGGGGGCGCTGCCCGGCTTCCCTTTCCGCCGGCCGGGCCGCCGGGCTCTCCAGGCGCCGCGCAGCCCCTCCCCGGGGCCCGGCCGACCGGCCCCCTCCCGGGGGGCGCGACCCCCCCGCCCGCCGAGGTGCGGGAGCAGCCGCCGTGGAGGGGGCGGGCAAGGGGAGAAGCCCCGCCAGGCAGGGCGCCTCGTCCCCGCCCGGTGGGCCGTGCGGGGCTCCCCCGCGGTCGGGGCGGCGCCTCCTGCGGCTGCCGCCTCCTCGTCCCGCGCCGGGCTGCCCCGGGGGCGAGGAGCAAGGCAGGCGGCCAGGCGGGGAAGCGGGAGGAGGGCGGACCCGCCCGCCCGCCCGCCCGCCGGCCTCCCCCGCGCCTCGCCTCCCTTTCCCTCGGCTGCCGGCGGCGGAGCGGCCAAGGGCAGCGCTGGGGGCACCGCGCCGCCTCCGCTCCGCGGGAGCCGCGCCGCGGGGCAGCGGGCGCAGGTTGCAGCGGCCCGGGCAAGGCGCGGAGCGCAGGGAGGGAGGCGGGCGGCTGGCCGGGCGATTTCCCCTCCTCCGGCCCCGCCTTCCTCGCCGTCCTGCCGCCGCCGCCGCCGCCGCCTGGCTCCCGGGCCGCCGGTTGCCAGAGGGCGAGGGAGCGACCCCCGGGCGCGCGCGCCGGAGAGGGGCGCCCCCTCATTGTTCCGGCCGCAGCGAGCGGCGAGCCCGGCCGGGCGGAAGGGGAGAAGGCTGCCCCGCCGCGGCCGGCCGGCTCCGGTGCCAAGGCTCCACGCCCCCGCCGGCCTCGCTCCGGGCACGCCGCGGGACTGCCCCGTCCCTCCCCTCTCCCTCCCTGCCTGCTCATTGTTTCCTCGGCTGGCCTTGGAAGGGAGACCCCCCGGCCCTCCCCAGCCGTTTCAACTTTCTGCCCGCCCCGGGGGGCGCGGAGGGGGGCGAGGAGCGCCCGCTGGGCGGTGGGCACGCGGCCTCCCTCCCGCTTTCCCTCCTGCTGCCCGGCGCCTCCCGCGCCCTCCGCTGGCTGTGCCAGGGTGGGGTTTGGCACGCTGGGAAAGAGGGGAGGGGGTGGCGCGCGCTCCCTCCCCCTCCCCCCGGCTCGCGGGCCCGCCCCCCCGCCGGCGCGCCCGTCCTTTGCGCCATCTGCCCGGGAGATCGGGCGCGCTGGGCGGGCAGGCGGCGGCTCGAGGTGGCCGCCCGGCTCCAGCGGAAAAAGTCCACTTCGTGCGATGATGGGGACGGGCGGAGGAGGAGGGAGAAGGCGAGAAATGAAGGGGGGCTGACCCTGTGCCCGGGCGCCCCCCCGCGGCGCGCCTCCCTCTCCCCAGGCAGGAGGCACCGGGCTGGGTCTGTCGGAGGTGCAGCTCACCCGGATGGGCAGGGAGGAGAATTGGCTTCCCAGCCGAAGATAAGTGGCCAGCCCCCCGCCCGGCCCGGCCCGGCCCCGCCGAGGAATAAATAGGAGGGGGGGTGCACATTTATTTATAGCCTCCCAACGCCAGAGCCGTAGGGATGCCCTCCCCCAGCTGCTGCCAGGAGAAGAGGGCAGGATAGAGATTCCCCCCTCCCCAGCTGGATGGGGGTGGGTTGCAGCCATGATGCCCCCCCACTCGGTCGGGTGGCCCATCTGTGGCCCAGGGCTCCAACCAAAGTCCATCTGGCTCTCTGGGTGGGGGAGGGCCGTTGATTCCCCCCCTCCCCACTACCAGGAGAGCTTCAAAGGGGCTTTAGAGTTGCAGTTGTCTTGTCTTTGTGCCCTTGTTTTCAGATAGAGGGGAATTCAACACCCCACTCCAGACAAAATAAACTGTTTTACTAAGGTGTCTGGAGTCTTGGTTTTGGAGAAAGGCAGGGTATAGAACAAAGTCAATTGTAATATTATGCTGCCCAAAATTATTATATTTATTGTAATATTATCCATGCCCAATCTTGTCCTCTCCCACCCCTGCTGCTTTTGCATGTCCCATTTTTCTAGGAATGTGTGTCTTGGCGGGGGGTCCCAAGAGACACCTGTTCTCCCTTCTTTCAGCTTGTTGTGAGTTTCGCACCCATGTCACCCTGCTCTCACCACTTTGTCACAGTTGGGACGTCCAGAAGGATGTGCGTGTGCATCTTTTCCTTAGATCTGCTTTGCAGAGAGACAGAAACCCCCGGGAAACCAGTCCACGTGATATGTATGTTGTGTGTGTGTGTCCGTCTGTGCGTGAGCGAGTCAGTGTGTGCAGATTTGTGTATATCGTGCCCTCGGGTCCAATACTGGCTTCTGTTTTCTGCAGGAGCTGCTACCACCTGAGCAACGCCGCCCCCCCAAACTCCACTCTAAGCTCCTGTAAATCAACAAGCGCTATGGGGAGGGGAATGTTCCAGCCAGAGGAGTTGCTGGAGAGGGATGGACCCCCCCATACTCCTAGGGGCCCTTCCACAAGCCCAGCAGAAGAGCAGGGAAGAAAGGAGGAGGTGCCAAGTGGCGTTAGACCGCTTCCTTTCACCCTGATTGCTTTGCCATCTGCACATGCTCTAGAACCCACCTGACCAGTTTTTCTGCTGCTCCCCGGGCCCTCTTCCAATATTTTATTTTGCTGTTGGGTGCCTTCCGGTAGACTTAGAGTGACCCTATCTTTCTTGGCAAGATTTGGCCAGGCCGGAAGTTGCCTTGTGCCTTCTTCTGAGACTGAGAGAGTGTGACTCACCCAAGGTCACCCTGCAAGTTTCCATGGCTGAGCAGGGATTTGAACTCTGGTCTCCAGAGTCGTAGTCCAACCAGTAGGTTTGCTTTGGGCTCAGTTCAGCATTAGCGAAGGGGATCATGGAACCTCTCTTTGCAGGCACCGATGGAATGCACTGGCATATGCAAGGGAGCCCTTTTCTCTCTCAGGGAGTCACCCTAGCCCAGGGCTGTCCCCAGTGGGATGGGGGGTCTGAACAGCACTCCCTCCTGAGCCATGGGGCACACACTTCTTGGTACTCTCCCACCTTAGCCCCGTTGACGGGAATAGTGATAGTGAGTCTTGTGTTTCCATTCAGCAGGGGCTGATGCAGGAGTGATGCCCGGTTAGCTTGCTTGAGTGAAACAATGATACTTACTTATTTAATTTATACGCACTCCCTCCTGAGCCAGGGGCACACATCTGGCTACTCCCCACCTTAGCCCCGTTGACGGGAATAGTGATAGTGAGTCTTGTGTTTCCATTCAGCAGGGGCTGATGAGGAGTGATGCCCGGTTAGCTTGCTTGAGTGAAAAATAACTTACTTATTTAATTTATACCTCTCCTTCTTCAGAGCGGGACCAAGGCTGGCTATAGCCAGCTAAAACCAACATTTAAATTTTAACATTTAAATTTTAACACAACTAAAATGACATTATAGACAGTGTAAAATCATTACAAAGCACCCAAAAGTTAAAGTGCAGAAGAAGATGCTTTAGTGTTGCTTCCCGCCCCCCTTTTTAGTTGTATTCCGCCTTTCTTCCAGCTTGGAATCAAGGCTACAAAAAGCACAGATGGAAACAAAATACAGCTTAAAAACAAAAAACGACCACACAAAAAAAGAACAAATTAACTGTCCTGTTGAAAACAGCACTAATTTAAAGCCGTTTTAAATGTGTTTCAGCCATAACCTTGAGAAAAGAGTACTCGGCGTTCCTTCTCTTAGCACTGAAAAGAACCTTCTGGGACAACCGGTTTATAGTCAGTTGCTGGGAGGGGATGGTTCTGCAGGGGTATGCATGTTTGGACACCCCCTTCCCTGGGTTTTGGCTGTCCCGCCGGGGAAACTGGAGGCAACTTGTGGCTGTCCTGTAGTTGCAGGCACCCCAGGTCTGGGGCAGCTTCTCTCTTTAGAGGCCCACTTGACACCAACATTGCTGTTGTTTTAGGCGCCAAATGAAAACACTCTTGTTCAAGAAAGGTTTTGGGGTTTAATTGGTTTTGCCGAGTACTCTCCCAGGTACCTGGTTTTAATTCACTTAAAACTCTCTAAACTCTTTTAATCTGCATTTCAATCTCTTGATTGCTTCATATGTTCTTAGCTTTTTAAGATCATTTTTCCTTATTCATCCCACTTCAGATTTGTTAAATTAGTTTTATTTGTGTGCCACCCTGAGATCTCTGGAATGAAGGGTGGGATGTAAACATTTAAATAAATAAAAAGGTAAATAAATGCAATTATCCCTCGTGTGGACTGTACTGGCCAGGGCTGATGGGAATTGCATTCCCGGTGACAGCCAGAGAGCTATCCAGCCTCTGCCTTAGAGGATCAAATGCTGTGGTTTTTAAAAACCCCTAGATTTGGTTTGGTTCCAGCCTGCCTCCGGATTTGGCTGGCTGGCTTCTTCTTTGGCCCCCTCTCTTACCTAAACTCCTTCACTCCTGCTCTTTTTGCCTCCCTTCCCTCCCTCTCCCAAATGCATGTGGCTGCCCAACATAGTCGCTTTGCTGGGCTCTTGCCTCGGAGTGAGCTGCTGGCTGGACCTGTTGGCATTGGGGTGCCCCACGCTGTAACTTGTTGGCATAGTTCCTTCTCATCTCTTTTGCTTGCTGAGGATGGGGAGAGTGGTCGGCAAGGAGGGCAAAAACACTGGGAGGGCACCCGCCCACCCGCCTGCCCGATGCTAAGCGGGACAATTAGCTCTCCCAATTAGCAGCACAAATGGTACCTCGTGCGCAAGGAGGTGGTTGCCATGGTACTTCTCCGAGCCAGCCTCTCTTCTTCTCCCTGCCTCCCCGTCCCCCCTCAATCCGCCCCCGGCCGGCTGAGCTTTGTGGCATTGCTCCGGGGCAGCCCAGCGTCCGGCGGCGTTCCTGAGAGCGAATGTCCTTGGGTGTTTCTCTTTCTTTTGGCAGACAAAGTCTGTGCGTGTGTATGTGTTTCTCCTTTTTTAGCAAAGGCAGCCTGTGCGTCTGAGCTGAGGAGGGTGGGGGTGGCTGGGAGCCGCTCTGCAAGGTGCCGGAGGAGTCTGCAGGTTGTCAGGAAAAAAGGCGAGGGCTGGAGGCCGAGGAGAGGAGAGGAGCGGAGGAAAAATGTGCGGAGGGTGGAGGACAAGATCTTTGGCTCGCAAGCGGAAGAGGGCAGGCTGTCCCTGTGTGTCTGCCTGTGTGCGTCTGCGTGTGGCCGCTTGGGGCACACAGCTCTTCTTTTTGGCCCCAAATGGAGGCTCAGGAGGATCCCTGCCTGTCATGGTCTAACTTTCCCTCCCTCCCTCCGCCTAATCGGCTTCAGGTGGATTGGGATGCCGTGAAGGAGGGAGCTTTCGAGCTTTCTGCCCGTCTGGCTGAGCGCTGCGGGCAGCAGATGGCTGTGCTTTGGAGAGCAGGCAGGGCGGGACGGACAGGCAGCCAGGGTTGCCGTGTCTGGCTCGGAAAGCTCCCTGGATGTCCCTTTCCCAGACAGAAGGGCTGCGCGGCGGAGCTCTAGACAAAAAGCCCGGCCGTGCCCTCGTTCTCTCCCTGCCCCTCTGTGTGTGGGATCTGCTGCAAAGGGGGGCCCTGGGAGGCCGTCACACCCGCCCCCAGTGCAGCTCAGAAAAGATGGGCGGCCATGGCTGTGCGTAACCAAAGGTTTCTTGCTCCTTACAGAGCACTCTGTGTAAAACCCCAGACTGGTAGCAACCAGCTGCAGTTAAATTTAGGCTAGGTAGGCAGATTTTACTCGGCGTGTGCTCAGAGGTACATGTTTCCACATCCTTGCACTGTGATGCAAGGTAACGGTGTGCTCAACTATGCTCTAAGAGGTATTCATCCTGCTGTTGTGGGTGAGTTTGAGAGAATTTGGAGCTGAGCACTTAGAACAGGCTTCAGATCAGTCCTCCCTCAGAGGGAGGATTGTTCAGCTGCCTTAGTGCATTTAGCTTGGTCTTTGGTTCAGACCCAGTCTTTTGTTGTTCAGGACATTGCTGCTAGTTATGGAAAGTGCAGATGGGGTTGATACAGTTGTCTGTGTGAAGAGAGTGGGAGTCCTGTGGCCTTCCAGATGGTGGACTGCAGCTCCCAGCTTTCCTTACCCTGGGCTGTGTTGGCTAGGGGCTGCTGGGAACTGCAGCCCAGCAGCATCACACCCACACAGTTACATCCCTGGTGCTGAGCCAAGCTTTCTGAAAATCCTGGATCCATTTATTTGTTGGCTGGCGGTTGAATTCTCCCATGCCTTCATAATGGTGGAGGCTTCAAAATGCTTATTGTTTTTCTGGGAAAAGGCTTTCCTCCAGGACACGCTCTCTTGCCCACCTCTGCCCTCTGCTTTGGGTGCCAGGATGGCTACTGCACAAGGCTTCCAGGTGGATGCCAGAGTTCACCTGGCGAGGGTGGGTGGGGGGCTTCGTCAGCTTGTCACTGTGGTAGAACGCAGACCGGCCGAGCCAGGTAGAGATTCTTCTTTCTGGCAGCCGATGATGCAAGCTTGCCGGGTGAGTCAAACTGGATTGCGAGACAAGACACGGCAAGGAGGGGCCCTGCTCCGTCCCAGACCCCACGGGCGCCAAGAGGGCTCCAGGTCATGGGCTTTGGCCTCTCCGTTTGTTTCTGGCTCTTGTCTTTGTGGCTTCAGAGCAGCTGTCAAAGGGCAGCCGGGAGTGGGAATCGTGGGCCCCTGCGGGTCTTAGTTCTCATCAGCTCCCTAGCCGGTGGGAAGGAGTACTGGGAGTTGCAGTCAGAGATGATCTGGGAGGGGCAACACAGTTTGGGAAGAGACGGTGGAACAGGCTGCCTTGACAAATGGTGGACCGTCTTTTTGAGTTACGTAGAGGTTGGATGGCCGCCCTTCAAGAGCACTGTAGTTACTTATTCTTGCATGGCAGGAGGTTGGACCAAATGGCCCTTGGGGTCCCTTCCAGCTCTGGGATTCTGTAGTTCCCACCCCTTTTCGTAGGCGATTTGGGGCAGCTGGAAATGGGACCGTCAAAGTCATAAGGACCCATTTTGACATTCCTACAGATATTTAAAGATAACTGTTATGTCACTTCTGAGTCTTCTCTTCTCCAAGCTAAACATACCCAGCTTCCTAAATCATTCCTCCCAAGGCTTGCTTTCCTCATCTTTGATCATCTTGTTTTCCCTTTGTTGGACACATTCCAGTTTGTCAATATCTTTCCTGAACTGTGGTGTCCAAGATTGGACACAGCATTCCAGGTGGAGTCTAGCTAAAGCAGAATAGAGTGGCATGGTTACTTTCCTTGGTCTGGACACTGTACTCCTATTGATGCAGCAAAGAATTGCATTGGCATTTTTGGCTGCTGCATCACACTTTTGTGCGTGGTATGAAGGACATAAAAGATGGTATCTCAGGGGATTGGGACCCTTCCTGCAAAGCAGTGGCCACCAGTTGCCTTACACATCTCTTTTCATGTCCCTTTGATTTGGCAAATGAGGTGCAGAGCCTTTTTTCCCCCTTGTCATTTGCCATCAAGTCAACTTTGACCTTACGAATGAGAAACTTCTAAAAGCCTCAGTCATTCACTGTCTCACTCAGGTCTTGCAAACTCAGTATTTCATTTATTTTTTAGAATTTAAAGCCCTCCTTTCTCCTGACATTTTGGGGTTTGTAGTTTACTGAGATGAGAGAGCTCCCTGGCTGAGAACTCTAAAGATCCCTCCCTAAACGGCAGACCCGAGGATACCATAGGATGCTGAAAGTGGAATAGTAGCACCATAACAGTGTAGTGTGGAAATGACCTGTGTGTGTAATAATAAGGATGAAAGTGCAACACACTGTTGTGCCCAACCACTTAATTATCAAATGGCTATTTAAATAAAAAGGACTGTACATGACAGTTGAGTTTGTCAGGTGTCCCTTTATTATAAGGGATGTCCCTTATTTGAAGGCCAGAAAGTGTGTCCCTTATAAGATTGGCAGGTATCCCTTATAATTAGGAACGTCCCCTGTTTGAGAGTTGGAAAGCTTTTCTTTTTATATAGACTGAACAAGAGACCAGACTTAATTTGAGTGTTGCGGCCTTCGTAAAAACAGAAATGTGTGCATCGTGTAACTTATGCATGTGGACAATATGTTAATTTTACAGAGACACCTACAGCTAGGTTAATTGAAATCTGTATTTTTACCTGGCATTTGGGCAGAACGCAAACTTATTAACAGCTACGTCCTGCATGTTCTGAATTGTGACTGTCCCATGTTGCTGTTTTGCAAACCTGGCAGCAGTCTTGCCGGTGGAAGGAGAGCAGAGAAAGGCCAGCTTGGCCTCTTGTGGGAAGGAGTTCCACAGGCTGGGCACAGTCCCTGGGATGGCCTCCTCTGTTTCCTCACCAGGTGGGGCTGTGACAGTGGGGGGGGGCCAAGAGAAAGCTGTCTGCTGAGGATCTTGAGACTTGGGCCATTTCAAATTTGGCCTTTTGATTCCTCCAGGTTCCCTGGCTTGCCGCCTTTTCTGGCCAAAACTGGCGAATGAACTGACTTTCCTAGAAGTCTCCAGGAGAGGCCATTCACCTTTTAAATAAATTGCAGAGCCCTTACCCTGCACTGTTTCCACATTTAAAAAGCAAACAACCTTTCCCCGCCCCACCGTTTTTCAAAACCAGAAAGTCAACTTCTGGACACTTCTGGCTTGGGGCTTGTAGTTTGGGTGCAAGCCTGCCAGGTCCCAAGGCAGAAAACTGGTCTCTGGACCTTCGTTATTTGTTCATGAAGGCTGTCCTTCCCTTTTTAAAAAGTGAATAAATTTAGGAGATGTTTCCTGGAACATTTGGCAAGGTAGGGAGCAGTTCTGTCCAGTCTCTCCTCCCCAGAGATACGGAAATGTCATGTGCATTTTACCACAGGGTTCGCACCGTAGAAATCCCAAGAGTATTTGCATAAAAACAAGGGAAGGCTTCTTACCTGCAACAGAAGGTTCACTTTCTCTATCTCAACGCTTTTGGGCCTGGCTTTCCTGGAATGCTTTGAAAACACAGGATACGGTGGAAGTTGCATTTCTGTTCTGCTCCTCCCAGGTTCTGGGAGATTACACAAACAAACACAAATTGCCCAGCATGGACAAAAAGAAATGAATTTGGAAGCTTCTTTCTAGAAAGCAAAATTGGAGCCAACAAACTTTGTAAACATTTCCCGCCAACACATTGTGTAATTACAGTAGAAGTTCTTAAATCAGGTAATGCAAGAGGACACCATAGCAAATGAAAACAAATATGCTAGATGTCAAGACACAGTTGTGAAGGAAAAGGGTTGGTTAGGTCTTGGAAGAGAATGCCATGGACTTCCAGGAAGAGTTAGGAAAGAGTCCTGCCTGAAACCCGGGAGACCTACAACAGTGTCAAGAGTGATGCAGCAACTAAAAAGGCCAATATGATTCTGGGCTGGATCAATAGGAGTATAGTGTCCAGATCAGCAGGTCAGACCTCACCTGGAATCCTGTGTCCAGTTTTAGGCACCATAATTAAGGAAGGATATTGACAAGCTGGAACGTGTTCAGTTAGTCATCCCAAAATCTGAAACTTTATGAAATTAGTAAACCCTTAATAACGGGAGTTGAGATTCTTCTTCTCACCCATCTCAACTGACCTCTTGAGTCCAGGCTGTGTGTCCAGTTCTGGGCTCCACAATTGAAGAAGGATATGGACAAGCTGGAAGGAGGGCAACCAAAATGGTAGAAGGCCTGGTAAACCATGAAGCTCTGTGATGAGCGGCTTAGGGATCTGGGAGTGTTTAGCCTGGAGAAGAGAAGGTAAAGTGACATGATAGCTATGCTTAAATATTTGAAAGGATGTCATATGGAAGACGGAGCAGCCCTGTTTTCTGTTGCTGCAGAGGCTAGGACGTGGAGCAGTGGCTTCAAGCTATGGGAAAAGAAATGCCGTCTAACTAAACATTAGGAAGAAGTTCCTGATAGTAAGAGCAATTTGGCAGTGGAATACGCTGTTGCCTGGGAATGTGGTGAATTATCTTTTAGAGGTTTTTAAACAGAGGTTGGATGGCCATTTGTCAGGAATGCTTTGATATAGTGTCTCCCTGCATGGTGGAATGGGTTGGACTGGATGGTCCTTGGGGATCTCTTCGAACTCTGTGATTCTACTGGCTAAGTGGACAGTTCTGGGTTAAAATAGGCTGATTTGGACTCTTTTCCATTTTGACAGGGTGGGCAAGTTAAATTTGTGCATTTGCTCATAGGTTGGGTGCATTTGGGGTCCCTTTCAGGCCAAAAAAAAAATGGTCCAGAAATCTGCCTGGAAAATTATTTTGTGGGGGTCAGGAGTCTTTGGGGCCGCAAAAGAGGGGCTCAGGGTCCCTATGCGACCCAAGGACTGCACTTCCCCACCTCTATTCGAGATGGTTCCAGGACTGTATAGCTTGCTATAAAGCTCGTCTGTGATTCTGGCCCACTAGGTATTTTTTTCAATGGTGGTGGGGCGCTTTTGAGATGCTGAGCATTCAGGCTTGAATGTTAAAACTCATTTCTCTCCCATATGTTGTTTGGGAAAAAATAAAAGGCTGAAATTGCTTTGTGTGTGTAGAGGTGGCACCGGTGGAACAAGACATGGGATATAGCTAATTAATAGTGAGAGCAGACATGCTTTCATGTGTTACCTTCAAGGGTCAATTCTGGGTATGTCCAGTTAGGCTGGAAATGAAAAAAAGATTGATTTCATTTATTTATTTAGTTTCCATCCCACTTATTATCCCAGAGCAACAGTTTTAGATCAGCTAAAAATCTGAAGTTAAAAAACAATTATACAAACAAATTTGTTTAAAAAGCACATAGTTAAAATAATTTAAAGCACATTTAAAATATAATTAAAAAGGGGAAAAGACAAAAGCACAATATACCACGTTGAAAATTTCCTGCTGCTACCTGATTTAAGAGCCAAAGGCTTACTTAAATAAAAAGTTATTTTGCTGCCAGTAGGAAGATAGCACAGAGGGGCTACCTAGATTTCCAGTGGGAGGGAGTTCCACAGCCTTTTTTCCCTCCCCCAACTCCAAATCTGTGGACTTCTGCCTCCCTTCATCTAGAATTTAATGTTGACTCAAAGAAAGGCTGTTCAGTACATCAAAAGATCTCAACCCTTCAGAAGCCAACTGAAAACTTTTAACGGAGTTGGCCAGACGATAGGTGGGAAAAAATCCATATAGTCACATTTGCAAGTGTTAAAGTCATTCATCTATACATGCGCACATATGTTTATAAGATGAAAGTTGGGATTTTTTTTCTATTTTTGCATACGGTTGGGCTCACTTGCTTGAGCTGTCTCTTTCATTTGGTGAAATTGTCTTTCCATTCGTCAAGGTCTCATGGCATGGGCAACCTGCTTTCTGCTTTGTAGCAGTATTTGGGAAGAGAACCAAATCTGTCAGTGTTTGGACTGGATTGATTGGAGTGGATTGAGGCTTGGGAGCAATGGATTAGACGGATGATCTTTTGCATCTCTTCAGGTTCCTACCAGCAGCATTTAAGGCCATTTTTGCACTAGACTGTTATAGCACTATTAATTTCACTTTCAACATCCTATGGAATCCTGGGGTTTACAGTTTAGAGAGGGGCCTCAGAGGCCCCTCTCTAAATTCCTGAATCAATGAATTCCTGAATTAATGAAGTTGCTTTTTTCTGGGGCATTACTTTTTTTTAACAAAAAATTTGGTATGAGAGGCACAAATAACATGGAAGCCCGGGGTTGGTTCCTACCCCACAAAAAAGAGAAGAGCAATTTAACATGTTGCAGCCGTTCGATTATCCAAAACAAAAGTTATGCACGTGGGAAATGAACAGCCATACCTGTGAGCTTCCTATAAATGAACAAAAACATCTTGAGCTTTCCAGGGACCCTTTGGTGACTTCTTCCAAAATGCATCCAATGAGATATATTGGTTGGTTGGTCGGTTTATATGCCACCTTTCTCCCCAACTGGGACCCAAGTCGGCTTCCAAAGAAAGTTAAAACATTAAGAAACATTTAAGACAATTAAAAACATATAAAATGATAAAAACCTACAACAGTGTTTAAAAACAACTTGATAAATAAAAAGCTGCTCTGCTGACACTAAAAGCTTGCTTGAAAACGCATTGGAAAATGCATTCAGTGGTTATTTTTCTCCGCTTTCCTTATGACTTCCATTTTGGTATCCATAGTTGAAGATTTATGCTTCTTTAAAATGCTGGGGAAGGGGGATTGGTGAGACAGGCTCATCCACTCTCCCTGTTTCTCTCTGTTTTGCTGTTCACGTAGTAAGAGATTCTGGAAGTGGCTGCTACTTACCTTGACTGTTGTAGGCAGATGCACACAGCTAGGCTATTTCTGCACTGGACTGTTATAGTGCTATCATTCCACTTTCAGCATCCTATGGAATCTTTTTTTTTTAATTTTATTTATTCTGACAAATACAGGAAAAAACAACCATAAGGTAAACAAATATCACATTCATCAATAACAAACAGTATATATAATATAACCATCTCATTTTATATAAAGCTCTTTCCAATCCCTTTTCCAGATTTTGGCCACTAAGGACCATTCTCTTTCATCTTTGTCCTTATCAGTCTTTTCGTCCATTAAGGCAGTCAACACATCCATTTGGAACATCTCATATAACTTCAGTATCCACTGGTCTTGTGAAGGTATCTCTTGATTCTTCCAATTGAAGGCGTATGCAGTTCTTGCGGCCGTCACCATATATAATAGAATTCTTCCATATTGCTTTTGATATTTTAGATTGGGAGCCACAAACATATTCAACAGGTATAGCTCTGGACTAAATTTCAAATCGATTTCCAAAATATTTTGAACTAAGTTATGAATTCTCACCCAATACGCCTTTGCCCTCTTGCACTCCCACCACATATGAAACATTGTTCCTAGTTTCCTTCAACATTTCCAACATCTATTTGAATAGCTACTGAACATTCGAGCAATAGTTTGTGGTGTGATATACCATCGGTATAACATTTTATAAAAGTTTTCTCTCAAGTTTACACTTCTTGTAAATTTTACATTTATATTCCAAACCTTTCTCCATTCAGATAATTCAATGGAATATCCTAAATCTCTTGACCACTTAATCATATGATCTTTAATTATTATCTGTTCAGTATCTAATTTTAACAATATATGGCATCCTGTGGAATCCTGAGACCCCTCCCGAAACTGCAAACCCCAGGATTCCATAGGATATTGTAAGTGGAATAATAGCACTATAACAGCCTAGTGAGGAAATGGCCCTAGAGTAGAATTGGCTAGAGCAAAATCATGCTGTTTCCCGACTCGAGCTTTGCTGTAGACACGTTGCTGCAGAGTCTCTGTTCATTCTTCTTTCTCCATCCTCCTGGTACAGATGATGCTAAAAAAACTTTCCAGGTAGACAAAGGACAGGGAGGAAAAGGGGGACCAGGTGGGCCTAAAAGGACCTTGTTTTTTGTTAATTGAGGCATGCCTGTAATTACAGTTCATGGAAAACAAGGGCATCCTCAGAAGAGGCATTCCTCCACCAATACAGGGCAATACATCTTCTAAGGAGAATCATAGGCAATTTCTGTATACAAGGTCAAACTGTTTTTACAGGTGGCCCAGGTGGGAACTTCTTGGTTTGTTTGGACTGTATCTCCCATCATCCTAGCTCACGGGGAATTTTGGGAGTTGCAGTCTAGCAGATCTGGAGGATTCTGGGTTAAGGAAGGCAAAGTGATGGTGGATTTCATTCCTTGCCAGATAATGATATTCCTTAATCATTTGTTACCTTGATCCATTTTCTTCAGTCCAGAAAAGCCAGGTATTGAACCTTGAATCCTCTTGTGGGGGGAAAAAATCAGAAAAAAAGGCAGGATTTCTTCTTTTTTAAGAATGCCTCTTCTATTTGCTATGCCTATGATACACTTTAATCTATTAAAAGGCAAAGTCCTTTTTCAGACGGGTTTTTGGTTATTAAAAGGTTGGTGGAGAAGGGGTTATGAGAAAAGTGCTGTACTTTTTCCCATTGTTATGTTTTAAGTTCTTTTAAATTGTTACAAATTAGTCCTGTTTTCCATAGGGACTTTTGTTTAATTGTTTTTAAAACCTTTTATTATAATCAAAGTTAGCTGTATTTTGTTTTAATGTGTTGATGGGAGAAAGGTGGGATATAAATTAAGCAAATAAAAACCACTCAGATTGAAAAGTCAACTGTGGCCATTTCTGCGCTACTCCTGTTTGTCTGTATCCTTCCTAAAATTAGGAGCCTAGAACTGAACACAGTAGTCCAGATGGGGCCTGATTAATGCAAAAAATAGAGGTGGGACTTCGTATTGTTAGGCCCTAACCAGTAGGCAATGCTGTTTTTGTGTTCTGCATTGCTCATTGACCTTCCCGTGTTGAGCAAAGCAGAATAGGTTGGGAGAGTGCAAGCAAAAATGGCCAAATCTGCTCCAGTTTCATCATCTGCTGAGATAGCAGAATTCATCCATGGTTTGGAAGGCAGAATGTAGAAACCACCCTTCTCAGTTGACTGTTTATTGTGTTTAATGTACCCATTTGCAAATCATGCAGCTAACATTTTCTGTCTGTCTTGTCTGTCTGTCTGCCTGTCTACAGATATAGATCTATGATTGTTCTTTGGCTTTATTTATTTTTCTGTGTTTCATTCTCCTGCTGTTTGTATTTTATCATATTTGTATTGCATGGTGCCTTGGTGTGTGTATGCGTAGTTTGTGTGTATCTGTCCACTCCCACTCATGCATGATAAAGCATTAATAAGTTGCTCATTCAGATGTTTGAATTTTGGACCAGTAGTTCATATGGAAAGTGGAAGTAATGGAGTTCATGGTTGCACATAGAAAATCCCAGGATCAAATCCTGAGATTTCTAGTCTGTGAAGATCCAGGTAAAAGAAGATAGAATTAAAAATACCCTTTTTCTGAGATCTTAGAAATCTGCTCCTAGACAGAATGAGCAGGTGAGTTTGATTTGGTATAAGACGGCTTGAGAGCCATTTTGGTGTAGTGATTGGAGAGTTGGAGCAGGACTCTGGAAGACAGGGTTCGAATCTCTGCTCACTGTTCCACTTAGGGGACCTAACTGGACATCACTCCTGTATTAGCCCCTGCGTGGTGGAATGACAGGAATCATCATCATCATTCCATCAGTGGGACTAATGTGGGAGAGTACAATGAACTCTGTGCCCCACAGTTTAAGGAGGGGAGGAAGAAGGAGGGGGCAATGTTTTCTGCTGCTCCAGAGACCAGGACAAGGAGCAATGGATTCAAGCTGCAGGAAAGGGGATTCCACCTGAACTTCAGGAAGAACTTCCTGACGGTCAGGGCTGTCCGGCAGTGGAATCTGTTGCCTCAGAGTGTGGTGGAGTCTCCTCCTTCTTTGGAGGTTTTTAAGCGGAGGCTGGAGGGCCCTCTGTCGGGGTTGCTTTGAGGGTGTTCCTCCATGGCAGGGGGTTGGACTGGATGGCCTGTGTGGTCTCTTCCAACTCTACATTTCTATGATTCTATGATCCCATCTGGACAGCCCCTGGCTAGGGTGGTTTCCTGAAGGAGAAGATTCCTCCCTTATGTATGCCAGCCTATTCTATCAGTGCCTTCAAAGAGGGATTCTGTGACCCTCTTACTAAGACTGAAGACTAAATCCAAAGCAAACATAGTGGTCAGACTATGACTCTGGAATCCCTACTTGGTCATGGAAACTCACTGGGTGACCTTGGGCAAATCACATTCTCTCAGCTTAAGGCACTGGCAAACTTCCTCTGAATAAATTGGACCGAGAAACCCTAAGGTCCTTTCCGCAATTTACCTTCTTCCCAGCACTGGGGTGCGGGGATCGCGCAAGCAGGTGCTGGCGAGAGGCTCTCGTGTCCGGGGTCCTGCTACCTGCTCGCATGAGGCTGCGCTGGGGCAGGAAGCGCGACCGGCGCAGCTCCGGAGGCTCCGCACGCCAGGTAAGCGCGTGCGGGGCCCGGGAGCAATGCACAATCTCGCACCATTTTCAGCTTCTAGCCGAAAATGAAAAGGTGCACAATTGGCACCTGCCGGCCCCTGGAGCATCGCGCGATTGTGAGTACGTCGTGCAGATCACTCCTCACAATCTTGCAACGCTCCAGGCCCTCTTTTGCATGGAAAATGTCGTGCGAAAGGGTCAAAGTCTGTAGTGTATGGTGTACCCAAGCCTTGTAGTGTGGGTACTTTGGAGTGTGAGGTGTGGTTCATAGTTTGAATCCTAATAGTTTATAGTGTGGGGCTTGGTTTATAGTTTGATGCTCTGCAGTTTCTGGCGTGTAAGGAGGCAGTGTGTGGTAGGACTCCAGATGACTAGCCTTCAGATCCCTACTTAGTCATGGAAACCCACTGTGAGACCTTGGGCAAGTCATTTTCTCAGCCTCAGGGGAAGGCAAGAACAAACCCCCTCTGAATGAATCTTTTCAGGAAAAGTCTCAGCAAGTGTCACTCTAAGTCGGAGTTCATTTGGAGGCACATCATAAAATAACTTCTGAAGTGCAGAAAACCATAACTTGGTAAAGTTGTTTGTTTACTCCTAAATCCCTTGGTCATTTCCATGGAGAGTAGACCCATTGGATCATTGGGAACTTGATAAAGTCAACACTAACGTGGATTATTGATTCCGGAGCCAGGGTCCTACACTGTGGTTGCATAGCTTAAAACTCTGTGCGTGGAGTTACGTATTAATTATGCGATGCATCTCTTCTGCTGAATGGCAGCCTTGCACATCTGTGCCAAGATAGGTCAGGGGCAACTGAATGTGCAACCAGGTGTCTGTGCGCATCCATGCTCAATGTTCCTCCGTGTGTGATGGCGTCACAGGTAGAACTCTGCTTCCCCAACTTTCTGCTGAGCGGGAGCATTGCGCCTCGGACAAATATTTCCAGTCACTTCTGTAAGGGAACTTAGGAGGTGTAAGACATCAACCGGTTCCCAGCCGTTGTGTCCATTCTGGTTGGACTAAAGAGTTGGATGTAGGCCTTGGGCTGCAACAGGCAGAGTCAACCCAGAGCAGCTTTTGCAACCTCTGAGGAAAACAGTTGCCAAGGAGGAGCAAATCGCATTGGTTTAAGCTTGCATTTTGGAGTGCGGGCTGCGTGTCTTATGCCGGGGTGGCAGTTGTGGTTGTTGTGAGGTGGAGTGGAGTGGCATGAACTGAGAGCTTCCCCTGTATCGGTAGCTCAGATATTCATCCCTGCCCAAAAATCTGAAACTTTCTGTATGCAGTTGGAAGAGTCTAAATGACGGAGGATTGAGATTTATCTCCTGACTTCTTGGGTCCAGGCTGTCTGTAGGGCTGGAATCCTGTGTCCAGTTCTGGGCACCGCAGTTCAACAAGGAGATGGACAAGCTGGAAGATGTCCAGAGGAGGGTGGCCAAAATGGTAGAAGGCCTGCAAACCATGAAGCCCTGTGGGAAGGGGCTTAGGGTACTGAGTAGGTTTAGCCTGGAGAAGAGAAGGTTAAGAGGGGACATAATAGCCATATTTAAATAGATGTCATATGGAGGATGGAGCAAGCCTGTTTTCTGCTCCAGAGACCAGGACATGGAGCAATAGCTTCAAACTTCAGGAAAAGAGATTCTCCCTAAACATTAGGAGGCACTTCCTATCTCTTGACTGCCTCTTTCTCTGTGGGTCTGCCTAATCTCTGAGGTCTTTGAAGGAGACTCTTCCTTCAGTCACTCCACCTTCACAGAAGCCATTTCCACACTAGACTGTTATAGCACTATGATTCCACTTTCAACCTCCTATGGAATCCTGGGGTTTGCAGTTTCGGGAGGGACCAGGCCAGCTGCAGAATTAAAATCAGTTAAAACAAATGAAGTGAAATAAATCTGTGAAGCTGCAGATCACAAAAAGGCCCTTGCAGTCAGTTCCTAAAAGCCTGTGGGAATAGAAAAGTTTTCACTGGGTAATCACAAGGAGGTAGCCATCCCAGCCTCCCTTGGGAGGGAGTTTTAAGAACCTAAAAGCAGCCTTCAAGGATTTAAGGTCTTCTTTCTTATCTTCACAGCAACCTTGTGAGGTAGGCAGAGAGATAGTAACAGCCCTAAGAACTCCCTGTAAGCTCCATGTAGCCCAGTGGCGATTTGAACCCAATTTTCCCCAGCCTTAGACCATTTCCACACTATGCTGTTACAGTGCTATTATTTCACTTTCAGCATCCTGTGGAATTCTGGGTTTTGCAGTTTCCTGAGGCCGAAGGGCTCTCTGGCTGAGAATTCTAAAGTCTCCCCCCTAAACTGCAAACCCCAGGATTCCACAAGGTGTTTGAAGTGGAATAAGAGCACTATGAAAGTGTAGTGCGGAAATGACTTTAGACTGATGCTCTAGTTATGACCCCCTGGCTGTTTTCTAATGAGGAGTCAGTGTGATGGCAATCTTTGGGTTCGCCAGATGTTGTTGGACTGCAACTCTAACCAGCATAGCAGCGAGGAGTGATGGGAGTTGCAATCCAACAACATCTGGAGGGATCCAGAGGATTCCCACCTCTGGTGCCAGATGCTTCCAGATGCAAAGAAATTCCTTCCAGATCCTGTGATTTGTGCAGATCGTAACTGCATTGGTGTTAAATTAGGAAGGGAAAAAAGTGACGAGGAGCAGACTCTTGGCAACATCTGCCCTGCAACCCGGCTGGTCTCCCTGTTGCTTCCTTTCTTTGTCTCATTTTCTGCGGCCAGCCAGCCAGCCAGCCAGCCAGCCTCCCTCCTCCTCCTCCTCCTCCTCCTCCGTTGTGTTGCTGCTGCTGCAGGCATCTGTGCCTTTGTTGCTCAGATGCCAAGGATGGGCAGCGGTGCCATTCGGTGTCCCCACCCAGAGGCTCTGCAGCGAGGCTGCCTCTGCCCACCTCTCCCTCCGCCCTCCCTTTGTGCCGAAAAAGGATCTCAAGGTGCCTTTACGATTGCTCCGATTCCCTTGGGGACATCTCCCCCAAATGGAAGCTGTGCAGTGGCAGAACCTTTGCTCGTGTCCCTTCCCTTTACCTGTATGCCATACATGCACAAACACATGCGCGCAAGCACACACCCGTACAAGCAAGGCACTGTCGTTGGCTCCAGCAGAAGCCCTGGAGCCGGTGGAAGTGACAAAGGTCAGTGTGGGCTGGGAAGCCCAGGCGTGTCTCTTAGCAACCAGACCCCACCGCCGAGCCTTGTGTGCGGGACACACGGGCCGGCCAGCCGCATCCATCACAGACTGCGATGGCAGGGAAAAAATCCGGATGGCTGGGACAAGGGAGGGGATTAGGCCAGCTCCCCCTCGCTGCTCTCTCCACCTTCTCCTCACTCACGGTCTTCCAGGCCCTTAAGGAAGCTCAGACCTGTTTCTATCCAGGCAGAACTGTCAGCCGGAGGAGACCCAGTCAAAGCTGCTGTTTAATTGCGTCTCCCTCCCAGGTAAACAGATGGGCCGCTGGCTGGCCGTGGGAGGCCTGATGCCCGCTACCCGGAGAGGAGCCGTTCTGCATTATTGATGCTCCAGGTCCTACCGTGTCAGGGAAGTCGCTGCCGCTGTCTTTCCAGAAAGCTCCAGCCCAGCTGATAGGGAGAGAGGTAGAATTTCTGGAAATGTTGAAACCATGAGGGAAAAAACAAGTTTCCTTCCTTTTGGGGGCGAAAAATGGAAATTTTTGGGTTTTTTTTTTTTAAAAAAGCTTTGTTATACTAGAACCATAGAACTACAAAGTTGGAAAGAACTGCACGGCCATCTAGACCTATAATCCCAATCCCATACAGACCGATAATCACTTTATAGGAGCATAAAGATATATCGTGTCTAACGTGTTCTGGCAAAAAATTATGCTTGGAATATTAAAAGTACAGTTTATTCAGACAATAATTACAAGTGGAATATACTTTTTTAAAAAATGTAATTTTTTGTGACAAATGGAGCTTATAAGGTCGTGAATGGCAAGGAACTCCTGAATGCTTTGGTTTTTGCCAGTTCATGAGAAGCAAGGGAAGAGAAGCTCCTAAAATAACACAAACCCTCAGCAATGCCAAAACAGAGGGAACTATGTTGTCTCTTCTAGTTCCACGTATGCCTAAATGCCCAAAGGCACCAGATGCTGTCTGATCTTGGAAGCTAAGCAGGGCGAGCTTTGGTTAATACTTGGATGGGAGACTGCTGGCAAATGCCAGGTGCTGTAGGCTGTATTGCAGAGGAAGGAACTGGCAAAACCGCCTGAGCGCTCCTTGCCTAAGGAAATCCTATGAAATTTGTGGAGTTGACAGGCAACTTGAAGGGGCAGGCACAATTCTCCATCGAGTCAAGCAGATATAAAGATCTTGAAAAAAGGAATCCTAGGTAAGGAATTGCAGTTATGTAAGATTGCCTGTAGTGTCTTGCATAAAAATCTTCCTGTTACATAGCTTTTAGAAATAATTTTGGAGGGAGTAAATATATCAATACCTTGCCTTCAATATTTTCTTGTCATTCTGCCAGAAAATACTTGGTAATTGTTTTTTTTCTCCATACTTCTAAAAAAGAAAAGGACATTGGAAAAACGTAGGCCATTTCCGCACTAGACTGTTATAGTGCTATTATTCCCCTTTCAACATCCTATGGAATCCTGGGGTTTGCAGTTTAGGGAGGGGCCTCAAAGGCTTAGAAATGGCCGTAGGAAGCCCTCCCCCCATTTTTCCACCCCCTAGCCTTCACATCTCCGTTTACAGGGTCATTCCCTTGACCTTTCCTGCCCCGTTTTGTGTGTGTGTGTGTGTGTGTGTGTGTGTGTGTGTTAGAGGGAGGGTTGTCGGTCTTTCCCAAAGCCGTTTGTTCTGGATGAGGAATTGGTTGGTCCCCCCCTCCGCCCCCAGCAAACAAGGCCTCCATTTCAGAACCTCCTTTTTAATCTTTTTGTTTCTTTGCTTCATCCTCCTAATTAATATCCCAGCAATTGGTCCCGCTGGAGTCTCCTAGCTCCTGTTTTTACAAAACTGTAACCTGTCAGCTGCCGGCTTTTCCCCTTGGGTCGGAGAAGAAGGCTGATGCCTGGTCTCTGTCTTGTCTTTCCGGACCCGCTGTTTCTTGAAGCTACCTTTTTCTTTCTTTCTTCCAACAAAGTTCAAGGCAGCTTCGCTCAAGCATCACCTGTCTAGTGAGATACATGCCAAAACTTCCGGAGTGTTCAGGATGGGCAGTTTTAAAATCCAGACCCTGCAGGCAAATAGCTGCAAATGGCAGAGGAGAACCTTCACCAAAACAAGACTCTTAAATTCCCAGATCAATTCTCAGCTGCTCAGAGAGGTGCACAAACAAGAAAGGGCGTCCATGTGGGGCTGCAATTTTTTGTTTCCTGTTAAGGCTAGCATAGTGGTTTGAGCCTGGGGCCATTTCCACACTAGCCTGTTATAGCGCTGTGATTCCACTTGCAACATCCTATGGAATCCTGGGGTTTGCAGTTTCGGGAGGGGCTGCCTGGCCCCTCCCAAAACTGCAAACCCCAGGATTCCATAGGATGTTGCAAGTGGAATCATAGCACTATAACAGGCTAGTGCGGAAGTGGCGTTGGAGTACACCCTGGGACCAGGGTTCAGTTCCCTGCTTGGCCATGGAAACTCACCAGGTGACCTTGGGCACCACACAGACACTCAGAAAACCCCGTGATAGGTTTGCCTTAGGGTCCCCATAAGTCAGAAACAACTTGGAAGTCACACAGAAGCAACAGCAAGGCCCTGATCCCTTGAGCAGCTGCAGGAGAGGCAGAAATTTAACAGGTGCACTGTTTAATAGGTCCCCGAGATCCATCCCGTCCGTTTGTTTACTAGCTGATTCAGAAACGATGTGAACAGGAGCCTTCCACATCCAGCTTCTGTGCATTGCACCGCATCAGTTTTCCTAATGCAGATCCTACATGTTTCATCTGTCTCGCAAGAAACGCCAGAACTGAGCCTGCTTTTCTGTTTTTGATAAATCATACATACAGCATCCTGGTTTGTGCTTAATTGGGAGTTTAGAATCCCCAGGGGTAGGAAATGGAGTTGCCAACTGACCTGTATTTCTCTGGGTTGTGCTATTATCGAAGGCACAGAAACAGTCCGGATCTGGTTGGCTTAATTTTATTTTTTAAAAATTTGTTCAGTTGGCATCCCTTTTACATGCTCAAAGCAGCAATGTTTTTGGGGAATGGAGGAAAAGAGAAACAGTTGTCCTATTTATTCACTTTTGAACTTCTCTTCAAGTCTCTTTTGTGGGTGCCCAGCTTGGCCTAAGCTCTGGCAGAAATACGGCTGTCCATTTCAAAATTATTTCCTCCTTTGTGTTTCTAGGGCATAACTGCCTCCTTATTGCCAGGTTCCATGGCAGCTTTAGCCTTCGTAACAGGGAAAGTCTGTGTCAGAATAAGCTGTGCTGAATCAAAGTGATGTCCTGTTTGGGACAACTTCTGGTGTTGTGTACTGATGGGCCAGAGGTATTTTTAACAGCAGTCATCTTCTCCTAGTGATGGCTTGAGAGCAGTAGATGTGGTGAATCCACTCTGGGTTTTAGTCTGAACTTTAAAGGATAACACCTTGTATTGTTTGCTCGCTAACCAGGTGCATTTTCAGCAGCATTCTCTCCAAGTGGCAGTGTCTGGCAGAATTTTAGACCCTTTCCACACTACACTGTTACAGTGCTATTGTTCCACTTTCAACATCCTGTGGAATCCTGAGGTTTGCAGTTTAGGAAGGGGCATTGAGAACTCTTTGGCCTCAGTAGACTACAAACGCCAGAACTACACGAGATTTTGAAAGTGGAATAATAGCCCTGTAACAATGTAGTGCGGAAATGGCCTTAGTCTGAATTTTAAAGGAGCTATTTAGAGTGCCATATAGGCTCACCATGAGTTGGGAGGGTACGCGGCAACAATTCTTACCCACCCTCCCCACTAAAGAAAGGTTTAGCATCTTAGTTAGGTCCATGATTCAGACTAAAAACTGAAGCAGATTGACCAGCATCACACCATCATACAATCTTAGAACTGAAATGGCTTACAGGGGAGGTATCTAGACCACCCCCTGCCATGTAGAAATCCGTTGCTACAGCACCCCTGAAAGTTGCCCATCCAACCTCTGTTTAAAAAACTCCCAAAGCAGACTGTTCCACTGTGGAACAGAGGTACCAGCCGCCACTGTCCTCTCCCGGTTTAGTTCCTTGGCACCCAGTGCCTCTGGTCTTGGAAGCAATATGTTTATTTGTATGTATTGGCAACCCTTTTAAGCCTGGTATTCTCTAATGTCTGTATGTTATTACAGCCAGGAGTAGAGGCGTTACCTTTTGTGCTAGCTGTAGCTTCTGAGTTGTCTTCAAGGGCAGCCCCATGTAAAGTGCATTACAGTAGTCTAACTCTGCGGTTTCCAATGCATTAACTACTATGGGTAGATTGGAAAGGCTGTAGCGGGCGGGTGAATCAAAGCTGACCTCTAATCACTGATGGGGACTTTACTGTTTGCCGCAGTAGGAGAATACTACTCTGCTGTTATTAAAAAGAAATATAGACTTGGTAGGTTTCACTAGCTCTAGCTCTAAGCTAGCCCAAGCTTGCAAAAATTATTTTTACAGACTGTAATTTGCATAACCTTCCAGCTAGCGCAATCCACGCTGGATAGAGGATTTGGAGAGCTGTGGTTCAAAAAAGTAACTTTCCCTAGCAGTATACCTTGCTTACGTTTGCTTGTTCCCAGAGTTTGGGCCTCTAGTCTCTTAGCTAGCGCTCTGTGTTGGCTTTTGTTAATAGCTAAGAACTATGACTTAATGAAAGATTTTAAATCAATTCACAGTCTGGCTTTCAGCTGATTAATTGATTAAGTGAATTTAAATGTTACATACTGTAGAATTTTGGTGTAAGTGCAGAAATGCCTTTTCCTTTTAGGATTACAATGCTTAATTTTTTTTTTTAAAAAAACTTTTTGGTCTGATAGATGCAGTTGATCCTCTGGAATACATCTGATGAAACTTATTCTTGGCCGTACATTAAAATTGGCCAACATTTTCTCAGAGTGTGTTAAAAATGCATATTCCTCTTTCTACTGCTGAGGGCTACTTGTATGATAAATAGATATATACAAATGTATAGAGCATAGATGAGGAAAAACTGTGTAAAAAGATTTTTGGGTGGGAGATTTGACTAGCCTCCACGGGGATGGAGGTCGTTGGGTTGGATTTTTAATCTGTTTCTTTGTTGTTTTTTTAACACTGTGCTCCTTAAGAGAAACCTCCTGTCCAGACCTGGGATCTTAATGCTATTGTTAAAAGCAAATTTTAGAGAAGTTAGTTTTGGATGGGACTGTAACTTCCCGAAACCCAGCTTCTCTCAGCTCTGGCCATTTCCGCACTGGACTGTTACAGCGTTTTGATTCCACATTCAACATCCTATGGAATCCTGGGGTTTGCAGTTTCGAGAGGGACCAGCCAGCCCCTCCCGAAACTGCAAACCCCAGGATTCCATAGGATGTTGCAAGTGGAATCATCGCGCTATAACAGTCTAGTGCGGAAACGGCCTCTGTTTAAGAGAACCGTTCCAGAAGACCCCGCTGGGGAAGGAGTGTGGGAGGTGCAACCCCTAAGTCCTTCCTGAAGCCTTCTGACATCCAATTTTTTAAAAAGTTTGAGCAGAAGATTTCTCTTCCAGTGCCACCTGGGGAGGCGTTATGTACCTCTTTTCTTTTGCCTTACACATGGAAAATAAGATGAAAAATGCTAGAAATGCAAACTAGAAGTGACTTCCAATCACTTTGGGCCAAAAGTGTGCCGTTGCTGAAACCTCATGCCTATGGAAACTCTGCTCCACTCCTGTAGTACCCTTGCCTTAGGGCCCCACTCCACCCCAAAATCAAATTTCCATTGCCTCAAGTGCCCTGTGGGGAATGTGGCTGAGCATTTTTGCCGTTGTTTTAGGAATAGGAAGTGAGGCCATTTCCGCACTAGACTGTATAGTGCGATGATTCCACTTGCAACATCCTATGGAATCCTGGGGTTTGCAGTTTCGGGAGGGTCCGGCCAGCCCCTCCCGAAACTGCAAACCCCAGGATTCCATAGGATGTTGCAGGTGGAATCATCGCACTATAACAGTCTAGTGCGGAAATGGCCTGACTTAGGGTCTTTCTGTTATTGTGCTATTATTCCACTTTCAAGGTCCTGTGGAATTCTGGGGTTTGTAGTTTACTGCCAACGAGCTCTCTGGCTGAGAATTCTAAATGCCCTTCCCTAAACTGCAAACCCTAGGGTTCCATAGGATGTTGAAAGTGGAATAATAGCACTAGAACGGCATAGTGTGGAAAGGTCCTTATTGTTTACTTCCTGATTTAGGAAAAAGCATTTTCTGGGCCTAAGATGGGTGGGTGGGTGAGCAAAATATGGCAAAAATTTCACACACACCCTCAGCCTCCAGGGTGCATTTGGGGGCGACCAAAAAATTGAGAGTAAGGTGGGGCAGCATGAACAAAATCCATCACAAATAGTAAAGAAGCATTGTTGTTGTTAATTTCTATCCTGTTCCCGTCTGTTGAAAGCCATTAGAGTCCAGTGTAACTGATGGCTTTTGGAGGATCAGTGTAGGCAAGTTTTAACCGTTCAGAAGTTCAGGACTCAACTGGCACCTCCTAACACCAAGGAAGGGAAGGGAAGCGGAGCAGATGTGCCTTTGATGCACAAAGCGGGACTTTCTTAGCTACACGGGCTGCTTAACTCCCCTCCTGGGAGCACAACACACCTGAGTCTCTCTGCTTTCTGTTGCTCCCACCAAGAAGGACCCCGGGGGAAGATGATCCCATCGCTCATAGTTCACCAGCTTGTCTGCAAGGATATTATGGGGAATTTGTCAAAACCCTCATCAAAATCAAAGATATACTACATCCACAGTGCTCCCCTGATCCACCAAGCTTGTAACTGCTACTAGAAAAGAGAGATGAGACTACATTTGACCCTCGACATTCGCTAGTATTAGGGACACAGGGCCCTCGCAAAAGTGAAAAATGCACAAATCACAAAATTTGTCTGTCTGGGGGAAATGGGCTGAGGCACGGGTGGGCAAAGTAGGCATCCAGGATCTAAACCAGGTCAGGGAGAGGAGTTGGTGGGCCTGTACTTCCTCTCTCTTGCCCACCTCCTTCCTTGGGTGTGCGTGGGGCAGGGGTACAGGGTTTCGGGTGCTGAGAATTTGGGCAGAGGGCCATCCTTAGCTGGCCAGGCAGAGACCGGGGCCATTTCTGCACTACACTCCTATAGCGCGATTATTCCACTTTCAACCTCCTATGGAATCCTGGGGAATCTGGCCAGCCCCTCCTGAAACTACAAACCCCAGGATTCCATAGGAGGTTGAAAGTGGAATAATCGTGCTGTAACAGTCTAGTGCAGAAATGGCCCCAGGAACAGGAAGACCAGAGGTGGGTTTTTAAAGGTCCTGATTGGAGGTATCAAGAGGGAAGGTTCCCTCCAAAAAGAAGCACCTGAGATGGGAGGGCAGGAGTTGGAGAAACTCGCAAATAATCACATCCGCAAATGTCAAACCCGCAAGTGTGGAGGGCTGATGTAGTTTTGACATGATTTATGTTTGAGACGCCCATGCTGGCTCTTAGTAATTAGAGCATCCGTTTGTGCACAGACAAACTGTTCAATGATTCAGTGTGAGCAAGTTTTAACTGCTCAGAAATGCAGAAGTGGGACTTCCTTATTTACACGGCCCGCTTCATTCCCCTCCCTGGAGCACAGCACACCTGAGCCCCTCTGCCTCTGTCACTGTGTAACCCAGTAGACCCCAGGGGGACAGTCATCTCACAGGACTATCCAAGTAGGAACGATGCTACGTACGGCAGCAGTTTTTGTTTGCTATTCCTGGTAGAGTTATTCCGGAGAAGAGCAGTGAGAAGGAAGGACTGCTAAACCAGAGTGAAAACTGGTTTGTGTTTTTAATACCCATGTGGCCCAGATACCTCTTGCTTTCCGTCATCAGAGAGGTACTGGCTCTGCCCTTACAGGTCTGAATACCTCTGTTGGTGTATGTTCTGTGGTCGGAGATGGCAAGTAGTAAAATACAGTTGAAATGCGCTGTTGCATAAACTCCAAGTGTCACGATTTGACAGGAACACTCCTAGTTAATCCTCTGTCATCCCACTTTTTCAACTGCTTGTAAAATGTCCCGGCTTCTCTCTCCTCTTCCGTCTTTGTCCTCAGCTTACTTCAGCTGCTGCAAATGGAGTTCATCATCAAAGTAACTTCACTGTTGGTGTCCGGGGCAAGGTGCTTAGAAACGTCTGACCTGTGTTTCTGGCATGAATCACCAAAACTGGTGTGTGGATGCATGTCTGCATGTATTTGTGTGCATGTTGGTGAAACTCAGCACTGACCCCTGTAGAAACGAGAGACAAGGGTGGAAGAAAATAATCATTGAAAGGATAAATATAAGTAAGATCAGTTGGAGTTTGTTATAAAGAGGTTGATCAACAACAGGCCTAAGGCGGAACCCTGAGGCACCCCACTTCTGCCTAGGATGAAGAGCAACCGTTAGTGACTACTCTTTAGGATTTGGTTGGTCAACCAGTTTCAAAGCCACTTAACAGTAATTCTGTATAGCCCACAGTTCGCCAGCTTGCCTGCAAGAATTTTATGGGGACCTTGTCAAAGGCCTTACTGAAATCAAGATATGTAACACCCACAGCAGTCCCCTGATCTACCAGACTTGTAACTCCCACCAAAGAGAGAGTTAAGATTAGTTTGGCATGACTTGTTTTTGAGAAGCCTTTGGCATAATGGTTTTTGAGAAGCCCTTGCTGGCTCTTGGGCCATTTCGGCACTACCTTGTTATAGTGCTATTATTCCACTTTCAACATCCTGTGGGGTCCTGGGTTTGCAGTTTGGGGAGGGGCCTTTAAAATTCCCAGCCAGAGAGCTCTTTGGCCTCGGTGAACTACAAACCCCAGAATTCCACAGGATGCTGAAAGTGGAATAATAACATTATAACAGTGTAGTGTGGAAATGGCCTTAATAATCACAGCATTCCTTTCATAGACCATTCCCGCACTAGACTGTTACAGCGCTTTGATTCCACTTTCAACATCCTATAGAATCCTGGGGTTTGCAGTTTCGGGAGGGGCCGGCCAGCCCCGCCCAAAACTGCAAACCCCAGGATTCCAGGGATGTTGAAAGTGGAATCATAGCGCTATAACAGTCTAGTGTGAAAATGGCTTAAGTGTGCACAGACTGACTATTTGATGATCTGTTCTAGAACCTTTCCTGGCATCAGCATCAAACTGATTGGTAGTTTTTTTAAGGCCACTTCTTTACCCCTTTTCATTTTTTTTAAATGGGAACAACGTTTGACTTCCTCCAGCCTTCTGGGGACCTTTGCTCTTCTCCTCCAAAAATTAAGATTATTATTGACAAGGGCTCTGAGATTCCATCTGCAAGTTCCTTCAGTACTCTTGGATGTAGTTCAGCCAGCCCTGGAGAGTTGAAAAGGTGAAGCTTTCAGTGGGATAGAAAAGGATGGAAAAGTTTTATTTTATCAGGTTTATCTTAAAGGCACAGGTTCTTCCTCCCTTCCAGCCCTCTTTTGTGAAGATGGAAATCCATACTGGACAACCCTGGAGCATATACAGAGTGCCTTTTTTTAACTACTGATGTCTGCATATGTTTATCCTTTTGCAGTTGGGACTAGCAGTAAAGCATGATGTTAAATATTGCTGGTTACTGTTATAGCTGTTTTTCTAGCGAGGTCCTTTTCGGAGGGAGAGGCTTGGAGACGCCGTCCTTTCCGCAGATGCTTAGCAAGCAGAAATACCGGTCCAGGTCCCCCTCCCTCTTCCGGGATGGTACCCTTGTGGGGAGAAGCTGCGCCTGTTGACTTTCTGCCTATTGTGGCACTGTTAGAAAGGCAGTGAGCTGTTGTCACAAGAAAAGGTGACAGGCCCTTCAGCGTCTCATTTATCTCCACGGGACTAATCAAGGGTAAGTACTTTTGGGATGGCAGATCTCCCGTGTCCCTGGGGTTTAATAATAGCTGCCTGCCCTCCTGATGGGTGCGGCGTTGATTAATCAGTTAATACCTTGAGCTCAGTCCTGCTGTCTCAGGTCAGATTTTAGCAGAGGCATCGTTCCTGCAGTCCCTTGAAAAGGTTTACATGGCGTGTGCTCTAATGATACTGGAAATTAAGTTATGGGGGGGTGGCGGTAAGCAGAGGGCTCTGACAGACTCGTTTGAAGAAGCATGAATTCTTGGTGTTTGCAGGTTCTTTTTTAATATACTTATTTATTTAAACGCAACGGCCATTTCCACACTACACTCTTACAGCGCGATGATTCCACTTGCAACCTCCTCTGGAATCCTGGGGTTTGCAGTTTCGGGAGGGGCCGACCGGCCCCTCCCGAAACTGCAAACCCCAGGATTCCAGAGGAGGTTGCAAGTGGAATCATCGTGCTGTAAGAGTGTAGTGCGGAAAAGGCCAAAGAAATGTGAACACCAACTGACATTTTCAGTGTAGGGACAAACTAAAAACATTGAAGCAGTGAACTAAAACCCCTAAATGCTAACTTGCTAAAACACTAATTTACTACTGAACTGCTCTCAGCCCTCCACATTTGCGGGTTTGACTTTTGCAGATTTGATTATTCACGGGTTATTTGCTGTCACCTCTGCTCTTCACTGTGCCATTTTTAATAGGGACTGAAAGATTCATAAGACTGGGAAACTGCAAATGAGGCTTGTAGGTCCCTATTAAAAATGACGTGAGGCAGCAGCGGAGGGGGCAGTCAGCCCCACCAGCCCCCCACTTCTGCCTTGGGAGAACCCTGGTGCCTCAAAGGAATCCACGGTGGGTTCAATATGGTGATCAGAGTTTCTTGTATGTTAAATATGGTTTGGGAGGGCCTAGAGTTATTCACAGTTTTTCCACTTTCATGGAGGTCCTGTGCCCCTAACCCTAGCAAATCTGGAGGGATGACTGCATTTGCAAATTTCTCCAACCCCTGCCCACCATCTCAGGTACTTCTTTTCTGGAGGACCCTTCCCTCTTGGCAGCTCCAATCAGGCTGTGGACCCTTTTACAAACCCACTTCTGGTCCTCCTCTAGCTAAGGACAGCTTGCAGCCTGATTTCTCAGCAGCAGAAACCCTCTTCCAATCCCCCCCCCCAACACACCCAAGAAAGGAGATGGGCAAGAGAGAGGAAGTATAGGGCTACCATATTGACCCACCCTCTTTTCCTCTCCTTTCCCTGGCCCGGTTTGGACCCTGCGTGGCCAGTCTCCCCACCATCTCTTGGCCCCCGTCCCATACATAACACATTTTGATATCTGCAGTTTTTCCACTTTTATGGGGGTCCTGCACCCCTAACCCCTAGTGAATGTGGAGGGTTGACTGTATTAACGTTGGTCTTGTTCTTTCATTCTGTATGATTCTTCCAGTTTTTAAATCTTACACAAGTGTGGCCGTTTCCGCGCTAGACTGTTATAGCGCTATCATCCCACTTTCAACATCCTATGGAATCTTGGGGTTTGCAATTTCGGGGCCCCTCCTTGAACTGCAAGCCCCAGGATTCCATAGGATGTTGAAGGTGGAATGATAGCGCTATAACAGTCTAGTGCAGAAATGGCCTATGTGTTCCACCTGCCATCCATTTCTTTTGGCAGGTACATTGTGTTAGCGTAGTATTTTTTTTTTTTTTTTTTTGGATAGACCTTATGCTGTGGACAAATAAGACGGATGTGACTCACCTTGGGGTCTTCCAGATGGGTCTAAGGAAGGGCGTGCTCCTTGGGTTTTCCTGACTTTTGTCACCTCTACCTCCACTCATTCCATTCTTTTGGGGGGGGCTGTTTGTAAGGATTTCTTGGATACCTGTACAAAAGTTCTTCCAAAGATTTTTCTTTTTTTAAACAGCTGGCATGGCTTGCTGAGGTGATCCTATGGTCTGAAGGGGAAATCTTCTCCCTCTTTTATATATTTTTAAGAGTCTTAGAATTATAGTGCTAAAATCGTATTTCATTACAGCACTATAACACTAGATAAAAATAAAGAAAAAAGGAGGAAGTGAGAAGGAAACAAATTGTTTTGATATGCCTTGGAATTCTAGTACATCTCAGTCAAAAATGGGAATAAAATGTTGCAGCAGGTACCAGGAATTTCCAGAAAATAGTGAGGGAAAATAGGGTCATGTTAGGATTGCTTTCAGTTGGGAATGACTTAAGACTTGCAACAACAAAGCAGAAATGTCATTGGATTTTTTTTTTTTTAAATGAGTACAGTGGGCTGTTGGTATCTGCTGAGGTTTGTCTCCAGCATACTCCCTCATGGATACCAAAATTTATGGATGCCCAAGTCCACTTACATTCAATGGTATAGCAAAATGGCATCCCTTACATAAAATGGCAACATCAGAGTTTGCTTTTGGGAAATTTTGTCCTTTTGGAATATTTTCAGGCCATGGTTGGTTAAATTCACGCATGCAGACTCCAAGGATACAGAAGGCCAACTGTACTGCGGCAACAAATGCCAGTTTGCCCTGTCTTGAGGAGCCCAGAATTGTTTCTAAAAGAGCCGGAGGTGTGGGAGGAAAAGCTAAGCCAATGCACTCTGACCCTAGCCATTCCTTTTTATTTCCATCTGGCTAGCATCTGCTGTGCCTGACTTGAGTCCTAAAGCACAGCTAGTTTGGCTTGGTTCTATGCTCAGCTTTTACTTTGCTTCAACCAAGGGTGGGCAAAACATGATCTGGGGCTGCAGGTAACCCCAGCTCCTCCAGGTTTACTCAGACTACCACCTTTCTTCCCCTCCAAGGGCAAATTCCACTATTCATCTTTTAAGGTTGCAGTTTTCCTTCTAATGACATTAAAAAAAAAACACCACTGTTTTTCAAAATTATAAATGGACTTTGCAGCGTTTTGTTGGCTTGCTTGTTTTGGTGGTCCATATGACTTGTGGAGGGTCCCAGAGCAGAAGATTCCCCTTCCACCTGGAATCCACTAGATTGCTCACTCGTGCTTTAAACTGAGCTTATGGCTGATGTCCTGTTTGTGACCTACACATGCATAAGTTCTGTCATATATATATTTGTACTTTTTTAGCTATGACATAACTTCCACATTCAGCTGAAAGCTGCAGACGCATTATTGTGCCTCTGGTACCATTGGGCATGGGATGATATTGTTCACTGCACATGGAGGTGCCCATTGTACATTGTTGTTGTGTGCCATCAAGCTTTTTCTGACTTGTGTTGACCCTGAGGAGACCCTGTCTTCGGGTTTGCTTGGCAAGATTTTTTGGTTTGCCTTTGCCTTCCTCTGAGGCTGAGATAATGTGACTTTTCCTAGGTCACCCAGTGGGCTTCCATAGCCAAGCAGGGATTCAAACCCTGGGCTCCAGAATCATAGTCCAACGCTCAAATCACTATACTGTGCTGACTCTCTCTGCATTGTATGTGCAGATGTGCATGCCGCATTGCTCTTGTGCATTTCAGATTTGTGTCCATGATCAGTTGCACAGGATTGCAATCCCCTAAGGCACAGTTGTTACAGAATTCTGCCAGCGTAAAGCTGCATTCCATCTGATTGAAGCAGCTTCTCAGCTGTCAAACTGGATCTCACCTTTTGCAAGATTTGGCTGCTGCTGTTGTCCTCTCTTGAATATTTTCCAGGATATCAGTGTTCTCCTTTAACTGTGTAGTACAGAAAGGTGATTAATAGCATTCTCACAGAGATTACAACTCAGTTTTAGTTGTGGATGGAGGGAGAGGGAAGAGGGGAGAGGCAAGCGTTTGTTATTAATTGCGGTCAAGTTGGCTTCAACTTAGTGTGACCTTATGGATGAGAGACCACCCTGTCATCAATAGTCCTGCTTGGGTCTTGGAGACTTAGGGCTGTGGGTTCCTTGATTGAATCTATCTGACTGTGGGCCTTTCCACACGGCACTGTTCCCACGAGACTGTTATAGCGCTGTGATTCCACTTTCAACCTCCTATGGAATCCTGGGGTTTGCAGTTTCGGGAGGGGCCGGAAACTGCAAACCCCAGGATTCCATAGGAGGTTGAAAGTGGAATCATAGTGCTATAACAGTCACGTGCGGAAATGACCATACTGCTATTATTCCACTTTCAACGTCCTGTGGAATCCTGGGGTTTGTAGTTTACTAAGGCCAAAGAGCTCTCTGGCTGAGAAATCTGTATTCCCTTCTCTGAACTGCAAAGCCCAGTGTTCCAGAGGAGGTTGAAAGTGGAATTACAGCACTATAACAACATTGTGCGGAAGGGCCCTTAGTCTTTTCACACTGCCTTCTACCTTATCAATCATTATTGTCTTCCATAACAAGTCCTGTCTTCTCATGATGCATCCAAAGCACGACAGCTTTAGTTCAGTCCTCTTGGCCCTGGGGAGCGTTCAGGCTTGATTTGCTCTAGGACCCATGTATTTGTCTTTTTGGTAGTCCAGGGTGTTTGCAGAACTTTTTTCCGGCACCACATTTCAAATGATGTGATTTTCTTCCTATCAGTTTTCTTCACTGTCCATCTTTCACAACCATGCGTAGAAAGAGGAAGCCGTGGACAATTCTGACTTCAGTATTCAGTGATGTATCTTGAGGGTAAGAAATGATAAAATAAATGACACAACAAAGGCCATTTCTGCACTACAGTCTATAGCGTGATGATTCCATTTTCAACATCCTATGGAAACCTGGGGTTTGCAGTTTCGGGAGGGGCCAAGTGGCCCCTCCCGAAACTGCAAACCCCAGGATTCCATAGGATGTTGAAAGTGGAATCATCGCGCTATAAGAATGTAGTGCAGAAATGGCCAAAAATTTACTTTTGTTAAGGGTTGGATGGGAATAAACATTAGAAACAATCTCTGTATTCCCAAGGAAACATTACTTGAAAAACAAAGAATGGCAATACTGCTTTTTAATAACTGGAGACAATTCTGTTCTTGCTGCCTGGGACAGCATTGACCTTTCCTTTCATGAGAACATCACCTGAGTTTTGGTAGCAAACGGTGGAGACTCTGGATATTTTGCTCTTGCAAAAGAGAGAGAGTCATTTCAGGCTGTCGTTCTTTAGAGAAGAGGTACGTGGGTGAGGTTTAAGAGTGAGTGCAGCTGTGCTTTTTATCTGGCACCTAAAAAGGAGGAGGAAGAAGATTCCAAGAGAAGTCTCAATAGATAAAGCACGCAAGGACTAACTTCCCAAGGGATACAGAAGAAAATTGAGGACTGTTTCTCACTCAAAACTTCCAGGTGTCTCCTAGCAAAGTTGTTTCCTTGAGAGTAGATAATGTCATTCTGTTGGGAGGATGCTGTAGGTATAGGGCTGGAGGGAGATTAAAAAAAAGGGGGGAGAAATACTTTGCTGGCATTTTAGGGAATGGTGATTACCATCTTTCTAAGGATTGCTTTTATGTATGTATTTTTAATTAACAATTTTAGAGTTACGAGTAGGGCTGCTGCATTTTTTTTATATTTTATTTTTATCATGTACAAAAAAACCCCAAAAACAAACAAACAAATACAATAACAAAAAAGACAAAACCAACAAAAACAGTTTTCTTTCAATTATTTGCCATACTTACGTCTTATCCTATCTACCTTCTTCTCTATGTATGTGTGTATGTGTATATATATATATATACACACACACACACACGTATATATATACATATATATAATCTTGAATCCAAATACAGTTGTATAACCCTCAAATACATAAAAACACCCACTTACAACCTATCTACTCCCTACTTATCTTTGTCTGGTTTATTCATATGACATATTTATTTTATGTTACCTCTCTGTCTTCTTTCTTCTACCAGTATTGCTACTCCGTTCTATTCACACTCTTATTTATAACATTATTTAACATTATTTATAACTTATCCGTCTCTTTACTATCTTAATGTTAGACCACTGTATTCGGGTCAGTATAGTTTCCCCTATTTCTACTCTGCTGTAATTCTTAAGCCTTATTTAACTATAATATCTCCATATCTTTTTTTAAGATAATTTACTATCGCAGCCATGCTGTCTCGTAAATAAGTCCTTTTTCCTCACTCAGTAATTTAGATAAGTAATCACAATTCTTCATATCATAAAGCAACACAAGCCACTCCTCAATATCTGGAATATGTTGGTTTTTCCAAAATCTTGCATAAACAATTCTAGCAGAAGTGATCATATACAATACAATCTTCCATCTGTTTTTAACATTTAGTTGTTGTATGTCAGGTATGATGTTCAATAAATACAGTTCTGGCAGAACTGGTATATTTATTTCAAATATCTCTTCCATAATTTTATTAACATTATTCCAATACATTCTGGCTTTCTTACATGTCCACCATAGATGGTAAAATGTGCCCTCTTCTTTTCCACGTTTCCAACATTCTTTTTTCCCAGTTTTTGTACATCTTATCAAGTTTAGACGGGCTCAAGTACCATCTATGGAACATTTTTAGATAATTCTCCTTAAGTTTTTGAGAGACTGTGAACTTCTGCGTTCTCTTCCAACTTCTCTCCCAGTCCTCAAGAGGTATCACTTTACCTATATTTGCTGACCATTTCAACATAGTCTGTTTAATAATTTCTGTTTCCATTTCTCTACTTATTAAGAACTTGTATATTTGAGACGTCAACCTTCTTGGTCTTTCAAAAACAGCTATTTCAAACTCATTTTTTTCTTCCTTTTGGAAGAAGCCTTCCAATCTTAAGTCCATTTTAAACCTTTCCTTAAGTTGTCTATATAAAAACTATTGAGAGGGAAGTCCTTCTTTTTCTAGTTCTGATCTTTCCTTTAACCTAAAGTTTTCCCCTCCGATTATAACTTTGTAAAAATTCCATTTCTCTTGTTCATGTTTCCACCTCCCGAACAAAGCCTCGTGTGGCAAAATCCATTGAGGAATTTTTTGATACACTCGCGATTTGAATTTTTTCCAGATTAATAATAAAGATTTCCTTAAATAATGGTTTGTGAACTCCTTGTCTACTTTCTCCTTCCCATACCACAGGTATGTGTGCCAGCCAAATTTATTGTCCGCTCCTTCCAATTTTAGCACCCTGTCATCTTTTAATGTTATCCAGTCCACAATCCATGATAGTCCTGCTGCATAATAATATAACTTCATGTCCGGCAATGCACACCCTCCTCTCTCTTTCTGTTCAGTCAACAATCTCCATTTAATCCTTGGCTTTTTATTATTCCAAATAAATTTTGTGATTTCTTTCTGCCAATTCGAAAAACATTTATCATTTATAATTATTGGTAAATTTTGGAAAAGGAAATTCAATTTAGGAAGAACATTCATTTTTATTGCTGAGATTCGCCCAAGCAGTGATAATTTTAATTTATTCCAATTTTGGATATCTCTATAGATCTCTACCCAGGTCTTCTTATAATTGTTTTCAAAAAGTTCGGTATTGTGTTTCGATATCCATATTCCTAAATAGCTTATTTTCTTTTCTGTTTTGAAACCTGAAACTTCTAAAAGTTTTTTTCTCTTCTTTATCCCACAAGTTCTTAGTCAACACCTTCGTTTTATCCTTATTTAATTTCAGCCCTGAAATATTTTCAAACTCTTCCAATTTCTTCATACTTAATAATATTATCTTTTGGATCTTCAAGAAATACCACCAAATATACGCGTAAGCTTTAGTTTATACTCTTGTCCCTTAATTCTTACCCCTCTTATCCCGGTGTCTTCTCTTATCTCCGTTATTAGAACTTCTAACGTAAGTATAAACAATAGCGGAGAGAGGGGACAACCTTGCCTTGTACCTTTTTTATGCTAAAGGTTTTTGTTTTTTCTCCATTAATTATTAATGACGCGGTTTGATTTTTACAAATTTGTTGTATCAGACTAATAAAACCATGCCTGCAGTCCATTCTATGAAGCACCTCAATCATGAAGTCCCAACTGATATTATCGAAAGCTTTCTCGAAATCTATAAAGATCATTGCCAATTTTTTTTTCCATTATGTTTCTCAAAATATTCAACCATATTCAATACCGTTCTGATGTTATTTTTTAATAGTCTGCCTGGGAGAAATCCGTTTTGGTCCCCATGTATTAACTCTTGCAATATTATCTTTAATCTTTCTGCCAATATTAACGTAAAGATTTTATAATCTGTGTTGAGCAGTGAGATGGGTCTATAGTTCCCAGGTTCCTTAACATCTTTCCCCTCTTTAGGAATTAAAGTTATATTCGCTTGATTCCATGTTTCTGGTTTCCCTTTTACTATTATTTCATTAAATGTCTTTTGCAAAGGCAATATCAGTTCGTCTTCAAGCAGTTTATAATATGATGCAGAGAATCCATCTGGACCCGGTGCCTTAGATGTCTTAAGTCTTCGTATTGCTTAGAGACTTCTGCTACAGTAAAAGAGGCATTAAGAATTTTCTTCTGATCTTCAGATAACTTCTTTATCTTTATCTAGATATAGCTTCAACTTCTCCATCCTTTTTTCCGCCAGATTCTCTTGATTGTACAAGTTTGAATAATACTTAACAAATATTCTCTGAATCGAGGTATAATCTGTGACTACCTTCCCGTTCTTTTTAACTTCGGTTATTTGTCTTCTTTCCATATCTTTCCTCAGTTTGTACGCTAGCCACTTTCCAGGTTTATTGGCACTTTCAAAATGTCTTTGCTTTATTCTATTAAGTTTCCTTCCGTTTGTATAATGTTTTCCTTGTTCAGTTGTTCCTGTAATATTTTGATCTGTTTCTGCAAACTTTCATTCTTAACATCTCTTCTCGATTCTTCCTCTATTTGCTGCAACTTCCTCTGAATGTCCAATTCGTTACGTTCTCTAGCCTTTTTCTATTCAGATCCCCACTTTATAAGATGACCTCTGATAACTACCTTGCTGGCATCCCAGACCGTCTTCATAGATATATCTCCTGTCATGTTCTCTCTGAAATAATGTTTCAATACTTGCTTCGTTTGCTGCAAATAAACTTCCTGTTGCAATATAGAATCATTCAATCTCCAGCTTCTATTCTGCCTTTTAGTATGTAATTTAAGTTGAATTAGATTATGATCTGAAAGATATTTAGGCAAAATTTCCGTCTCTTTAATTATTGAATGTAAGTGTTTTGAAATTAGGAACATGTCTGTTCTAGACATGGATTTATGTACATCTGATTGAAAAGTATATCCTTTTGAATTTCCATACTTATAAGACCAAACATCTAACAAAGTGAAATTACTCATGAGATTAAAGAAACTTTTTGGGAGTTTGCCTTGTGCTTTTTTCGCCGTTGTCTGTGACGATCTATCAACTGCGGGATTTAAAACTGCATTCATATCTCCCAGTAAAAGAATATTCCCTTGAGCTCTTTCTTGAGAATATTAAGCAACTCTTTCTCTAATTTCTCATAAAATTTGTCTTTACCTTCTATAGGAGAATATATTCCTACCACCAAAATTTTCATACCGAAAAGGTTAACTTCTACTCCAATGTAATGTCCTTGAGAATCCACAAATATTTCTTCCGAATCAAATTTGCAGTTTACATATAATGCAACTCCTCGCTTCTTTTTATGAAAAGTTGATATATATAGTCTTCCTAATTTTGGATTTCTTAAGTATTTTACGTCTGTGTCTCTTATCCTTATCTCTTGCAAACATATTAAATCTGCTTTTTTCTTTTCCAACAAATGAAATATCTGTCGCCTCTTATAATTAGAGTTAATTCCTTTAACATTCCATGATTGTACAGTTATAACCATCTCTTTAGTTCTTAGTCTTTTTATTTGTTCTCTTATTATTCAAACTCTTCTTGATAATAAGGTCTCCTTTCAGCTTCTTCTTCTTCTTCCACCCCTTCTAATTGTTCTCGTAGATCTTCTTCCACCTCAAGTTCTGTCTCCTTCAATTCTTGTTCAGCCTCATTCTGCTGACGGCCGGCTTGCTTCTCTTGATCTTCTGAAAATTCTTTTAAGTCTGTCCTTCCTGTAGTATCAAAATCTCTTCTAATTTTTTCATAAAAATCTTTCGCTCTTCTATAGTAGTCACTTTAAACCATCTTTGCTTGTAATATACGGAAATTCCCTCTATTCTTTCCCATCTGAAATTTATCTTTTTATTTTTGCAACAGTTGTGTCAGAAATTTATATTCTTGTCTTCTCTTAATGATTGGGTGTGGTATATCTTTAAATATTTTGATTTCTTTATTTTCAATCATTAATTTATAATCATAATTTCCTCTGAAGAATTTTGTCTCTGGTTCTTACTTTCGTGAAACAAACTATAACATCTCGCGACCAATTTCTCTCTTTGGCTAATTTTGAGCTTAATGAAAGATCCTATCGATGTCTGCTTCCAACTTCTCCTCAGTTTCCTCAATATATTTTGCTAATATAGGTGTTATCTTCTCATATAGATTTTCCTCTCTTGCTTCAGGAATTCCTCTTAATTTCAGACATTTTTTGCAATAGCGCAATTCTTGTGTATTTATCATAGTCTCTTGGCGATGTTGAGTCCCTTTAATTGCTTTACAATCAGTTTGTAATGACTTAGATTCATGATGTAAAGTAGATACTTCACTTTTGATATCTGAAATGTCTTTATTTACTTTCTCTATTTTTTTATTTATAGAGTCCATTTCTTTTTTTATGTCCATTTTAATTTCAGCTCTGAATTCTTTCATCTCATGTCTGATCTCTTGTCTGATTTCTTGTTTAATGTCCTGTCTAAGATTTTTAATTTCTTGCAAGAGAACAGACATATCTGGTTGATTCATCACTTGAGAAGTCATAGGGTTAACAGTCACTGGGATATCCACTGATGTTCTTCTTCCTGCTGCATTTTTTTTAATGGTTCCTAGATAAATTGCTGAGCGGGTTTTTGGCAGGCAGAAAATACCTGTCTATACTTTGGGTATTTGATATTTTATTGTTGATTTTTTAGATTTATTTTTCTTTTCTGTTGGCGTTTTATGCCTGGTGGCTAAAACAGTAAAATTAAACTGAACAAAACTCCCATGGGGTCCGTGGACAAAGCTGGCCTCAGGCAGCGCTGCTAGCTGACTCACCAGCCCAAGTAACTCTGGCTTTTGGGAGGTTCCTAACGGCTTGTTAAATAGCTGCCATTGCAACTTTATGGTCTAAATTGATGCCAGTGGGACTTGGAAGATTTAGCATTTTGCTTGTTCCCCCAACCTCTCCTGTCTTCCTGATTTAGTTTCCCACACAGGTTCTGTTTTGGTAAGCCTGAAGCTTGGTATCGTCCAGTGTCGGCATGTTGAGACAAGCAGGTAGAAATCAAGTTTTAGTTCTCAGGTCAGTGTAATTGCCGTGGTGGAATAGAGTAGATCCTTGGATCCTACTCTGCAACCGTATCATCTAGTATCCTGCTTGGTTAGGGGCTGTGGGTCCGTAATGTCGATTAAATCAAGAGTTGGGAGGGGTTGCTAATACACCAGAGGACAGGATCAAATTTCAAAACGACCTTGACAGATTGGCGAGCTGGGCCAAGGCTAACAGAATGAATTTCAACAGAGAGAAATCGAAGGTCCTGCACTTAGTTAGAAAAAATGAAAGTCACAAGTACAGGATGGGGGACGTGTGGCTGGATAGCAGCAGTACGTGTGAAAAGGATGTAGGAGTCTTCGTACTGACATGAGTCAGCAGTGTGACACGGCAGCCAAGAAAGCCAATGTGATTCTTGGTTGCATCAATAGGAGTATGGTGTCTAGATCAAGGGAGGTAATGGTCCCACTCTATTCTGCATTGGTTAGGCCTCATTTGGAATCCTGTGTCCAGTTCTGGGCATCTCAATTGAAGAAGGATATTGACAAACTGGAACATGTCCAGAGGAGGGCGACCAAAATGGTGGAGGGTCTGGAAGCCATGAAGCCCTATGAGGAGTGGCTTAGGGAGCTGGGGATGTTTAGTCTTTGGAAGAGAAAGTTAAGAGGGGACATGAGAGCCATGTTTAAATATCTGAAGAGATGTCATGTTGAAGATGGAGAAAGCTTGTCTTCCACTGCTCCAGAGACCAGGACAAGGAGCAATGGATTCAAGCTGCAGGAAAGGAGATTCCACCTGAACCTCAGGAAGAACTTCCTGATAGTCAGAGCTGTCCCGCAGTGGAATCTGCTGCTGCCACCATGGAGTGTGGTGGAGTCTCCTCCTTATTTGGAGGTTTTTAAGCAGAGGCTGGATGACCATCTGTTGGGAATGCTTCAGTGTGTGTTTCTGCGTGGCAGAATAGGGTTGGACTGGATGGCCTCTGGGTCTCTTCCAACCCTATGATTCTACGATTCTATGAGTTCTTTTGTCCTTCAGGTTTTTTAGACTTTGGTTCTCAGAAGTGTAGCCAGTTTGGACAGTGGTCAGGCATCTTGGGAGCTGAAGTCCAAAATGCACGGAGCTTCAAACTCTGTACTAGATTGCAACTACCTGCATGCTTTTGGATGCTGCTAAAGAATATTGCGGGTTGCTGGGTCAGGATTTCACTTTGATGTAGCCGTGCTGACTTTGATCAGCATATTCTCTGCACTTCTTGCTTCTTGCATTAACTGTGTAGCTTTTCACCCATTTGCCTTAGAGTAAGGGTGAGAATCAAGCGTCTTGTCAGATGATATTGGAATGCAGCTTCTAGAACATTTCACCATAGGTTGAACTGGATGGGGCTGATGAGAGTTTCAGACCATTTCTGCCCTATACTGTTATAGTGTTATTGTTCCACTTTCAACATCCTTGGGGGAATTCTGGGGTTTGTAGTTTCCTGAGGCCAAAGAGCTCTCTGGCTGAGGATTCAAAATGCCCCTCTCTAAACTGCAAATCCCAGGATTCCATAGGATGTTGAAAGTGGAATAATAACACTATACCAATGTAGTGCGGAAATGGTCTCAATCCAAACAACACCTGCAGGGCTGCGGTTTGCCCGCTTGTGCCTGAAACAGGCATCAACAGGTGTGAGATCTCTTGCCTTTTTTAAAAAAAGAGCTAGTGTTTGATTGACTGTTTCCCAGATTTCCAGCAAGGGTGTGAGTTTTGTCATTTGCTAAAAGATCAACAATTTCACATTAGAATTATTTAAGAACTCTTCTAGCAAACACTGTCCAGAGGCAGCAACATTCTGTCGACTAACCCTAGAAAGAAGTCTTGGTACATGGAGGAACTTATGGTGGTGCAGATTAAGAAACTGGGCTGAAGGAGAAGTGGAGAGGTGAACTGAGGCCATTTCCGCACTAGACTGTTACAGTTCTATGATTCCACTTTCAACCTCCTATGGATTCCTGGGGTTTGCAGTTTCGCCCGAAACTACAAACCCCAGGATTCCATAGGAGGTTGAAAGTGGTTGTTACCTTCTTCCATTCCTGTTGCTGAAGCAAACGAACTAGCAGCCAGCTTAAATATTATAGGGGGAATCCCTATACTTGTGAGCTGAGAAATGGTTGAGAGAGTCATCTTTGTGGATTTGCGCAGGTAAAGAAGGACATTGTGGATCTGTTAACACATGGGTTTTATATGTCTATTATTTGAATTATTTATGAGAACTGCCTTGTAAGAGTCTCTTCCACACTACACAACTATAACTGTTTGATATGGCTTTCACTGCAGTGGCTCCATCCTGTGGGAGCCTGGGATTTTTAGTTTTGTGGTATCTTGTGGAAGCCTGGGATTTGTGGTATTTAGACTTCTCTGGCAGGGAGCTCTAGCGCTTCCCAAACTACAAAGGTCAGTATCCATGTGCAATCAAAGGGGCGTAAAACAAAACTTATTAGACCCTAGAATGATTCACATTATGTTTTGGTTAAAATTAAACCCCAACTCATGGTGCTTCAGTGGTGACAGGAGCATTTCTCCATGCTAAAAAGGTCCTCTTGTGGTTTCAGGTACTTTTTGAACGACACAGTAGTAAGCTAATGCGGGTGGTCGTTCTCACTCCTGCAAATGCCTTGAGCACTGATGACTTCTGGCAACTTTTTAAACTTATCTAAGTATCTGTCTGATTTACTTTCCCACGGTGGCATAGTAGTTTGTTGTTCAAGGACTCCAGAAAACCAGGATTTCACAGAATCTTAGGGTCATAGACTTGGAAGAGATCCCAGGGGCCATCGAGTCCAACCCCTTTCTGTCATGAAGCAAGGCACAACCAAAGCACTCTCCACAGATGGCTGTTCAGCCTCTGTCTAAAAACCTCCAAAGAAGGAGACGCCACTCCCAAGCAGCAGTATATTCCGCTGTTAAACTGCTCTTAATGTCAGGAAGTTCTTCCTAATCTTTAGATGGAATCTCTTTTCCTGAAGTTTGCTCCACTGCTCCATGTCCTAGTCTCTGGAGCAGCAGAAGACAGTTTTGATCCATCTTCCATTTGACACTCCTTCAAATATTTACACATAGCTATCATATTGCCTCTTAGCCTTCACTCCTCCAGGCAAAATATGAACGTACCCAGCTCTCTAAGCCGCTCCTCATAGGGCTTCATGGTTTCCAAGTGTTTTACAATTTTGGTCATCCTTCTCTGAACACACTCCAGCTTGTTGATATCCTTCCTGAACTATCTCATAGTTTAGGTGTGTCTGTACTGTCCATTTATATTAGTTTTGTTCTCTTTTATCTGTTATGGGATCCTGGGATTTGTAGTTTTGGTGAGGGACTTAGAATTCTTTGCTGCGATAGAGGACTTTGTTGTTGTTTTCATTGTTGTTATAAGTTGTTTCCGACTTACGACACCCTTAAGGCAGACCTATCAAGGGGTTTTCTTGGAAAGATTGAGAATTGAGTTGCCTTCCTTTGAGGCTGAGAGAATGTGATTTGCTTCTCTTCTCCAGGTTAAACATACCCTTATCATTCATCCCCACTGACTATGCCGGCTAGGGCAAGCGGAAGCTGCAGGCCAGAGTTGCCCACTCTTATCATAGCCGCTGCAAACCCGGAAGCCATCAGTTGCCTCGCTGGTGGCTGGAAGCCAAAGGGTTTCTCTCGTTAGCCCTGCTGTCCCAGGGCAAATGGCCAAAAGGCCGGAGGGGGCTGGAAGGGGAGGGGGAAGCCATTTCTCTGCAGCCGCATCTCCTCCTCCTGCTGATGGAATAATTGTTAATGGAATCAGGGCTGCGGAAGGATGAGCTCAGTGCCTTTACAAGAAGAATTTTCACAAGAGTCGTCAGTGTCCTTCAGTTCTGGGCACAGAATAGATGTACCTATCCTGTTTAAAAAAAAAGTTATTTTTGCTCCTAGCTTAACTATGGTAGTGTGAATCAGAACCCTGGCTATTCGAGATGAACCTTAATTATGGAATCAACATTCATAGAATAGAATCATAGAATCAGAGAGTTGGAAGAGACCCCAAAGGCCATCCAGTCCAACCCCCTTCTGCCATGCAGGAAGACACCGTCAAAGCATTCCCTTTGACAGATGGCCATCCAGCATCTTTCAGAATTTTATGTAAGGGATGCGATTTTATTACACCGTTGCATATAATGAGATTTGAGCATCCACACATTTTGGTATCCATAGGGGGTTCTGGAACCCAACCCTAGAAGATACTGAGGGCCTGCTGTAGTCATCTGTAGTTGTCCCATGTTTTCTATGCTACTTCCATTTCTGTCCTCCCTCTTGTACACTGGAAAGTCTCAACTTATTTGAGAACAATAAAAGAGTAATGAGGTCTCCACAGGTGTAGATGCCCCAAGCACTCTTTTTCTTTCTTTTTAAAGATGTGGGGTTTTGACGTGGGCAGTGAACCTGCCAGAACTCAGCACATATGCAGCGTAACCTTTATATGCGGCGGCATTTTTATCACTCTTTTAAAATCAATCTTCAAATGCAACTAAAATTCTTTTCTGGCCACATTAAAAACAAAACCGAGAAAGACTGGGGTGAGGGTGAAGGAGATAAGCTCGTTTTTTGGATCCAGATCCATCCAGGCTTCATGCCAGAACTTGGAAAAGTTGCTGGTTTTCATAGAATCATAGAATCCTACAGTTGGAAGACACCCCAGGGAGCATCCAGTCCAGCCCCCTTCTGCCATGCAGGAACCCACATAAAAGCATTCCCAACAAATGGCCATCCAGCCTCTGCTTAAAAACCTCCAAAGAAGGAGGAGACCCCACCACACTCCATGGAGGCAGAAGCAGATTCCACTGCCGGACAGCTCTGACTGTCAGGTGAGGTTGAAGTGGAATCTTCTTTCCTGCAGCTTGAATCCATTGCTCCTTGTCCTAGTCTCTGGAGCAGCGGAAAACAAACCTACTCTCTCCTCAACACGACATCCCTTCAAATATTTAAACATTGCTATCACATCCCCTCCTAACCTTCTCTTCTGCAGACTAAACATATCCAGCTCTCTAAGCCACTCCTCATAGGGCATGGCTTCCAGATCCTTCACCATTTTGGTTGCCCTCCTCTGGACACACGCCAGCTTGTCAATATCCTTCTTCTGTTGTGCCTAGAACTGGACACAGGATTCCAGATGAGGTCTGACCAAAGCAAAATAGACTGGTACTGTTACCTCTCTTGATCTACACACCATACTCCTATTGATGCAACCAAGAATTGTGTTGGCTTTCTTGGCTACCGCACCACACTGCTAACTCATTTTCAGCTTGATTTTGGACTACAGTATCCTTGATAGTGGACCAAGTCAGTTCTTGTTCTGCTTGTAGCTTGCCCTAGAAAAGCAGAGATTTATTAATGCTAGGAGCTGTCTGTCTGAAAGCATCCCATGGGATGGAGAAGGAAAGAGATGAGATGGACCACAGGGTCGGTGCAAACAGAATTTCCGCTCTGTTACTAACCCCCAATCATTCAGTCTCCTGGCCAGTTTTATAGGCATGGCTGTTGATAGTTCTAAAGATTCTGAATTTTTGAGTAGGCCTGGGCAACTTTAAATCAGCATGCACTGAAATAAATGGCAGATAGAAATGAGCATGGTTTTCTCTCTTAGGGAAAGAAGCGATCATGGGCTCGAGCTCTAATTGCCAGTGCAGTTTTTTATTTTAGTGGTTTGCTTCTCACCCTCCACCCTATCAGTCTCAGTTCCCTATCTCTAAAACGGGGATTAATAATGCATACTAATAAATTTCTTAAATGTATATAAGTTTATTAATATGTATTATGCGTTAACATATGTATAAAAGTACACCCTACTTGGAGAGCCAGTGGGTGTGGAGGTTTGAACATTGGGCTAGGTCTCGAGGAAGCCAGGGTTTGAATCACTGTTTGGTTATGGAAACCTAGGGGGGGAAAATCACATAGACCGGTTCCGCACTGGACTGTTATAGCGCTATTATTCCACTTGCAACATCCTATGGAATTCTGGGGTTTGCAGTTTCAGGAGGGACCGGGCGTCCCCTCCCAAAACTGCAAACCCCAGGATTCCGTAGGATGTTGCAAGTGGAATAATAGCACTATAACAGTCCGGTGTGGAAATGGCCGTAGTCTCAGCAGCCTCAGAGGAAGGCAATAGCAAATCAGAATTGATTGGAAGACAAATAAGAATGAAGCCAGTGTTGTGTAATAATTTGGGTGATGGACTAAGGACTCTTGAGGAGCACGCTTCGAATTCTCTCTCAACCATGGAAACACTGGATATCCTTGGGCAGGTCATGTACTCTCAGCCTCAGAGAAGGGCAGTGGCAAACTCCCTCTGAACAAATCTTACCAGAAAACCCCGTGAGAGGTTCATCTTAGGGTTGCCATAAGTTGGAAATGACTTGAAGGGACACAACAACAGCCACAATACCCTACTTTCTGGACCTAACAGGAGTGCTAGGTGGAATTATGAAGCTAAAATTTCATGCATGTAGCTAGATTAAAAGCCACAAGCTTAAGACGAATGGTCTGAGGATCAGAAAACGATTATACACATTTGATTATACACATTACTGCTCTGTTTCCAAAGCTTCCAGTAGCATTGGTTTGATAAGTACCTGTTTCCTGCAGTGTATATGAGATTGGTAAAAATAGAGACAGATGATCTGTCTATCTGTATTTGTACCTCATCCTGGAGTTCCAACATTCCCTGCTTCTATTTTGGCCTGGTGCATTCCAAATCTTCTGCTGGGATGCGAAGTTGCTAAATGGTCTTTCTCTCAGTGTGCGATAATGTCATTGTGGAACATGCACTCCCGGCTGTTTTTGTTTCATTCCTAAAAATGCTGGAGAGGGTGCCTCTGAGGGTGTGCAGAGTGCTTCCCATTTGTCTCAAACGAGCAGGGATTGGGGCAAGGATTTTTTGGCTTAGAGTCTGCATCCTCCTGCTGGCATCCTTGAGCTGCTGCCTCTCTAGAAGAGGAGGACAAATAAAGATCCATCAGGATGAGCAGGGCTGCCTCTCCCCCACTCCTGTTTGGAAGATTAACCCCCTTGGGCTCTCATGGCGGAGGAAGAGATTCTGTGGAAGAGCCAGGCAGGCTGGGCAAGATGGGTGGCTTTGCTCTCTCTCTTTCTGCCTCTCCCCGGCACAGCCATTGGAGTTTAAAATGCGGTTAGGAGACGAGAGGTCCTGTTTACTGCCAGGAAGCAGTGTGTGTGTGTGTGTGTGTGTATCGACAGGAAGTGGAATCCAGCTGGTATCAGCCTCTCGCCGGAGGGCCAGAAAGACCTGTTATATCTGGGGCTTTGCAGAGCAGAGGCCACGGCTGGGAGAGCCGAAAGACCCCCCCACCCGCCGTGTCTTAACCCGTGCCCTGGCCCTGCTAAGCCTCTTACAGACCTATCCTCCCAGCCCTGCAAGATGGCTTCTTTTGTGTGTGTAGGAGAGAGCACGAGAGCTGGCGCAGAGCTTCCCGGTGCAGTCCCTAGGGAGAGTTGCCATCTGTGCCCCGAGAAAGCCCATGTGTGGCCGCCTGCCGTGGGCACGGGGCCAGGACAGCACCCTCTCTCGGAGAGCGTTCTGAGGGTTCTGATTCATTGTTGCTGGGGAGGACGGGATCTTGGAAAGGCTGCCTCCGGGAGGGCGAAACACTTGCACGAAAGGTGTTGCATGCACGTAGGGGAGTGCATGTGAACCGTGGCTTGCAGATCTAATGGCTTCTCCGCGGAAGGGAAGTGTGGGCACCGTGGCCCAGGGGTGGCTCACTGGCACAAAGGCTAGTGGGGCTCGTCACACCGGTGGTCTCTTTCTGGAGATGCTCTTCACTTGGGGAATTGGTGGTGGGTTTGTTATGACCTGGAGGGGATGCAATCTCTGCAGCGTCAGAGGTTGGTGGAGAAGAGAGTCATAAAGAGAGAGGAGTGGCCGTGGCAGGCCTGATTCCGGGGGAGAGAAGCTTTATTTCTCAGGGTGTCACACAGTATTTGGACACTGAGAGCCAGCCTGGCAGGCGGTGGTGGTCGGACTAGGACCCCGGGAAATTGGGCTTTAAATTCTTGGTCAGCCGTGGCAACCCACTGGGTGACCTTGGGCAAGTCACACCCTCTCAGCCTAAGAGGAAGGCAACGGTGGCAAGCAATCCTGTTAATAATTGTAGCCGAGAAGATCCTAGGAGAGAGTTGCCGTAAGTTGGCATCGTACGATTTGTATGCTTTGATGGTGGCTTCCTGCATGGCAGGGGTTGGACTCGATGGCCCTTGTGGTCTCTTTGAACTCTGTAGCCATTTCCGCACGAGGCTGTTATAGCGCGATGATTCCACTTTCAACATCCCATGGAATCCTGGGGTTTGCAGTTTCAGGAGGGGCCAGGCGGCCCCTCCCGAAACTGCAAACCCCAGGATTCCATAGGATGTTGCAAGTGGAATCATAGCGCTATAAAAGCCTCGTGCGGAAATGGCCTTTGATTCTGTTTTTCCATCTCTGCTTGATGAAGAAGCTTGTGATGCTTTGAAAGCTAGTGTATTTCACACGTTTCAATTGGCCCAATAAAAGTATCTCTAAAAGATGGATTTGGGATTGTATTCCTCAGTGGCCAACACACCTGTATAACATCAGTTCCCCACAAGGAATGCATTCTGTGAAATGGAAGGGGCAGTGTTTTTCTGAACTTCCTTCTAGTTTGTAGGCAGCTCTTCTCTTTTCTCTTCTCTCCCCAGACAGATAACGAGGAAAAGGTGGAGATATCTGTGTAACGAACAAGAATATTCAAGAATAAAGGCTGGGTAATGAACAGAATGCAGGGGTTGCCATGCACTTTCATTCTTCTTTCCGCCACCTGAATTTAATGGCTCCTTTGGCAGGGTGGGTTTAGAAATTCTTTCCCTGCCTCCATGACAATGCTGCCCAAAATCACCTCTCCCCATCATTAGTGAAGCCGGGGAGAGGATGCTGGGCAGAGGATTATGAATGGGATGTGAGGCATCCCCAGTTGGAAGCATCTCGTGGCCAGGTTGATCGAAAGGAGTGAAAGTTGCACGCTCAGCCCATGTTCTTATCAACATGTGCGTAGCATTGGGGTTCCCAAGGGAAAGCCCATAAAATAAGTATTTCCTCTCCAATGTATTTTTAACCAGCTTTCATTTCTGCACAATGGTAGTGATTAAAGAACCCTTAAGAAAAGGTTAACATCTCCTGCTCTTTCCAAGATATATAAAAAGAGAATTGATGATTCACATCAGAGATAGTGCTCCAAATTCTGAGTAAGAGCAGAGAATATTATTAAGGTTAATACTGGCATTGTTGTGTTGTTAATTGCTGTCAGGTCAGCTTCAACCTGTGGTGGCCTTATGAATGGGAGACTTCCAAGACACCCTGTTATTCACGGCCCTGTTCAAACCTCACAAACTCAGGTCAACCGTGGCTTCATCGATACAGGCCCTTTCCGCACTACACTGTTGTAGTGCTATTATTCCACTTTCAAGCTCCTATAGAATCCTGGGGTTGCACTTTAGGGAGGGGCATTTTGAATTCTTAGCCAGAAAGCTCTCAGGAAACTACAAAACCCCCAGAATTCCCCAAAGGATGTTGAAAGTGGAATAATAGCACTCTAACGGTGCAGTGTGGAAATGGCCATTGTCTCTTCACCTATACTGTAGTCTTTGTTTTTTACTAATGCTTTTGACTTTATGGAACATTATCATCTTTTCCAGTGTTATCTCATGATATGTCCAAAGTATGATAGCTATAGTTTAATCCTCTTTGCTTCTAGGAAGAATTCAGGCTTGATTTGCCCTAGAATCCGTGGTGTCTGTAGAACGCTCTTCTCGGGCCACATCTCAGACTAGTTCCTTCTCTTCCTGTCAGCTTTCTTCTTTGTCCAGTTTTCACAACTGTTCATAGAAATCAGAAATGATGTGGCATGGACAATCCAGACTTTGGTATTCAATAATAGTGAGATGCATCCATAAAAACATATACACTAAAAGCAGTGGGAAAAATACTAGTTTTGCCACCCTCATACTATCTTTACCTATCTTTATTGTGAATAAGTAAGGTGATTTAAATTCTTCTTATCCAGGACCAATCATAATGAAGGTAGTCAGGGAATGGAAAACAGATTGAAATGTTTTTGTCAGATTGGAATTACTTAAAAAAACACAGTTGTACACGTGGATTATTTTGTTTGTTGTTTGTCTTCACATCATTTCCATCTTAAAGAGAACTGGGGTTTTGTTCAGAAGGGATTTGCCAAAGTATAGGTTCCCTGCATGAGACCACACATTTATTTTTATTGTATTTGTTTATTTAAAATATTTCTGTATTGCCTTCCAGCCCACCAGGGCTCCTGAGGCAATGAACAAATAACCAAATAAAAAACCACCAAAGTAAAAACATTTTAAAACACTTAAAATACTCTTTAAAAACTCCTGAAAAGCTGTCTGAAAGGAATCCGAGAGTCCAGTTTTGAAACCGTTAGGAGAGCAATTTCAAATACAGAATACCATGCAGAACAGCACTGGTTTGGCTGCCTGCCAGAATCATAAAAGATGTAGCCAGTCCTGCTTCCTTGGGCGGAGAGTTCCGCAGTTGTGGTGCTGCTACAGAGGAAATGATGCTACATTTACCCACCAAAGCTAACTTCAGGAGATGTTGAGACACACAACGGGGCCTCCTTCGAAAATCTTAAATTTCCAGCAGGCTCATACGGGAAGAGGCAGTCCTTCAGATATCCTGGCCCCAAGTCATTTAGGGCTCTGTAGGTCAACACCAGCACCTTGAATTGAGCTCGGAAGCGGATTGGAAGCAAGTGCAATTCTTGCAAGACTGGTGTTATATGGTCTCTAAAATGCACACCTGACACTGATCTGGCTAATGCCTTTTTGCACTAGCTGCAGCTTCCGAATGTCGTAAAGGATTTGGTGGAACAGGAATGGCCCAACTGATCTTCAGGGTGTGAGCCAGAAGCCTTTGTGAAGGGAATTTGCTTTGGGGTGGGGGGCTCAGGAGGGAGGCAGAAATATACTTTGCCTGTGTCAGCTGTAAGGATATTGCTGTCCCATAGAATGGTGAAGGCTGACCACAAAGCAAAGAATCATGATGAAGAAACTTGAAAGATCTTACATTTAAAGTCTGCATGAACAGGATATATTTAGCTGAGATAAAAGATGGTGAAAGGGAGATAAAACTGACAATTTTGAAAGGTACACACATGCATGTCAAGAAAACACAATCCATGGAAAATAGGACAAGCAGGGGTGGGTTTCACTAAATAAAAACCAACAAGAAATTCTGTGAAGTTTGCCTTACAATAATATAGTGCATTGATTTTACCAAGCTGTTCAAAGCGGCACATAATCAATAACATAATCATTTTACTACATTTGTATGTGAGTTTTGTGGGGAAAGGGTTACCATTTGGCTTCAGTGTGCTCCCAGGAATCCTGGGTTTGTGGTGGCTGATTGTGGTTACTCACTGATGTGAGCTAAGGGTATATAGGAGAGGTGGGCTTTCTGATAGGAAGTCTTACCTCTTTACTGGACAATAATTTTACAAAATTTGCATTGGTTAAAATGGGATGGGATGGGAAGGGAAGGAGGAAAACAAAACGGGGAGTGACTTGTAAGCCGACATCTAAGTCACTTTCTGTTGGGGGAAAAAAGGCTGGTCTAGGGCCTGGAACAGTCCAAGGGGGGAACCAAAATGTGACAAGATTCCTCTTAGGGAATGTTCGGTGGTAAAAATTGCAGTGGTTGAAGGGACATAAAGCAACACATAACCCTGGCCCCACTTTCTCCATTATGGGGAGCTGACGAAATAGGTACTTAAGGGCTTTCTTTATTGTAAATGTTTTGCATGTTCCTTCCCTGCCAACAGAATTACTGCAAGGAAGTGGCAGTTGTAGCTTCCTAGGAATGGGATTTCAGAACCTGGGGCTGCCACCATGCAGGCCCCATCTCTTGTCTCTGGCCCTTTTCACACCTTACCTGGTGTCGCCGGTGTCATGCAGGGATCCCGCGAAAAGCCTCTTGTGAGAGGGAATCACGTCCTCTGTGCTTCCGGCCACACCAGCTCCATGCTGGACGGAAGGAAACGCGATAGCTCTGCCCCTTCCTTCCACAGTGCAGCCGGGTGCTTTCCCAGGCTGCACTGGGAGAGGAAGCGCGGCCATCGCGCATCCTGAGGTTCTGCACGACAGGTAAGTGCGGGAGGAGCGCGGGAGGAATGCGCAATTGTGCATCATTTTCGACAAACAGCCAAAAATGATATAATGTGTGATTGCTGCAGGATCACTATGGGAGCGACACACGATCGTGAGAACGTCATGCAGAATCGTCCTTGCTTTTCTGTGTCGCTCCCATGGCCATTTTGCGTTTGAAGTCATGTGCAAAAAGGGCCCCTGTGTTGTGCCTGTAGACCGAGGGAGGGGCTTCTTCTGAGTATCTTATAGCAGCCTCATATGTGGAGATATGGTCTGTCAGTGGACCTAATGGGATTGGACTCAGTGACCCTTATGGTCTCTTCCAGGTCTGTGATTCTGTGATTCTAAGCTATGGAGGGCTTTGGAGGTCATAACCAGTACTCTGTGTGTATACATTGGCTCTGTGGACATCCCTTCTCATGTATAAAATGGATGGGGCCCAAGCCGGCTTCCCTCCCTCAGTGGTGGGTGTTGGAAGAGACCCCAAAGTCCAACTCCATTTTGCCATGCAGGAAGGCACAATCAAAGCATTCTCAACAGATGGCCTTCCGGACTCTCCTTCCAAAGAAGGAGACTTGTCACACTCCACTGAAGCAGCATATTGAACTTCTCTTGCTAGCAGGAAGTTCTTCCCAATGTTTAGGTGGAATCTCTTTTTCTGAAGTTCGAAGCCATTGCTCCATGTTCTAGTCTCTGAAACAGCAGAAAACAGGCTTGCTCCATCCTTCATATGATATCCTTTCAGGCAGTAAAACATGGCTGTCATGTCACATCTTAAACTACGCTTCTCAGGGCTAAACGTACCCAGCTCCCTAAGCCACTCCTCACAGAGCTTAATGGTTTCTAAGCTTTTGACCCATTTTGGTCGCTCTCCTCTGGGACATGTTACAGCTTGTCAGTATCCTTCAAGGTGATCTTGTGAACACCATCCCCTATGTAACATATACATTTGTAGGAGAGTGCCCAGGTAGTAAGATCCTTAGGTAAAGGACAGGTGCCTTCCTAGCTGATGCTCCAAAACTCTCGAATTCCCTCCCACAGGAATCTAGCTTGGCCCCCTCTCTGTTCTCTTTCCACTGATAAACAAAGACCTTTTTATTCAGGCAGGCCTTTGGAGCAGGGTGTTTGCGGAACCTTTATTTGTGGTATGCTTTAAATGTCTTAAAACTATTTTAGTAGTCCTGTTTTTAGTGGGACAGCTTACTCAATATTTTTAAACTTTTAAATCTTAATTGTTGTACTTTGTTTCAATTGCTGTATTTTGTTCTGTGTTGTGAGCTACCGCTGGTCCCTGGTTGAGAGAAAGGTGGGATATAAATTAAATAATTAAACAAATTAACTCTCACCACCCTAAATTTGAAACTGTGTCCCCAGCTGTCTAGAGAGAAAGAAGGATTATTTTCAGCGTTTGTTGTTCTTGTGTGCCTTCAACTCATTTCCGATTTATGGTGAACCCGTCATGGGGTTTTCTTGGCAAGATTTGTTCAGAGGAGGTTTGCCATTGCCTTCCTCTGAGGCTGAGAGAGTGCGATTTGTCCATTGTCACCCTGTGGGTTTCCATGGCTAAGTGAGGATTTGAATCTGGGGGCATTTCCGCACCAGCCTGTTATAGCGCTGTGATTCCAACCGGCCGGCCCCTCCCGAAACTGCAAACCCCAGGATTCCATAGATGTTGCAAGTGGAATCATAGCGCTATAACAGGCTGGTGCGGAAATGGCCCCAGATAACCACGCTGACTCCTGCGTGCAGTGCCACTTGGATTATCTCTTCTGTGCCAGATCTAGGTTTGTTTGTCCCTGGGTCGTGTGTGAACATGCCCGTTCCAGGTTCCCGGTGCAACACCCTGCAAATAGCAATCCCAGTTGGGCACCCCTTTCGGAATAATTTGCAGGAGGGGGAGCGATAGGGAAGATATTTGGGAGTGGGGTGGGAACTTGAAAGCCAGGGAGCCCCACCGGAGCGGAAGTGCTTCTGTTGCAAGGCTTGGAGGGGAGCGCTAACAGAAGGCAGGTGGCTGGCGAGCCGGCCGGGCAGGTGCGCCCGGGCAGGTGGGTGTGTAATTGGAGCTGCCAGATGAAGGAAAGGGGTCAGGGAGAGCGAGAAGGGGTCTCCTCCCCGCATCTCTCTCCCTAGCTGGCTGGGACTCGAAGCGTCCATCCCGTGGAAAGAAAGGCCTCTTGCAGCTGTCTCCCTTCCCCTCCCCGCGCCCTGGCCTGCTTTGGCCCTGCTGCGCTGGCGCTGCCAGCTGGCGAGTGTCTCCTTCCTCCTTCCATGGGGGAGGGAGGGCCCGGCTTGGTCTGGGACGGCCAGGGGAAGGAGGGACGGCTGCCAGGGAGGGCTCTTTCGCTCTCTTCCTCCTCCCTCCTTGCTGTTCCCATGGTTACCCTCGTTACCTGGAGCTTGGCAACGGTGGCGCGCGCGCACGCGCGTGCTGTACTGACCAGCCAGCCCCCTTGGGCTCCGTGTGTGGGTTTGGCGGCTGGCATTTTGAGTGGCGTTGTGCCTCCCTTCCTCTCCCCCAGTCTCTCCCCTTTCTTTTTTGCACACATACACACAAATGTCATGTTGCCACAAGCAGCTATCGCACGGTTCCTTCTCTGGACCTTCTGCTTCCTTCTCCACTTCCTCCTCCAGCCCTGGCCTCCATTTGGCATAAAAGACTTATCGGGCTATATTCCACTTTAACTGCCGCTGCAACATTCTGGAGCGTTCTGGGATTCGTAGTTTAGTGAGGCCCAAGAGCTCTCTGCCTGAGAATTCCAAATTCCCCTCCCTAAACTGCAAACCCAAGGATTCCATAGACGTTGCCATGGCAGTTAAAGCGGAATCATAGGGCTGGACATTTTTATTTCTGCAAAAGGGCCCCAGGGCCTGTGTAGTTTGGGCACTGATCCCAGAGGAAGAACTGTTCCTGAACAGGGCTCCAAAAGGGTGGCCTTTTTGTTCTCTCTCTCTCCCCACAGCAACCCAACTGCCTCCATGAGTATCCTGGGACTCAGCCCCACCAACTGGAAGAGGGCAGCCTGAGTCTCTTCCACACTACGCAGTTATAACAGTTGGATTCTTCTTTAACTGCCATGGCTCCCTCCTTGCAGAATCCTGGGGTTTACAGCTTTGTGAGATATTTAAAATTCTGCAGTGGCTCCCCTAGCCAGCATGATATAGTGCTTTGAGCACTGAGTTACAATCCTGAAGACTAGGATTTGATTCCCTGCTTGGCCGTGGAAACCCACTGGGTGACCTTGGGCACATCACATACTCTCAGCCCCAGAAAATTCTGTCGACAGCGTCACCTTAGGGTTTGTGCCATAAGTTGGAAGGGATTTGGAGGCAAACAACAGCAAAGTGTCTCCCCAAACTACAAATCCCAGGATTCCGTAGGATGCAGCCATGGCAATTAATGTGGTTGCTATATTGTACACTATGAAAGAAACCTGAATGTTCGGGGCTGTCCTGCCACCTCTTTACTTTCTCTATAGATTCAGAAGAAACTGGGTCTTATTCATAAGGTTTTTCCCAAGCTGTGTTTGTTTTTAGTTGTGTTTTTACCCAGTCCTTCTTCCAGTCTGCTAAAAGCACAGTGCACATCTTTTACTTTTCTCTCTAATCCTCACAGCAACCCTGCGAGGGAGGCTGGGCCTAGAGAGGGAGTGAACAGCCTACAGTCACCAAGCTTTCATGTCTCAGTGGAGGCTGGAACCTGGGACAAATCCTACTCCAACACTTTAACCACTAGACTAGACTGCACTTGTGCTTTCTCATCTCTTGAAATGGCTTCCAAGTATCTGGGCAGATGTGCACCAATGGAGAGAAATACAGTGGTTGGGTAGCCATTGAAAGGGTTTGTAGTGGATGGAGAATGGAGTAGTGGCATTCAAGTTTTAAGGGTAGGTGGGCTGTTTTGGATTTATCCCAAGGCATAGGGTCCCATAGCGTTCACTCATTGGCAGGTTGCATTCTCTACTTGGCTAGAGGCACTATTACTATTTTCATGTGCTTGAGATGCCAGCAGGCAATTTGGATGTTTTTAACCCAGCTTCCAGAAAATTTGGGCCACCGTGGCTCCCTCAGTTCCTTCTTAGCATCATAGGGTTAGAAGCAACTCTAAAGGCCATCTAGTTCAAACCTCTGCCATGCAGGAATCTACAGCTCGTGTACCCCGAGAGATGGCAATCCAACCTCTGTTTAGAAACTGCCACCTTTTCATATACTGTATACTGTATTTACTGATGTATAAGACTCATTTTTTTTCTTGAAAAATATGGTTTGAAAATGGGGTTCATCTTATATGCCAGCGTGTCTCACATGCCGGCAAATAGCACTTTCTGGTGTATAAATGGGGTGCGTCTTATATGGCAGTGCATCTTATATGCTGGCAAATACGGGAAGTTCTTTCTTTCTTTCATTGTCCTGGGAGTTGCTAGCCTTTATAGAGATCACTGAAGGAACAGAAGACATTGACTCGCCCTGAACCGTTACTGGCTAGCGGTTTCCATACCAGTGGGAGTTCTGAATCTGCTTTGAGATTTATTCTGAACTTTAAGAGACCTGTGCCAGGTACCAAATGTATTGTGGGAGTACAGTTCAACATGTGGGATAGTTCCTTTAAAGTTCAGACTGAAACTGGAATGGATTTGCCACTCCGTTGGCTGGAACACCCCCCTCCCCAATTCCACTGCTGTTATTCCTGTTCTTCCACACACTTCTCTTTGACCACCTGATCCTATTTTTAGTAGAAAGTTAAGTGCCACTAAATTCCACGGCGCTTGCACCCACCCAAACCACACAGCACTTGCAGTCTTAAATACACTGGTGCAGTGGAGGAACAGCCAACAATTGGTGCCCCTCCTCACTTGGGGGGTGACATCTTTCTTGCCACAGGGTCCCCTTTCATTATCCTGCCCATGTGCTCGCTTCTGAGATGGTGACACATGATGGAAATGTTTGAAGCAGGGCAGGCTTGCACTAGCTTGGGAAGCCCATATACAGGTTCAGTCATGGAATCATAGATTCTTCTTCGTGGTCTCTGTGACTCACACAAATGGGATGTCTGCACCTGTGCAGTAGACACAGAAAGGCCATTTGTGTGAGATCACAGATGACCACTCGAAGAACTCCAGTTAGAGGTAATCTCAGAGCTGGAACAGACCATAAGGGAGGCAGTCTATTCCAGTGTCAGACAGCTCTTACAGCAGGCTGTAAGGATGGAACTGAGGCCCTTTCCGCAGCTTATCTTTTTGCGGAGCTGGGATGTGGGGATCGCGTGAGCAGCCTCTTGCCAGAGGCTCCTGTGTCCCCGTTGTTTCAGCTCTGCAGCTGCTACCTGCTAGCGAGCAGTAGCGTGAGAGCCCCTCCTCTTCCTTCCGCAGCGCACCCTGGGATTTTCACAGGCTGCGCTGGGGCAGGAAGCGCAAGTGCCGTGACTCTGGAGCTCCACATGCACAATACGTGTGCATGGGGCCCTGGAGCGATGCGCGATCACACAACATTTTCGGCTCAAAGCCGAAAATGAAATAGTGTGCGATTGGCGCCTGCTGGCTGCGGAGCGTCACGCAATTGCGAGTGCATCGTGTGGACCGCTCCTCACAATTGCGCGACGCTCCGGAGCTCTTTCGCATGGCAAATGCCATGCGAAAAGGGCCTGAGTGTACACATACTGACTGAATGGAGTCTCCAAATCTTTGGCTGTAAGAGGTCCTTCTTTATTTTCCATTGAGTGCTCTGTGCTTGCATCCTGGTTCCGTTTTAAGGCCAGGTTGGAGCAGGGAGGGCAGCCAGTGGATCAGAGAAGTACGGGGCTTGGCAGGAAAAGCACAAGGCTCCAGAGAGACGAGGCTGTCTACCTGACTCAATTTTCCTTCCTTGCTTCCTCCAGCCGTGGAAATTTGTTCTGGCAAGTGCTAAAAAAGACTCTTGCTCTCTTAGAGACTTGGGGATTTATACTGTGGTCCTGTCTGCACACATACCTGGGGGTTGTTATTGTTACTGCTCTTTATTGTCAAGTTGGCTTTGAGTTTTGGCAGTCCTGTGATAGGAAACCTCCAAGAGCCCTAGCCACCAACAGCCCTGCTCAGGTCTTACAAACTCAGGGCAGCTGTGGCTTTCTTAATGGAGTCTATCTCCCCATAATGTGGTCTTCCTCTTTTTCTACCATCTTCCACTGTTTCCAGCGTTACTGCCTTTTCCTATGAGTCGTGCCATCTCAGAATTCATCCAGTAGCCTCATTTTCCACCTAGAATAGTGCATCCAGTTCTGGACACCACAGTTTAGGAAGGATATTGACAAACTGGAATGTGTCTAGAGGAGGGCAAACAAAATGGTCAAAGGCCTGGAAACCATGAAGCCCCGTGAGGAGCGGCTTAGAGCACTGGGGATGTTTATTCTAGAGAAGAGAAGATTAAGAGGCAGGCACACACGCCTCCCCTCCATACCCTTCGCTTTTGCCAGGCACAGAGAAAGAAGGTATGTGTGCCAGGGCAAAAGGCGAGGGAATGGGAGGGGAGCACAGGGGAAGTTATTTGCAGTTTTTCCACTTTTGCAAGGGTTCTGAACCCAAACCCCTGCGAAATTGGAGGAACCACTGTATTATAAATGGGAGGGAAATTACTTGACTTCTGTTAAGATTGCTGTTTAGATATTTCGTTGATTCAGTTACCAGGTCCCCCATAAACTCCTGGGGCTCCCCTTCTCACAGTTTTCAGTCTATGACCCCCTTCAAATTTTCCAGGGCCCCCTTGGAGGCCCCCCTTGAGAATGGCTGGCCTAGACCATGATGCATTGGTGGCACAAAGTCAGTATTTGAGTTGTGTGTCTCTTCCAATGTTGGTGTAATGCAGCTCCCAGCATTCCTCATCATTGATTATTTTAGCTAGGGCTGCTGGGAGCTGCAGTTCAACAATGTCTGGAGGACCACAAACTTTTTAGCATATATGTTCTTAGCTGGCAGGTGGGTGCAAAGCATGTTCTCAAAACACAAATGCTCAAAAGCCATAAATTGCAAGACATTTCTCAGAGCCCGAATGCACTTGAGTTAAGAAGAGAAGGCCCATTCACCATGGCAGCAATTGGTGATGCTTTCTTTTTCTTGCTGAAATATGCTAACTTAGCATCCAGTGAAAGAGATGGAGCTTTTTGTGCTACAAGTGATGCCAACAGTGGAAGGCGCTGTTATCATGGTGTAGGGGAGAGCATGGAAGACTGGTATTTTCTTGTGGAGGTAAATGTGTGTGGTTTTGGGTGTAGGGAACAGGAGAAGGAAGTGGATGATAGCACCAGAGAAGAGCAAGAACATTTCGCACGACACTCTATAGCGCGATGATTCCACTTTCAACCTCCTATGGAATCCTGGGCTTTGCAGTTCAGGCCCCTCCCGGAACTGCAAACTCCAGGATTCCATAGGAGGTTGAAAGTGGAATCATCGCGCTATAAGAGTGTCGTGTGGAAATGGCCCAAGAAGGGCACTGGTATTGGAGGTGGCGGTTCTAAAATGGCAGAAAACTTGGTTTGTGGACTGAAGAACTAGAGATGTAAGCAAGTGACACTTGGTGAACTTGTGTGAAGTTGCCAAATTTTATAACCGTTCTCTGATCCTCGTCTGAATGGCTTTGAGTGTGAATGTGCAGAGTTTTGTCCCCAGAGAGAATGATTTAAAAATACTGTGAGAGCAAAGAGACACTGTTGATGTGTCAGGAAGCTGGTAGGTGACTTTGTACCAGTGACTGTCCCCCAGCTTATCTTATTTTATAGTGTTGCTATGAGGTCAAAACATTGGGTAATCTTGAGGAAAGAGTGGGAGTCCAATGTGTGAATTACTTAAATAGCATTGAACATGAGCAGAGTGCCACTTCTTTCCTCTTCAGGGGCAAGATCCCCTGTCCAGCAGTAAGGAGAGTAATAAAGGGGTACATTTGCTAGTGATGCTGCAATGGACACATACTTGCAACCCCAGAGGTAACCTTTATGAAATTTATGAAAATTCCCAAATGACCTGCCAGGATAGGACACTTTAGTAAGTTCTTACATACCCACTGGGAATTACCTCTTTAACACAAGACATGGAAAGAATAGGGATAGGTTTCTACTCGCCCCAGAAAGAGCAGTTCAACATTTTAGAAAACTTTTTGTCCAAAACTGAGAATATGTACATTATGAAATGAACCACCCAGGTTAAGTGTGCCTTACATAAGTAAGCAAAACCCATTTGAAGTTTCTCTAGAAGGCTTCTTCCAAAATGCATCCAAGACTATTTTTTTTCTTTCACCAGCCTTCATCTTTCTTATAATTTAATTTCGATGATCCCACTTGTAGATATATACTTTTAAAACATACCGTGGAAGCCATGCCCTATGAGGATAGACTTAGAGAGCTGGGTATGTTTTAGTCTGCAGAAGAGGAAGTTAAGAGGGGACATGAGAGCCATGTTTAAATATCTGAAGGAATGTCATGTTGAGGAGGGAGCAGGCTTGTTTTCTACCGCTCCAGAGACCAGGACAAGGGGAAATGGATTCAAGCTGCAGGAAAGGAGATTCCACCTGAACCTCAGGAAGAACTTCTTGATGGTCAGGGCTGTCCAGCAGTAGAATAATCTGCCTTCATGGAGTGTGGTGGAGTCCTCCTCCTCCTTTGGAGGTTTTTAAGCAGAGGCTGGATGGCCATCTGTCAAAGGGAGGGCTTTAAGGGTGTTCCTGCTGGCAGGGGGTTGGACTGGATGGCCCCTGGGGTCTCTTCCAACTCTACATTTCTATGATTCCATGATTCTATAGCCGGGGAGGCAGACTTGCCTGCTCTCCTTTGTTCTCACCATTTTACTGTTGACACATGTTCACTAATGAATTCTGGAGGCAGCTGCTTACCTTTCCTGTTGTAATGAGGCACAAATAGCTACATTAAAATCAGTTTTGTAATATTGCATTGTTTGTTGAGGATATGCTGCTGTAATCTGACTTTAAAAGTTTGTGTTTCCCCAGCCCTCTTTCCCCATTTTCTGTACAGCCATCGTCTGCTTTTGCCAACTAATTTTTGATATTCCCCTGTTTCAAAGCATACAAATTACAGACCAGTTCCACTAATTCAACAGAGGGTCTGCTCTTTCATCAATTCTTTTTGCTTAGGAAGATTTGCTTGGGACTGCTCTTGCATATGGGCGTTGTCCCAAGTCTTGCATACAGAAAAAGAAGACCCCCCTCATAAAATTAATGGGATTAGTCTATAATTTTCAAGCATTGAAACAGCAGACTTCTGTCAGCTCTTCTTGCCTACAGAGGCTCATTTGGGACTGCTTGCAAAGCAAGCTGGGGGGGGGGGAAGTACCAGCTGAGAGACTTTGCAAACAGCACATGGTTGGTCCCAAGCAAGCCTCCATAATTTCCCCCTGTTCCCTACGTGGGTTCTGCTTTCTGACCAGTTCTGGTTTCTGACAAAGCGCTGGTCCGTAAACTGTGTATGATAAGTGGGGGAAGATGGACAGGGGAGAAAATTATCAGAGAATCCACTCATTTGAAATGTGGGGCTGTGGGAGAGTTCTGTGGGTTCCATGGACAAATAAATGGGTCCAAGAGCAAATCAAGCTCTTACTAGAAGCCAAGATGACTAAATTGAGTTTGCTGTACTTTGGACATATTATGAAAAGAAATGACTCATTGGAAAAGACAGTGATGCTTGGGAAAGTGGACAGTGGTAGGAAAAGAGGGAGACCAGAGCTATTTCCGCACTAATCTGTTATGGCGTTATGATTCCACTTTCCACATCCTATGGAATCCTGGGGTTTGCAGTTTAGGGAGGGGCCTTTGAGGATGACCTTTGAGGCCCCTTCCTAAACTGCAAACCCCAGGATTCCATAGGATGTTGAAAGTGGAATAATAGCGCTATAACAGGCTAGTGCAGAAATGGCCTACATTACAGGTAGATAGCCTCAACGAAGGAAGTCATGGCCCCAGGTTTGCAAGACTTGAGTAGGGCTGTTGGAAACAGGGTGAGCTGGAGGTTTCTCATTCATTAGGTTCCCATAAGTCAAAGTCTATTTGATAGCAGTTAACAGCAGCAGACCTTCACTATCCTCCCAACATTGATCTGGCTAAAAAAAACCCTCCAGCTAGACAGAGGACAAGGAGGAAAAGGGGGGGTCTGGATGCGTGTATAAAGGAGCATTTTTCTTTTCTTTTTTTTTGCAGAGGCTTTTTAGACTGAGGCGTGCCTGTATAATATAAATGTGATGGGTTGCTTGGAAGTTCTGTGTTCAGAGATAGTGTTGAATGCCGGTTGGCTTCATATCCTGCTTGTAGGCTTTGCAGAGGCAACTGCGGAAAGCTTTGCTCTGGGGCTGCAGGGCCACGTTTAGGTTGTTAATGGTGGAAGGGCAAAGAGGTCGGTGACTTTATGGCGAAGGGATTATTGGACCAGAGGGGGAGGGTGCTAAATATGCTGCTGCTGGAGCACTGAGGAGGGTCTTTGGACTGCAGCGGGGATTTCCAGCATTGTGGAGGCAGAACAAAAAAGGAAGATTTGGGGAGAGGAGAGGCAAAGTGCTTAGGACAATAAAGATGGAGGGTAGGCACTCCCAAGTAGGAAAGAAATGTGTCTGAGGCCGTTTCCGCACTAGCCGGTTATAGCGCGATGATTCCACTTTCGACATCCTCTGGAATCCTGGGGTTTGCAGTTTTGGGAGGGGCCAGCTGGCCCCTCCCGAAACTGCAAACCCCAGGATTCCAGAGGATGTCGAAAGTGGAATCATCGCGCTATAACCGGCTAGTGCGGAAATGGCCTGAGAAGGGCATTCGGAGAAAGGACGTGGGAGGGGAGGCGAAGAGGCACTTGGAGAAATGTGAAATGACATGAAAGGAGATAAGGGTCAAAAAGAGAATATATGTCATGCGGGTGACGGAAGAAGACATGATATCGGAGAAATATGCTGGGAGGAGAGGAGGTTTGAAAGGGCAAAGAGGTGGTGGGGCCTGAGTGAGGGAAACGACTGAAGAGAAAAAGGTCGGCGAAGTCTTAATGTTACACGCACGAGACGACATCCATTTATTTCATTTTACTTTAACCACATACACAATTTTATTTAAGAAGTCCAGAATAGCTGAGAACCTCATTTAACCTAAACACACCAGCATAAAATCAACAGTAACCCCCCTTTGAAAACTGGAAACAGGTTAGATCTTGGAACTCGTATCGTATTATCTATCCTTATACGCTTGCATTCATTGATTAGGGTTGCAGCCCTTTCTTTGGTTTTTGTGCTACGTGGGTTCAACATCCCATCCTTTTATTTTGCTTCAGCTACCCTGATACTTGCTACAGTGGAGCAATGAAGCCATGTTTATGGGTAACTAAAAGAGTTGTTTAAAGATGAGAAGTGAAGGCCTAAATAAGATGTCTTTTGGCTGGGCATATTTGTCTGTAGTGAATAGCAGTACGTGTGAAAAGGGTCTACGAGTCTTGGTGGACCACAAGCTGAACATGAGTCAGCAGTGTGATGCAGCAGCCAAGAAAGCCAACGCGATCCTTGGTTGCATCAATAGGAGTATGGTGTCTAGATCGAGGGAGGCAATGGTACCACTCTATTCTGCTTTGGTAAGACCTCATCTGGAATCCTGTGTCCAGTTCTGGGCACCTCAGTTCAAGAAGGATATGGACAAGCGAGAGTGTGTCCAGAGGAGGGCAACCAAAATGGTGGAGGGTCTGGAAGCCATAATGAGCAGCTTAGGGAGCTGGGGATGTTTAGTCTGCAGAAGGGAAGGTTAAGAGGAGACCTGAGAGCCATGTTTAAACATTTGAAGGGATGTTATGTTGAGGAGGGAGTGGGCTTGTTTTCCGCTGCTCCAGAGACCAGGACAAGGACCAGTGGATTCAAGCTGTAGGAAAAGAGATTCCACCTGAACCTCAGGAAGAACTTTCTGACGGTCGGAGCTGTCCGGCCGTGGAATCCACTGCTGCCTCTATGGAGTGTGGTGGAGTCTCCTCCTTCTTTGGAGGCTTTTAAGCAGAGGCTGGATGGCCATCTGTCAAAGGGAGGGCTTTGATGGGGGTTCCTGCATGGCAGAAGGGGGTTGGACTGGAGGGCCTCTGCGGTTTCTTCCAACTCTAGGATTCTATGATTCTTTGAATATTATTCTCCTTTCAAAAAGCCGGAGGGAGAGAAATAGTATATTGTGCACAGTTTCTGGAGTGGGTTGCTCCGTTCAGGCTGAAGTAGGGACAGAAAACAAACATGGCTGCTCTGGCCTCACAGTCTGGCTCGCCCTGGAAGAAGGCCGCTCATGGTGCGAGGGCTTGGCTTGCCCATTTATTTTGGCTCCTTCCTCACAGTGCTCATCACGCATTATTATTCCTCATCAGTGATGGTGTATGAGGGTCAAGCAACTTCTCGCTTTCTCAGATGACTTTCCTGGCAAGCCGGTTTGCCTTGCAGATGGTGTTGCAACATGGCTGCCATTTTAGGGCAGCACTTTGGAAGGAACTAGAGTGCTTATTTTATGCGTCAGTAATTTCTGCTCCCTCCACTTGCTGCATCCCCCAAGAGGTGGACATTTCAGAGCTATGAAACTTTGCCAGAAATTTTTACATTTTTGAATTTATTTATTTTTATTTCCTGTCTGTGCAATTTGGAGCCAGAAGTTCTTTCTAAGAAATCTGTGTGATTTCTGAATCTTGACTTTGTGTCTGTATATGAGGCTTGGCGAGACGGTCAGCGTCAGTTTGGGCTGTACTATTTCAGACTATAAATGGCCGCTCACTTGAGGGAAAAGATGGAGATTTCTGTGCACAGAAAATGTAAAGGATCCTACCCTAGCTTTATCCTGAATCTGCTGGCCTTTTGGCAGAAAGAGGATTTTTCCTTAAGGAGAAGCATTTGGCCATGTGAGTCCGCACCTGGAGTATCTACAGTGTAGATACCAATTTACCATCTCAATGGGAACTGTGCCCGAACTGACCCTCGGAGTTGGGCCATTTCCGCACTAGACTGTTATAGCATGATGATTTCATTCCAGCCGGCCCCTCCCGAAACTGCAAACCCCAGGATTCCATAGGACGTTGCAAGTGGAATCATCGCGCTATAACAGTCTAGTGCGGAAATGGCCTTGGTTTTGTTTCAGTCTAAAAAGAAAGAAGGGGTGTTGGGACACCTTTAAGACTAAATAACAGATTCATGCAAAGGGATTTTGTAGCACCTTTGAGACTGAGAGAAAGAATTTGGTAGCATAAGCGTTTGTAGCCTCAAGTCTACTTCATCAGGTGTATCTGATGAATTGTCATTAATGTTATTTTTATTTATATCCTGCTTTTTCACCCAAGTCAAAGCAACTCACAGTTTAAAAGAACAATGCAATTCAAGTAGATTTAATGGAAAGTTGAAGGCTTTCATGGCCAGAATCCATAAGTTGTTGTGGGCTTTCCGGGCTTTGAGGCCGTATTTTATTAGTATTTTCTCCTGACGTTTCGCCTGCATCTGTGGCTGGCATCTTCAGAGGAGCTTCACATTCCTTCAGTTCCTCTGAAGATGCCAGCCACAGATGCTGGCGAAATGTCAGGAGAAAACGCTAATAGAGCACGGCCTCAAAGTCCGGAAAACCCACAACAACCTAAAGTAGATTTAAGTTTACAGATTTAAGTTTAAGTTTACAAAAGCTTATGCTACCAGCTTCTTTCTTTCAGGTAGTCTCAAAAGTGCTAGTAAGATGCCTTTGCATATATATTCAGACTGACATGTCTGTGTCTTTGAATTGTAATTTTTATTTCATGGTACCTTCCCACAGGCCCAAAGTCAAACCATCATTTTTCAAAATGGCGGCCACGGGTCTCTGCTAGTTGCCCTGTCCACGTTGGCCTGTCTGTCTATCATGTTGGTAGCAGCCAGTGGAATTAAGCCTATTCTTATCCTCACAGAAGGTCTGTGAAGCAAGGTAGGCCAAACTCACTGATGGCTGCTTTTCATCTTGGAGAGGAGTGACCGGTGGGGTGCCGCAGGGTTCTGTCCTGGGCCCAGGACTATTCGACGTCTTCATCAGTGACTTGGATGAAGGAGTGGAGGGCATGGTGATCAAATTTGCAGATGACTCCAAATTGGGAGGGGTTGCTAATGCCCCAGAGGACAGGATCAAATTACAAAATGACCATGACAGATTGGAGAGCTGGGCCAAAGCTAACAAAATGAATTTCAACAGAAAAATGGCTGCACTTAGGCAGAAAAAATGGAATGCACAAATATAGGATGGGGGACGCGTGGCTGGACAGCAGTACGTGTGAAAGGGTTCTAGGAGTCTTGGTGGACCACAAGCTGAACATGAGACAGCAGTGTGATGCAGCAGCCAAGAAAGCCAACGCGATTCTTGGTTGCATCAGTAGGAGTATGGTGTCTAGATCAAGGGAGGTAATGGTGCTACTCTATTCTGCTTTGGTTAAAACTCATATGGAATCCTGTGTCCAGTTCTGGGCACCTCAGTTCAAGAAGGATATCAGTAAGCCAGAGCGTGTCCAGAGGAGGGCAGCCAAAATGGTGGAGGGTCTGGAAGCCATGATGAGCGGCTTAGTGAACTGGGTATGTTTAGTCTGCGGAAGAGAAGGTTAAGAGAGGACATAATAGCCATGTTTAAGTATTTGAAGGGATGTCATGTCAAGGAGGGAGCAAGCTTGTTTACCGCTGCGCCAGAGATCAGGACAAGGAGCAATGGATTCAAGCTGCAGGAAAGGAGATTCCACCAGAACCTCAGGAAGAACTCCTGATGGTCAGAGCTGTCCAGCAGTGGGATATACTGCTGCCTCCATGGAGTGTGGTGGAGTCTCCTTTTTTTGGAAGTTTTTAAACAGACACTGGATGGCCATCTGTTGGGAATGCTTTGATGGGTGTTCCTGCATAGCAGGGGTTGGACTGGATGGCCCCTGGGGTCTCTTCTAACTCTGTGATTCTATCATTCTGTAAATCTCTGTGGGAGGAGTTTGTTTTGGGGCCTTTGGAAGCCCAGATTTAATGTGCTATCCATGGGTTTAACATAGCACACTTGACAATTGAATGGAGGGTAGAAACAACTGTCAGTTTGGAGTTTGGTTGGTGGGGGGAAACATGACAGTGAGTAAAAGCAAGAAAAGAAGGCCTGGTGGCATGGTGCAGAGAAGAAACAGGGAGATTCAGGACATGTCTAGACTCAGGCTATTTCCGCACTAGCCTGTTATAGCGCAATGATTCCACTTTCAACATCCCAGAGGCTAGTGTGGAAATGGCCTCAGTAAATTGAATCTGGTTCACTTGTTAGCTGGGTTAGGAAACCTAGAAAATTGTAACTTTATGGTAAAAGTTATCTGTGCAGTTCTGTGCCGGTTAACTTAATTCCTGTTATGTTTAGTGAGTTTTACTCCCAGGTCAATACTAAGTAACTGACAAAACCAGTTGAGTATTCCTTGCCTAAGAAAACTCCTGAATATTCCTTCCCTTAGAAAATCCTATGAAATTCATGGGGTCACCATAGGCCGACAGGTGATTTGAAGGCACATACCCATGCTTATGGATAGAATTGAACCCTGCAGTTAACAGTAACAAGTCCTAAACATACTTCCTAGGGAGCAAGTTCCATTAAGCTCATTTGGATTAACTTTTGTGTAAACATGCTTAAGAGCAAATTGGCATTGTAATGTTTCGGAGCCCGGTATTCTCCTGAGGAAAACTATCGTTGTGAAATGGGTTGAAAGCTAATTTAGGTTTGGTGCTATGCGGTTGGAGCCTGTGGACGGTGACAAGAAGAGTACACAGTGTTGGAAGTGGAATATCTCCAGAAAAAAATAGGCAACTTGAGTGTGCCCGGAAAGAGGAGCACATGAATGACAATGGTGGTGGAGCAAAAAGAAAATGAGGAACTGGCAGTGTTGCTAGATTATCATTTTGCTGTTTTTGGACCAGAGCTCGGAGATGGTTATGTTTTTGTTGTTTTGGACAAGATGAGAAAAAGGAAGAGGGAGGAATAGGGTTCCTTGATCTCAGGGTATGGTCCAGAATCTTAAGGCCTGGACACTTTTCTTCAGTCCTCAGGATGTAGGGGAGGAATCTCAGGGCTAAAGGACTGCTTTGGAAAGTGGGCTATATATCTGTTTTCTTGGTTTGTTCCGCTTGGTCTTTTTTATTTGAATGGCATACTCTGTAAGATTGTGGTTGATGCTTGAGGTATCATGTCTAATGCATTACCAGTGATGACCTTGTCCAGCGTCATCGTGGGGGGACCTCCCTAGCCTTCACATTTGGGATAGTCCTGACCTAGCAACACTAGCAATGGCAAATTGTTCAGACCTGAGCCTGCTTCTATACTCTCCACTCATTATTTCAAAATGCCATCATAAGCTGTTCCTCAAGCAGTTTTTCCTCTTTGGCAGCAGAGAACCTAGGGTTTATCCACTGTTCTGTAACACCGAACCTAATTTAAAGTGGTGGCAGGATTCCATGCCCCCCGTGCCCCTTTAGTCTTTTTCACTCCACACTTCAAGCATGGTGCTGTAAGAAGAGAACAGTCCACAGTTCAAGCAGGCAAGCTTTGGGAATGGCCATTAATAAGCTAGTTATTAAATTTAGGTAGAGGAAAGAAGAATAGAAACGAATGTTAAAAGGGCAGGGCAATCCATGCCTTTTTTGCTATTAGCAAAAAATGTCTGTATATCCTGATGCAGGGAGAAAGGAAAGCAAATAAATTTCTCCACCTTCCCAATTTCCTGCAGACACCTAGCAGATTTGCAAAACAAGTTTTTGTTGGAGTCATGCTGGTTTACCAGAATTTGCAGTGCTGCCATGGTTCTGAAAGTGGTATGAAATTTGATGCCAAACCTTTTGTATTTGTATGTGAAAGTTTGAAAGCTCTTACGGTTGAAGAAGGAAGCTTATGTTGTTTTACATCTAGCAACTTTTGGGAGCTGGTGAGGAAGGAAAACATTATATAGAGAAACGGAGTTACATTCAGTAAGGGCTGCCTGGGTGTGATGATGGAACATACAGAAATCTTGGGCACAAGCAAATTCTCATTTCGGGTTGGATTAAGAAGCGTTTGTGCCAAAGTGGTTGGTGGTTGCCATATTGCAAGTCTCAGTAGAAATACTGCTTGTGTTGCATTTGGAGGTGGAGGCAGTAAACTGAAGAATGTTATCAGATGTGATAGTGGATTTTTAGAAAATGAAAGGCTGCAATAAAGAGTAGAGAGCACAGCTGTTTGCAAAGGCTAGTTGAATGAAGATTAATAGGTGCAAATTCTAGCAAGGGGAGGTACTTATTTTATTTTTTTTAAATGGCCATGCTTTAGCAGAGGCTGATGTGCAGAATTTTAACAGGTGAAAGCCCCACTGCTTTTTTCCATGGCAGGAAGACTTCTACTTGTTAAATTTATAGGTTTGGCACTCTGCTAAAGGCAGGGAAGCAGGGCTGTAAAACTGCTGGCAGGCCTAACTGTGTCAAAGAAGATGAGGTTGGAAATGGAGAAGTATAGTTGGGCCACCATGAAACAGGTTGCCTAGACCCCTTGTCTGGTGCTGATTCCTGAGCTATTGACTACCAGTCTCTGGTGAGTTTCCAGGAAAGGGAAAAAAAATTGTAGTCAACAGGCACAAATATGGTACTGATCCCTGGGTGCACTGGGAAAAAATAACGGCTGGTCCCCAACTTCAGATAGCCTGAGAAGAACTGGCCTAGAGCAGCTAGGAATCTCTACTGGAAGCTTTTAATGAGAGCAGATAAGTACCTACAAATTATGATTTATGACTAAATCAAAGTTGTGGTGGTGGTTACAGCAAAACATTCTTCCTTCCCTCTCTACAGCCCTCTGTGAACTGGTTTCAGAAGAATACTGGGGGAGCTGCAACAGAGAGGAGGGGATTGCTTCTCCTGATTCTTAGCAATAGCAATAGCATGTGTATTTCTATACCACTTATCAGCTAAGTGTTCTCTGAGCGGTTTACAATGTATTTAGCTAATTGCCCCCAACAAGCTGGGTACACATTTTACCGATCTGTGGAAAGATGGAAGGCTGAGTCAACCTGGAGCCCAGCAGGATCGAACTTACAACCTTGTGGCTGCAGTACACAGACTCATCCTTTAATTGCGGTTTAGGAATAGCAGTTACTTTTCTATACCACTTATCAGTGCTAAGCACTCCCTAAGCAGTTTACAATGTGTTTGGTGGATTGCTCTCAATAAGCTGGGTACTCATTTTACCAATTTACGGAAGAATGGAAGGCTAAGTCAACCTGGAGTCCAGCAGGATCAAACTCACAACCTTGTGGCTGCAGTACTGGCATTTAACCATTGTGCCATCAGGGCTCTTAATGGAAGACATCCTGCTCATTTTTGGAGAATCCAGATATTTCACATGGCAGGGCTAGATAAGGTCTACATTTTCTGAAGGATGTATCATCCTGTATGAGCCTGCCTGTGTCTTGAGATCTTCTAGAGAGGCCCTTCTCTTTGTCCTGCCTCCCTCACAGGTATATGAATGTATCTGGAGGAGGGCGACCAAAATGGTGAAGGGTCTGAAAGCCATGAAGCCCTATGAGGAGCGGCTTAGGGAGCTGAGTATATTTAGTTTGCAGAAGAGAAGGTTAAGATATACATGATAGCCATGTTTAAATATTTGAAGGGATGTCACGTCAAGGAGGGAGCGGGCTTGATCCCTGCTGCTCCAGAGACTAGGACATGCTCATCAAATTTGCAGATGACACCAAATTGGGAGGAGTTGCTAATACGCCAGAGGACAGGATCAAAATTCAAAATGACCTGGACAGATTGGAGAGCTGGGCCACGGCTTACAAAATGAAATTCAACAGAGAGAAGTGTAAGGTCCTACACTTAGGTAGAAAAAATGGAATACAGAAATATAGGATGGGGGACATGTGGCTGGGTAGCAGTACGTGTGAAAGGGATCTAGGAGTCCTAATAGATCACAAGCCGAACATGAGTCAGCAGTGTGATGTGGCAGCCAAGAAAGCCAATGCAATTCTCGGCTGCATCAATAAGAGTATGGTGTCTAGATCAAGGGAGATACTGGTACCACTCTACTCTGCTTTGGTTAGACCTCATCTTGAATCCTGTGTCCAGTTCTGGGCACCCCGATTCAAGAAGGACTTGGTCAAGTTGGAGCAAGTCCAGAGGAGAGCAACCAAAATGGTGAGAGGCCTGGAAGCCATGCCCTATGAGGATAGACTTAGAGAGCTGGGGATGTTTAGTCAGCAGAAGAGAAGGTTAAGCGGGGACATGATAGCCATGTTTAAATATCTGAAGGGATGCCATGTAGAGGAGGGAGAGGGCTTGTTTTCTGCTGCTCCAGAGACCAGGACAAGGAGCAATGGATTAAAGCTGCAGGAAAGGAGATTCCACCTGTCCTGACGGTCAGGGCTGTCCGGCAGTGGAATAGGCTGCCTCGGAGTGTGGTGGAATCTCCTTCTTTAGAGGTTTTAAGCAGAGGCTGGATGGCCATCTGTTGGGAGTGCTTTGAGGGTGTTGCTGCATGGCAGGGGGTTGGACTGGATGTCCCCTGGGGTCTCTTCCAACTCTCTGATTCTATCACTCTATGGTCAGAGCTGTCCGGGAGTGGAATCGGCTGCCTCAGTGGAGTGTGGCAGAGTCTCCTCCTTCTTTGGAGGTTTTTAAGCAGAGGCTGGATGCCCATCTGTTGGGAATGCTTTGATGTGCATTCCCGCATAGGGGGTTGGACTGGATGGCCCCAGGGTCTCTTCCAGTTCTATGATTCTGTGATTCTGTATCTGGTGGGAGCACAGGAGAGGGCCTTCTCGGTGCTGCCCCTAGACTCTGGAACTCCCGTTCTGAATAGGTTAGACTGGCACCCTCCTTCCTCTCCTTTTGAAGGCAGCTGGAGACCTTGTTTTTGTTTCAGCAGGAGTTTGAATGAATGAACGAATAAAAAACATGATAGGGTTGGCTTTGGATTGCTGTAAGTCGCAAACGAGTTGAAGGCACACACAACCACAAAAAAGATAAAAAATAAAAAATAAAATGCCATCATCATCATAGTAGATAGTGGTTCTAAAATTATCAGGAATGATAGCTTTCATGGGAGGCAGGTGATGTTGATTCCCTTTCAGTGAGACTGTCTGTGCCTTACAGAAGTACGTAAGCAAGAAAGAAAATGGTTTCATACCCCAAAGAGTTTACTGACTGCTATTAAAGGAGATTCTTTTTTGATGGCTTGTTTCTCACTGTTGATTGTTCCCTACATCCCCTTCAACTTCATGGCATAATCCAGGTGTATGTTAAAAACAACGGAATAATTAAGTCTCCCTTTTTGCATCCATTTCTTTTCCTTCTGTGATGCATCATTATTTCTCTCCGAGTGAAATAACTAAAAGGGAGCAGAATGAAAGCTTGAGGACAAAGAAGCAGACCTTGAACGGGAGAAAGAGAAAGAAGGATAGTGGATGAACAGAATATACTGTTCCAGAACTTTAATGCTATTGCAAAATATTGAACACAACAGAGAAAGCCCGTAAGTTTATACCATGGTCTAGAAACCTATCAAAATACGCATCTCTTCCTCCTTTCTCCTGTCAGTCTGAGTCGTAGCGTAGTGTCTAAGAAATTGAGCAGTGACCCAGGAAGTTCCTGGTTCCAATTGCTTCCTCGCCGTGAAGGGTTCAATTGTTGAACCTTGAGGCAAACCCACATTTGCACTAAGGGAATGGTAATAATAGTTATCCACATAGAATTCTTGCAAGCTTTGCTGAAATAATGGTCAAGAAGTGCTGTAAATGCTCGGAAGCGTTATGTTTAAATAGTAGTATTTTTTTTAAAAAAAAATCTTTCAATTGTTATATTTTGCACTTGTCATTGTTGGATTTTGTCTATCTTGAGAGCACAAGATCAGAAACAAGACAGCGACATGTACGATTATACTGCATTACTGGAAGGCACAGGCAAATTAGGGAATGAGGCTAGGCTTCAGCTCCTCTATTCCATAATAAAATAAATTTAAAATCTTAGAATAATAATAGTGTTAGAATAGAATAGTGGAATAATAATAGCATTAGAAAAGAATAATAGCAACAGCATTTTATTGCTGTACTTATTTAGAAGTAGAAGTATTTTTTAAAAAACAAATCACATGCACAGGCTTCTAGGTTACACCAAACTTTCCATCGGCCACAATGTAAAGGTAGCAAAGAGGGCAGTTTAGTGCAGAATTAGGCGTTTGTGAGTTCGTTTAAATCAGTGAACTTGGTTGTGGTCTGAAAATCTCCTTCGCTGGAGCAGAGCTCCTAAATTTACCTTTGAGGAGAGAGAAAACAGGGGCATCCTGCGTCTTTCCTTAAAGAGCAGGTCCCAGAGCATCTTTCTTACCACTTCTCAGTTAGAGATGGCTTCCATGTGCCAGTATATTCCTTCTCCTCAAGAATAACTTTACAAGCTCTGCCCCAGAGTTCATAGAAAGTTAATAATGTCTGGAGACATTATTAATTTTAAGACATGTCGTAGGATTAGATGACCTTTACATCTTGCCCTTATCTATAGCAAAATTGGTGTATGTGGTATAAAATGAAAGACATCTTGAATTAAATCCCTGATTTTTTAAAACCAAAAATCTCTCAAGGGGCTGCTTGAGCCAGGTGTTTGTTAAGTACATACATTATGAATGTACAGAGGCCTATTAAGTCAACAATTAAATATGTGCTTGTGTACACAGGTTGCATTGTATGTAAGAATAGCTGTCCTGGATCGAATGAAAGGTTTTGTTAAGCCATTATCTAGTAGCTCAGTGCGATTGGAAGTTGCACAAATAGGGTGGAAATTTGACTGGTCATCCTTACTTTTGCTTCCAGCCTCTGATCTTCAGAGGTATATGGACTCTGAACAGAGAGATTCTCTTTGGCTAGCTTGCCTTTGAATCATTGATTACCATCCTCCGTAATTTTCTCCAGACATTTTGCCATCCAAGCAAGTGGTCATCATCACATCCTGGCAGTGAATCTGTGTGTCATTTCTGTGAGTGAGTAGTTTCTGCAAATGCAAACAATGGCATGCTAATTCTGAACCAGGCTTGAGCGACAGGAGACAATTACATTTTAATTGTGCTTTTAACTTGAGCTCTGTAACACCCTTGCCTGGCTGTTCGAAAGATCAGTCCCATGGCAGTGCGATTTTCATTGTGGGTGCACAGAATCGCTTTCCTCCTTCTTGAGAGCTCATGTTTTCCATCAGCTTCTCTGCCTCAGCGGCAGTGTGGGTGGGGCCCAAGTTGCTGGCTGAGGACCAAGGGATGCCTCCTCTCCCTTGGCATGGCTTGCCAGGATGAGCCAGCAACCTTTGTGTATTTGCCTCCTCTCCTTCTCTCTGCTGCCATGTGGATGGTTTAGAGAATCCTTGGGCTTGCGCACTCCAGGCTTAGCGGCAGCATTGCTGCTCGACTGTTGTGTCTTAGGGCACTTGGGGAGAGAGAGGATAAATGTGAAACCTGGGAAAAGGTCAGAGCCTGGGAGGAGGGAGGCTCACTCCTGTTCCTTCAGTGATCCAAGCCTCAAGGTGAAAATCTGCCCTCTTGATGGATCTAAATCTAGATATGGTGCATTTGTATATTTTGAGGGCGTACCCTGCTAACATGTTCCCTGTCTTACTGCTGGTTTGCAAGTAGAAATATCCTTCTAGACAAGTGCCATGTTTGGAAATCAGGCATGCTCACTCAGTGCATTGGAATAAACATTTGTAAGCCAGGTCCAGGTTATCTGAAAAAACGTATTCTCCTATACGAACCTGCCCGTGTTTTGAGATCTTCTAGGGTGGCCCTTCTGTTCATTGCACTAGCCTCACAGGTACATCTGGTGGGAATACTGGAGAAAGACCTTCTCAGTTCCTGCCCCCAGTCTCGGGAACTCCCTCCCTAAAGAAGTTAGACTGGTGCCCTATTTGTTATCCTTCCTTTGCCAAGCAAAGACTTTTAAGCTGGTTTCAGTTTCATTTATCTTTAATTACACTATTAGGTTTTGTGTGATGTGAATTTTTACCTGTATTTGTTTTAACTTTTGTTAGCTGCCTTGATTCCTAGGCTGGAAAAAAGGCGGCGGAGCGGTGGGAGAAGCAGCCACCACTGCGACTGCATGGGGAATTTGAAGTCCAGGCTGACCCAGATGGCAGGTGGGCGGGCAGTGAGTGAGGTCAGAAAAGGAGAGGCAGGAGGGATGTCTGGACATTTTTCTTGGATTTTCAGGTCTCCTTCCTTCCTTCCTTCCTTCCTTCCTTCCTTCCTTCCTTCCATCTTTCTTTCTTTCTTTCTTTCTTTCTTTCTTTCTTTCTTTCTTTCTTTCTTTCTTTCTTTCCCCGTTTTATAGTAAGTTATTAGCTCCATTCTGTCCAATGAGTGCAAATGTTTTAGAAGAGAGTTGTGGGCAGTTGGTATGCATGCATGTAACACGCACACATACAGAGAGAGAAAGACAATGCCTTTTGGAGATTTACTTGTTTTCCTCATTGGGTTTAGTATATAGTTGGTGCCCTCTGTGACAGGACAAAGTTTTTGGCTTCCTTACTGTCAGTAGGAATAACATGTTTTGGTATGAGAGTACAGTGACATACCTGTGATTTAGGGCAGAATGGTTATATTTAAAACATTTTAGTTGGTAGATTAATCAAGCTTTAGTTTATTAGTCAGTGGACATCAATAGAAATTTGTAAGGTCAGACTTTTAATCAGCATGGTTTTGATTTCAGGGCACCTATTTATTTCTGCTGTTGGTGTGAGACCTCGTGAAGATGCCATTTATCTTCTAACAAGAAATGGGAGGTTTTTGCTTATTCACATCTACTTAATTTTAATACCTCCTTCTGTGTCTAGAAAGGCTTTTGTTAATATCAAAGCTGAGAAGAAGAAAATGTTTTTGAACCATAACTCTCAGAATCTTTCAGATAACACAGACGTACTGGCTGGGTGATTCTGGGAGCTGTAGTCCAAAATATGTAATCTTTTCCCAACTCTGGATAATTTGGAACTTTATTTAAATGAACCAATTGTATGGTCAGTAGTGTACAGTTAAAAAGGGCCTGTGTGTGAGGGTGTGTGTGTACAAGTTAGTGTGTGTATGTGTGTGTGTGTGTTTGAAAATATCCTCAGTCTGTTGATGACCGTTGTGTAAAAGTGGGTTTTTTTGGTTCTGTTTCTGTGTCGTCCAACCACTCTTTTGGCTTTGAATCCTGGCTGGCAGAGCAGCAAACACGGCACTCCTTTCCCCTACAAGAACCTCCTGAGAGCATTGCCCCCGTTTCCTTCTCTGTGCTGAGTCGTTGGCATCATGGCAGGAGTAGCAGGATATGTGTTTTCCTCCTCTGTCCTTTCCTCCCGACTGCCTCCTCCGCTCCTATTATCCTGCAGCCCTTCCTGTCACCCCGGTCACCCATTCCTGAGACTAACTTGCCTTGCCTTGTGTGGTTGTAGGGGGCAGATGGTCTGTCGGAGCCCGAGGGCATCGCTCTCAAGCGCGTCGCTGTGGTGGAAGATTTCTTTGACATCATCTACTCGATGCATGTGGAAAGCTCAGCCGAGCCAGGCAAAGCGCCCAAGCACGCCGGGCAGAAGAAGACCTACCGGGCGGTGAGACTCTCTCTTTGTATTCCCACGAGAGGCCAAATGGCCCTGCGGGGCAGCTCCTTCTGTACCTGCACTGCCCCCTTCTTGGCAGCCCAGTGGAGCAAACAGTGTTCTGAGTGTGAGAAGGCAGGGATGGGAGGGCTGGCCAGGAGGGAGCCAAGGGGGCCATGAGTGGAAGGGAAGGGGGGCTGTGGCAGATGTGCGCAGAGAAGGGAGGGGAGAGCATGAGTCGCAAGGCATGTGGGAGGCAGGGGCCAGCCACACAGAAGCAAAAGGAAATGCTTTGTGCAATCAACAAAGGACAGACTTTTTCACACAACACACGCTTAGCCCAGATGAGAGGTGGGGAAAGTAGGATCCCCAGGCCACACGCTGGCCCTGGAGGGTCATTCTGTAGGCTCCCCGGACCTCCGTTTAGAAAGAAAAGAAAAGACAAGAAAAAAAGTAAAAAAAATGCACGCACAGAACCCCCACTCAAACGGCTACAGTTGGGGTCTTTCGTCTCACACTATTTTGCCAAAACCATAAAGGTTGGCCTTATTTTGACCGACTTTCTGGAACTGGATGTAATTTCATATTACTTCTGCTCATGCTTGGAATGGTCTGTGTGGCCCATGGAGGAGAGGGAGTGTTCCCAGTTCTCCCCATGATGGCCAGCCCCCAGCTACATGAAGCATGTGGCCACAGCTTAACACTCATTAGGCTTATACGGAGCACTTTCTGACTTCTGAAAAATACTAGATTCAGGCACTATATCAAACCAGGTGTGGGTAGCCTTGGAAAGCCTGGGGGCTCAGTAGCAGTGGGGGCAGCAGGTGGGGTGGGGATGGAAAGCACTTGCAGTAGATCGGGCTGCTTCAGGTTTTTGCTTATTTTTATTTATTTCTTAAAACATTTGTATCCCACCTTTCGTTGTAAGATCTCTGGGTGTCTTGCAATAAAATCAAGTCAAACAATTTAAAACAATCCAACATTCAGAACAATGGAAATTAATTTAAACATCCCTAAAAGCAGACCATTTAAAAAAGTTAAAATCATGAATGTACATAAATTTGAACGAACTCAGTTAGGTCCAAAGGCTGTAAGAAAACGCTAAGTTGTAGCTTGGCACCAGAATTATGAGGCCATTCTTGGAACTCCAAGGGGACGGCATTCCACAGCTGGGGTGCCACAGTATAGAGGGCCCTCCTCCTTATCCTCCCCCAGTGTGTTTTCCCTCCCAGCAGACCTAAATTCACAGGCAGTCATATTTTGGAAGAGATGTTCCTTCAAATATCCAGGTTCTGGACATAATGCTAAGCCAGGAGTGGGTAACTTTGGGAGACCTCTCTGCAGGCTGCAGGTGGCCCCCAAAATGCTGCGAGGGAAATCAAAACCAGACATTGTTTCTAGTTCAGCTTTGTTTTTTTAATGTTTGGGAGGCCTGCAAGGCTCCCCAGGGACAAAACTGTTGCTCTTGGAGTCCTCTGGGAACAGAAGCAGAGCATTTTAAAAGAGAATCAGAGACTGCCTGCTGACAAACTGGACAGGATGAGAAATCAAAAGGACTTGACAAACTGGAGTGCTGGAGTGGGTCAAAACTAACAAAATGAATCTCAGCAGGGATATATGCAAGGTATTACTCAGAGGCATAAAAACCGAGATGCACAAATATAGAATGGGTGACATCTGGCTTGAAAGCAATACATGTGAAAAGGATCTAGGGTCTTAGTAGATCACAAGCTAAGCATGAGTCAACAGTGTGATGAAGATGACAAAAAAGCCAATGCAGTTCTGGGCTGCACCAATAAGAGTATAGTGTCTCAGTTGAGGGAAGCATCAGTGCCATTTTGTTCTGCTTTAGTCAGACTTCACTTGAAGTACTGTGTCCATTTCTGGGCAGCACAGTTCAAGAATGAGATTGAAAAGCTGAAACGTGGAGAATGAGCAAAATGATCAAAGGTCTGGAAACCAAGTCTTATGGGGAATGATTTGGGGAGTTTGATTTGGAAAAGAGAAGACTGAGAAGTGACATGGTATCTGTCTTTAAAAATCTGAAGGGATATCATATAGAAGATAGTGCACACTTGTTTCCTGCAGCTCCAGAGGCCAGAATATGAACCAGTAATTCAAATTACGGGAAGAGAGATTCCATCTAAACATTAGGAAGACTGTCTTTACTATAAGAGCTGTTTGATAGTGGAATAGACTATCTCAGGTGGGGTGAGCTTTGGGAGACTGTGGCCATTTCCGCACTAGCCTGTTGTAGCGCGATGATTCCACTTGCAACATCCTCTGGAATCCTGGGGTTTGCAGTTTCGGGAGGGACCGGCTGGCCCCTCCCAAAACTGCAAACTCCAGATTCCAGAGGATGTTGAAAATGGAATCATCATGCTATAACAGGCTAGTGAGGAAATGGCCTGTGTGTGGCTTGTCTGTCCCCATCCCCAGTTATAGCTTAGTGTTACAGAAACCACCCTAGCCTTCCCTCAGGTTCTTGGGCTGTGTCCTCTCCTCATCTGGTGAAGATGACAACTAGAGTAGGGGAGCTTCCATTTCTCTTTGAGTATTTGTGGCTTTCCTCATTGTCTGAACACAGACAAACTGTGGTTAGTCTGATGCAGAATCGGGAATTATGACACTCTGAAGGTTGCTAGTGTTGTTGCTATGTGTCTTTAAGTCGTTTCTGACTTAGGATGCTCCTAAGACGAACCTACCGCAAGGTTCTTCTCAGCAAGGTTTGTTCAGAAGGGTTTGCCATCTCCTTCTTCTGAGACTGAGAGAATGTGATTTGCCCAGGGTTGTGCAGTGGGTTTCCACGGCCAAGTGGGGATTTGTTCCCTGGCCTTCGGAGTCATCCAGCACCCAAACTGCTACACCATGCTGGCTCCACAGAGGTTGCTGGATTGCATCTCCTCTTCGTCCTCACCATTGGTTGCGTTGGTTAGGGGCTACTGGAAATTGGAGTACAACAATATCTGGAGGGCTATGTGATGCCCACCATTGAATCTCATGTTTAGTTAGTGCAAATAAGCCTGTTCAAACCAGTTTCTGAAGCTTGTTTCTGCTAGCTGTAATTAATATTAATTGTAGTTTGTACACTTCTCCCCCCACATTCACAGGTCTGACTTTCATGGGTTTGATTATTCGTGGTGCCCGCCTGCCTCTCCCCCTCCTGCTGCAGCTGCCAGCGCCATTGCCCTAGCAGTGGGCAAGAGGGTGAAGGGGAGGGAAGATCTCCCCCTTCTCTCCTGCTGCCGCTGCTCACCTGATCATGCAGGTGGGGCTATGAGAGAGTGAAGCAGGGAAGATCTTTCCCCACCCACTCTGTCCTGCCCTGCCCCTCGAGTGGCGAGAGAACAAAGTGGGGAAGATCATCCTCCTATGCTCTCCTGCCCCTGCCACAGGTGGGGGGAGAGTAAAGGGAGAGAAGTAAAGGGAGTAAAGGGGGGAGATCTTCCCCCTCTCTCTTGCACAGCTGCCTGTGATTATTTGTGGATTTGACTTTTGCAGGGGTTCTGTTTCCCTATCCCCCACAAATGTGGAGGGCCTACTGTAATTTGGAAGAGAGACTAAATTGTTGTTCTGTCCCTTCAAGTCATTTCTGCCTTACAGCAATCCTAAGGTGACCTTGTCATGGGGTTTTCTGGGAATGACGTGCCCAGGATCAGCCAGTAGGTTTCGATGGCTGAGTGGGGAATCAAACTTTGGTCTCTAGAGTCCCGCGCTCAAACCACTAGACCGTGTGAAGGTGGACACTTAGGATCTTCTCCATACAAGTGTGCCACTTAGCACAGAAGTGTGTAGCTAGCACTTCGGGTCCTTACAGAAGCCCTGTAATGGAGATCCATATTAATCAGGGATGTAGACTCGAGTCGGTAGACTCGAGTCTATACACTTGGACACAAGTCAGATTTAAGTCGCTTCAGGGATTCGAGTCAGACTCGACCCGGCCATAAATGATGCACTGACTTGACTCAACTTGAGACTTGTATATTTTTAAAGACTGACTTGCTGCCCTTGGTTCAGTAACATAATGCATCCATTCAGAAACTTTGCGACTTTGAACAATGCCTCCATCTCTTTTTGCCTACTGGTCATGTGATGATCTGTTTCAAGCCCAAAATGTGGACACATTTCTCAGAGGGGAACAGCAAACAGATTAGGCAATGAGCTTGAAGCAGGCTTGCGGTCTGCTCAGCAGCCTGTCCCCATTGCATATCAGAGGAGCCTTCTAAAATTTTTCCTAAGATCAGAAGACGAGACTCATCCCTAGAGTGCAGGGTGCATTTCTCAGAGGGGAACAGCAAATGTGTAGGCAACAGGCTTGAGGAGGAAGGATTCTTCTTGCTAAAGCTTCTGAATCTTCAGTTATGGAAAGAGGATCCTATTCCCTACTTCCGAAGCTTCAGATGGCAAAATTGCAAATGTGGAGAGCTGACTCAGCTTAAATTGTTAAAACTGACTTTATTTCACTCTATCCAATAATTCTGGAATACAGATTGAGGTATAAAGTTGGCCTCTAGACTTGAGATTTGACTTGAGATTTAACTTGAAAGTATCTTCAAGGACTTGAGACTTGACTTGGGACTTGGAGTAAAAGACTTAATTATATCACTGATATTATTATTACCGTCATGTTGCAGACAAAGGAGAGTAGAGGACTAAGCCTGAATGGGCTGCAGCTTGTCATAAGGTCGTAGTGAGTTCATGGCACACACTGGCATGTGTTCATAAGTGGCTTGACTCAGTAGAAGACAGTTTCTTAACCCGTGGGAGAATTAGTAGGTTGGGACTTCATCATCCCCCAAATTATGCTACAGCTTGGAAAAGATACAGTTGTCCATACTGGTTGGGATATTCTAAGAACTGTAGGCCAAATAAGTAACTTTCCAAGCTCTGCTTCCAGCCCACCTTTTTTCCTGATGACATCCAGTAGATTGACTTAGTTGACATTTGTTGTCTGAATTTGGCCTAAATCCAGTTGTAAGTACCAGGTGGAGCTGACTCATTAAATCAGTGGGTACTTAATTTACTCATGTAAATTTAATGTGTCTACTCGAGCGAGGACTAAAAATTGGACTCAGCCCTTCATTTTTCCTTGGCCCAAGATTTTAGCTACCTTAAGATGGAGGAAGTTGACCATGTTCACAAAAGCATATGCTGGAAATACCTTTTTCTTTACTCTCAGAAGCTGCTGCTGGATCGCTCTATGTCATTTATACGAAAACAGACTAACATGGATATCTCTTCGAATATTAGGAGACAGAGTTCTTTCTGTTGCTGTTCTTCCCAAGGCATCTGGTTCCCATAGATAACTGACCTAGAAGCAAGGAGAGCTGGATAGCATCTATTAAAGTTTTGCTCCTGTTCTTCTGTGCTATCCTAGAGGCCTTTAGTGTATAGCATGACTGCTACTATACAGAAGCCTAAACCTTGGGGATGGAACTGTAGCTCAGTGATTTGCAAGGGGAAGATCCCAGCATCAGTCTCTGGCATTTGCAATTAAAAGAATTAGGCAGCAGGTGATGCCAGAGACTGAGGAGAATGGCTGCCAGCCAGAACACTGGGATGGATGGACCACTTGGTGCCTTGTTTGGTGAATCTGAAGGCTCTGTGGAGCCTTGTGGCAGAGCAGGAATTAGTGAATAAAACAGATTTGGACAACAGAAAGAGGGATTCTGCATTTTAAACTGGATTTTTTTTCACTTGAATTTTGGTGGGAAATGTAATATTTGTTTCTTGATTTCCATCGCTAGGCTGACCCGCTGTGGTGAGCTCTATATTTTGAAATGAGTGGTCTCCACTAATGCCAGCGGCACATGCTATGTGGTCCCTTCCCATCCAGTATCCTCCATTTCTGCCCATCTCTCCTTATTTCAGTCACATTATATCGCCTGGAGCCCTCATGAGCAGCCGGGAGAAGACTGGGGCAGCTTCTACCTCTCTCTCCTCTTTGGACACATTTTCCACTGGAGGCCTTGAGTTTCTTGCTCTATTCCTGCTGTGTTGATTCCTGGGGCGCTGAGGAGCTTGCTGTGGCTAGTGGAGCATTCCTTGGCCTGGACAGCTTGTGGCGTTTGCACTGTGGCTTCCTGTAACATTTGGATTTCTGCTTGGAAAAACAGCAAGACTATCAAGGGTCCCCTCTGCCAGCACTCGGGTTGCTGCTAGAGATCTGTTGGGGCTTTACGTGCAGCTGGAGTCTTTGCTTCTTTGTGGGAGGGGGAAGAATCGCTGCATCAAAGTGCGTCCTCCACAGGGAACGTGGCCGCCTGGCTTCCTGCATTGCAGGCCTGTCGTTCCCTTACCCAGGCAGCTTCTGCTTGCCCCTGGCATCATTCCCAGAGAGCCTTTGCACACCGCATCTCCCCCGGTCCCAGAGAGTGGATGCAGGTCGGACAGCCTGGAGACTGCCCGCCCCCCTACACCGGCCATCACTGCCTTAGCTCGGGGCTAGCAGAGCGATGTGAGCTCCGATTCTCCCTGCCGATTGGCAGGTGACCTTTTCATAATGGAGGAGGGCAAGGCCACCAGCAGAACTACAATTCAGAGAATTTTCTGCTTGTTTCCACAGCAGACTGCCTCCCTTCATCCCCCCTCCCCAGTCCTCCCTTGATTCCTTCAATTTGACTCCCAGGAGTGCTAATCTGCGCCTTGCACAACCTCAGGGGGACAGGCTGGATCCGTCTGCTTTTCCCAGGCCTGCTAGTCGCAAGGCTACTGCTGCTCCTCTGCGCTCCACCCCTCTGCTTGAGCTGATCTCATCACATTAGCAGACCAGTAACCCCTCCTGACCTGGCTGGGCTCTTAAACATCTACCCTCCTCAGTGCCCTCATTGATGCTAGTGGTGGACCAGAATTAATCTGAGACTTCAGCTTCAGGGGGCAAAATTCCATGTGTTTTCGTTGCTGCCTTGAGAGTGCAGAAAGTGATACATAAAGGGAAATCCTGTCTTAGTGGGAGGGCCTTAAGTGTCATCTTTTTGGTGCTTTTCCCCCTCATCAGAGAGTCTAGAATCATAGAGCTGGAAGAGACCACAAGGACCATCCAGTCCAACCCCATTCTGCCATGTAGGAATACACAGTCAAAGTATTCCCATCAGTTGGCCACCTGCTTTCTGTTTTAGAACCTTCAAAGAAGAAGGAGACTGCATCACAGTCCTTGGCAGTGTATTCCACTGTCAAACTGCTCTTACCGCCAGGAAGTTCTTCCTAATGTTTAGGTAGAGTCCCTTTTCCTGAAGTTTGAAGCCAATCCTCTGTGTCCTAGTTTCTGGAGTAGCAGAAAACAAGTTTGCTCCATCTTCCATATGACATCCCTTCAAATATTTAAACATAGCAATTATGTCACCTCTTAACCTTCTCTTCTCCAGGCTGAACATACCCAGGTCCCTAAACTGCTACTCTTAGAACACCATGGTTTCCAGCCCTTTTACCATTTTGATCGCCCTCCTCTGGTCACATCCCAGCTGGTCACTTTAGAGGTTTCACATAATGGTTTCCAGGGAAGGAGGGGGAAATAAATTAAAATATTCTTGCAGACCGAAAGTTTGAAGTCATGGAGGAAATTTCTAGTATAGCTTTCTCCCTGAAATGCTGCTTTTCTTTCAGACCACAAATTTGAGAGGGTACAGTGCAGATACAGATACTGGGCTGAAGGCATGTCACCTGTAGGGAGCAGCCATTCAGGCTAAAATTTAGGGAAGAGAGCTAATTTGCTGCTTGCTAGACAGAAAATCAGAAATAAACTCAGTAACTGTTTTCTAGGAGTGTGTATGTACTCTGCTGGAGAGAAAAGGTAAAATGGAATTGCTTTGCATTCTGGTTTCCCTAAAATGGGGAAGTGTCAGAAAGAGACTTCTTTGAAATAAGTAAAAAAAAAATGTGGCATAGCTGTCTTTGCTCAAGAATAGACACAGAAAACTTCATTCGTAGGCGTGCAGTTTGGTTATCAGCTAGCTGGTTTTCATAGAATCATAGAATCATAGAAATGTAGAGTTGGAAGAGACCACAAGGGCCATCCAGTCCAACCCCCTGCCATGCAGGAAAACCCTCAAAGCACTCCCGACAAGTGGCCATCCAGCCTCCGCTTAAAAACCTCCAACGGAGGAGACTCCACCACACTCTGTGGCAGCACATTCCACTGTCGGACAGCCCTGACTGTCAGGAAATTCCTCCTGAGGTTCAGGCGGAATCTCCCCTCCTGCAGCTTGCATCCATTGCTCCTTGTCCTGGTCTCAAGAGCAGGAGAAAACAAGCCCACTCCCTCCTCGACATGACATCCCTTCAAATATTTAAACATGGCTATCATGTCCCCTCTCAACCTTCTCTTCTGCAGACTAAACATACCCAGCTCTCTAAGTCTGTCCTCATAGGGCATGGCTTCCAGGCCCCTCACCATTTTGGTTGCCCTCCTCTGGACCTGCTCCAGCTTATCCATATCCTTCTTGAATTGGGGTGCCCAGAACTGGACACAGGATTCAAGATGAGGTCTAACCAATGCAGAATAAAGTGGTACCAATACCTCCCTCGATCTAGACACCATACTCCTATTGATGCAACCAAGAATCGCGTTGGCCTTCTTGGCTGCCGCATCACACTGCTGACTCATGTTCAGCTTGTGGTCTACGAAGACTCCTAAATCCCTTTCACACGTACTGTTAGCCAGCCACGTGTCCCCCATCCTATATTTCTGCATACCATTTTTTCTGCCTAAGTGTAGGACCTTACATTTCTGTCTGTTGAAATTCATTTTGTTAGCCTTGGCCCAGCTCTCCAATCTGTCCAGGTCCTTTTGAATTTTGATCCTGTCATATTGATCCTGGCATATTAGCAACCCCTCCCAATTTGGTGTCATCTGCAAATTTGATCAGCGTGCCCTCTATTCCTTCATCCAAGTCATTAATGAAGATATTGAACAGCACCGGGCCCAGAACAGAACCCTGTGGCACCCCGCTAGTCTCTTCTCTCCAGGATGAGAATCTGTCATTGGTGACCACCCTTTGGGTATGGTCAGTCAACCAGTTACAAATCCACCTGACAGTAGCCCTGTCCAGCCCACATCTTACTAGCTTCTTTGCAAGAATGTCATGGGGAACTTTGTCAAAGGCCTTACTGAAATCAAGATATACTATGTCCACAGCATTCCCTTCATCTATCAAGCAAGTAACTCTATCATAAAAAGAGATAAGATTAGTCTGGCATGACCTATTTTTGAGAAATCCATGTTTACAGCTACTTAGTGCTTAATTTCTTTAAAGTGGCTGTTGTGAGTTGTTTGGGGTGGAGCTGGAAGACTTCCAGAGGTTTGGCCTTTCTCCTCAGTTCCAGATTTATGGGGAGCAGTGCTTATTCAGAGATCCAGTGTGATGTAGTGATCTGTAGTGCTGGGTGCTGCACCAAGGTTCAAGTCCATTCCAGCTCAGCCATGGCCATTTCCGCACTAGACTGTCACAGCACGACCATTCCACTGCAACCTCCTATGGAATTGTGGGGTTTGCAGTTTGGGGAGGGGCCGCGTGGCCCCTCCCGAAACTGCAAACCCCAGGATTCCATAGGAGGTTGCAAGTGGAATAATAGTGCTGTAACAGTCTAGTGCGGAAATGGCCCACGGAAACCCATTGTGTGACATTCAGCAGGTTACACTCTCTTACTCTCAGAGGAGGGCCATGGCAAATCTCCTCTGAGCAAATTTTTCCGAGAAAAGCCTGAGCCAGGATGATACAGTGGTTTGAGTGGTGGGATGGGGACTCTAGAAGACCAGAGTTTGAATCCCTTCTCTGCCATAGAAACTGCTGGGTGACCATGGGCAAGTCATACTTTCTTAGCCTTTGAGGAAGGCCATGGCAAACCTGTTCTGAACAAATCTTGCCAAAAAAGCCTGGAGTAGGTTTGCCTTAGGGTCGCCATAAGCTGGAAATGACTTATTCACTGATAAGGTTAAGGACTCTGCACACGTTCGAAGGCCCTGTTGCTGCATATGTTCCAGGATTCTGCCCTGGGACTGAAAATGAATTTTGAGCCTTAAACCAGTGTGAGATCTGACCTATCAACTGTCTACCCCTGTTTGTTGACAGACATTTTGGGGAAGTAGTATTCTCAGCACAAAAAGCCATTCAGTCGATGGAGTAAAACCACTTCCTCATTTTATCTTCCTACGCTCAAAACACAAAGGTCGAGATCCTTTTGGGTTATTTCCACTGGTGCAGGCAGCAGTGGGACCAGCAGCCATGAGGGAAGTAAGGCAGAGTTGCTCTCTGTGTCACCAGGGGAAGAAGGCTGCCAGCTTTGTGCAACCTTGCTTTCCCAAAGCCTGGCTTCTGGGGGGGTCCTTGGTTGCTTGGGAGGGGTGGTTTGGACCATCATCTCTCCCATGGCAATTGGAGAAATAATTGATTGATCGATCGAAATATTTATATCCTGCCCTATATCCAAAGATCTGAGGGCAGCTTATAATAAAATCCATTTAAAACAATAAATAATAACAATAGTTTTAAAAGTTTAAACATATATATATTAAATAATTTATCAGTTAAAAACCAGATGATTTAAAATAGGCTGCTTGGAGCCCATAGCCTTCTCTTGGTGACAAAGATGAAAACTGGCTACTGCTTGAAACAGGTAAAAGTTCAATAACAGGATTTCAGCCCAAAGTATTACTCTCAGGAAATCCTTTAGGACAGTGGTCTCAACCTGTGGGTCCCTAGATGTTTTTGGACTTCAGCTCTCAGAAGCCCCAGCCACTATGGTCAATGCTCAGGGCTTCTGGGAGCTGAAGTCCAAAAACATCTGGGGACCCACAGGTTGAGAACCACTGCTTTAGGAGCTGTCAGCGCAGACAGCCAGGTGAAGGAGGAGGAAGGGTCAACGTTATTACGGTCAATCAGAGGAAACTGCTTGTTGTTGTATTCCTTCAAGTCATTTCTGACTTATGATGACTGTATTTATTATATTTATTATATTTATATGCCACCTTTCTCCCAGAGTGGGACCCAAGGCAGCTTCCCAAAAAAGTTAAAAACATTAATAAAAACATTAAAAACATTAAAAAACCTATAAAATTATAAAAACCTATAAAATTATAAAAACCTAAAACATTTTAAAAACATCTTGATAAATACAAAGGTCCCAGCTCATACATTAAAAGTCTGCTTGAAAATAAATGTTTTTGCCTGTTGGTGAAAGGAAAGCAGGGAGGGGGCCAACCCGGCCTTCCACAGGGTGGAGCAGCCACTGAGAAAGCTGTCCCCCATGTCCTCACTGGGAGAACCCGGGACAGTGGTGGGACTGAGAGAAAGCCTTCCCTTATGGATCACCTTCCCTAAGGAGATTCTTGGTTTTCTTGGCAAGGTTTGTTCCGAGGTTATTTGCCTTCCCCCAAGGCTTAGGGAATATGACTTGCCCAACGTCTCCTAGTGGGTTTCCATGGCTCAACAGGAATTCAGATCCTGGGCCATTTCCGCACAAGACTGTTACAGCACTATGATTCCACTTTCAGCATCCTATCGAACTGCAAATTCCAGGGTTCCATCAGATGTTGAAAGTGGAATCATAACGCTATAACAGTCTCGTGCGGAAATGGCCCTGGTCTCCATTATCATATCCCAGCATTGAACCTACTATACTACACTGGCTCTCTAAAGAGGAACTAATGGGTGAATGCACTGCCTGTTTACAGATTCACTCTGCCAGTTTAAACACACAGACGAAGGAGCTCCCTTAAGTTAGACCATAGGTTTGCCTTTTCGTGTATCTCTGACTGATGGTGGTTCTCCAAGAGCTCATGCAACCTTTGCTACCACTCCTCCCTGGTCACCATTTCTGTTCTTTGAGGTCCTTTTAGCTGGAAATGCCTGGGAGTGAGCCACAGAAATCTCTCCATGTAGAGTGCATGCTCCCCACCACCACTGGTCTTATCAGATACAGGGTGGAAAAGTGTTAGGATAGAGCATATAAATTCTTTAAATAAATGGAATAACATAAAGCAAAATGGAAACAAATGATGGTGAGGGCAGAGAACCTGCTAGGTTCAAGACAGAGCTAGTCACATTCAGGGATGTCCTGAGTGGATGTGGTGCTGCAGGGACAGCAAATGCCACTTGGATTCTCTCCCTTGCTTCTGTGTGTGTGTGTGTGTGTGTGTGTGTGTGTGTGCACGCGCGCGCATGTATTTGATCAGGCTACTGAGCAATGTGTTGTGCACTGCACCTTGGAGATCCTGGATTCTTCTTCTCCCACAGTCATGTAGGTCTGTGAGTGATTGTGTGGATCAATCATCCTCTCTCAATCTAACCTACATCACAGGTGGGTTGTGAGGCTAAACAGAACAGTACACTCACAGATGTGGTGCTCTGAACTCCTTTGAGGAAGAAGGATGGGATAGAGAAGTGTTGAATAAATAGCAGCTGGACTTTCCCTGCTGGAGAAGGAGCAAGATGGATTTTCAGGCAGTTCAGAATATCCCTAGAGGGAAATTCAGTAGGTTGAGCTTCACACTTGGGGGAATAAGGGCCAGTTCATACACTGATGCTGCTTGTTCTCTTTCCCTATCACGTGAGGGGTCTGTTCACAGCAGGAACTGGGTATTAATGAGCTGGGAATCGGAGCATTTAAGCCGCAGCAATGTTTGTGGTCGATTAAGTGCATTTTTTGAGTTTTGCCCATTGTGGATGTTGCTACAGGCTGTAGCGTGAATAAGTCAAATTTTGGCTGATGCCACACTGCTCTGAAGAAGAGATAACTCATGTGAGAGAAAAGAAAGAAGAGATAAGTGGCTGAAAGAGCATGTGAATTTGCTCTGACCGACTGCCGCCCTCGGGATCACAAGGACAGTGTCTGCAGGTCAGAGTGGCCTTTCTCGTGGTTCATAAGACACTGCTGCTTTTGTGGCGCTTTGAACTAACAACTGGAGGAAGCAAGAGGAAAGCACAGCTGGGATGCAGTTCTCAGCTCATTTTCTGATTAGCCAAGCAGCCTCTTCGTGTTCTCTGAGCTGCATCTTTTCCTTGGGCTGCTCCTGAAAGGGAATTGCTGACACACAGACTCCTTGAGAGGAAGAAGGTTAGGCAAGCTGATCACTCAGCCAAAAGGTGTGAGGAGCAGCAAGAGGCCTTGGGATAAATGGCCAGGGCCCAAGCAACCATCTTGGCATCCTCTGACAGTGTGGGACCAGGCCCCTCTCTGTGCTCTTTGCCCTGCTGCTCTCGGCTTGCCAACAAAAATTGGGCTTTGCTGCCACTTAGTGGAGGCACATCTCCCTCAATCTCTCTCTGTCTCTCTCTCTTTCTCTTTCTTTTAATTCAGGATGATCTTTTTCTTGTTTGTAGAATTCCTCTCTTTAAACCAATGTCTTTTCTGTGCACACATCTTCTCTCTTCTTTAACTATTCAGGCTTCTCCTCCACACCAACCCCACCTTACTTTATTTTGTATCTGTAAGAGCAATCCCATTGGGCTTACATGCTTTTTCATTTGTTTGTTGTGACTGTTTTGCTGCTGCTGCTGCTGCTGTTGCTGCTGCTGCTTCTTCTTCTTCTTCTTCTTCCTTTTAATTTCCATAGCATGCAAAGTGAAGAAGGCTAACAGAAGCAGAAAATAGAGGGTATGTTTCTCCAGTGTTTCTAAGAATGTTATTTGGTCTCTAATGGGGTTCTTAGTCCTCCCTCATTTTAACTTAGTGGTATGATTAACACTGCTCATCACTTGAGGAACAATGGTTTGCCGGGGGAGCTGAATTGTGATTTATTCACAAATTCCAATCTGTTAGCAAAGGTATAAACAGAGATCATAGTTTCATGGCAGACTACATATAATTTATACACAAATCTCACAACTGTCCATATAAGAAAAAGGAATTTCCTCCTCAGACACCAAGGGAACTGACTTTTGGTAAGCAGATTTATCGTTTTCACACATCAATACTAAAAGACTACTTTAAAAGCTGCAAAATGACACTATCTGCAGCCAAAAAAAAGGAAGCCTCAGTGGGACGAATAACAGATGTAACTCTTCAAGCAGTTAACAACAGATGAGGAACAAAAGGAAAAGGTGACAGAACTAGAGTCAGAATCCTATATGCAACTGTTCAGCAACTTGTGTGCAGGGACAGGGAGAACTATTATAATAATCAATGCAGAGAAACAGAAGATGACAACAATAACAACAAAAAAGTGACCTCTTCTACAAGATCCAATAAATCAAAATAAATTTAAACCAAGAGCAGGATGCTATGCGATCGACAGAGGAACACATTACATGACTTAATACTACTAAAAAGATGACGGTAACAATACACTGAAGAACTATATAAGAAATTGCATTGCATTAATATCCCGTACAAGCAAAGTCATACTCGAATTTCTACAACAAAGACTTATACAATATGTCCAAGCTGGGAGCAGAAAAGGAAGAGGCACTAGGGATCGTATTGCAAATATATGTTGGATAATGATGCACATCAGAGATTTTAGAAGAAATAAGTCTGTGCTTTATAGATTATAACAAAGCCTTTGATTGCATAGATCATAAAAAACTATGGATTGCTCTTAAAGAAATGGGTGTGCCACAACATTTGATTGTCTTGATGCGTAACCTGCCTTCAGGGCAAGAGGCTACTGGCAGGAAAGAATAAGGAGAAAATAAATGGTTTCCAGTTGGCAAGGGGATTGAGCAAGGATACATTTTATCATCTTGTAAGACCTTGAAATAGTTCAAGATTTTCTATACTTAGTCTTTCATCAGAACGGAGACTGCAGTCAAGAAATCAGAAGAAAATTAGGACTTGGAAGGAAAGCTATGAATGAACTAGACAAGATCCTGAGATATAAAGACATATAATTGAATACTAAAGTTAGCTTTGTTTATGCCATCCTATTTCTAATTTCTATGTATGGCTGTGAAAGTTGGACAGTAAAGAAAACTGGTAGGTTGAAAATCATTTTTTTTTAAATGTGCCGCTGGAGAAGATTTCTATGAATACTATGGACTGCTAAAAAGACAAATGAAAGGTCCTGAAACAAACTAAGCCTGAACTCTCTTTGGAACTTTGGACATATCCTGAGAAGACGTGACTTACCAGAAAATAAAAAAATGCTTGGTAAGATAGAAGGCAGTAGGAAAAGAGGAAGACCTCATTACAGATGGATGGACTCCACATCATGTTAAGCCACGGCCCTGAGTCTGCAGGAGCTGAGCAGGACAGGTGACGACAGGGTGACTCGAGGTCTCTGATTCATAGGGTTGCCAGAAGTTGAAGTTGACTTGATGACAGTTATCCACAACAAACTTAAAAGCTACTGCTTGCCACTTGCAAGACCTGTATCATCTTACACAGCTCTTTGAAGAGTTATGGCTGAGGGCGCAATTTACCACTTTTTCTGTGCTATTACATCCTGTTACACTCCCACAACTGTGTAACTATGCTTTAAAAACTGTGACTTTAACATCACTCTATCAAGGAGTGGGTGATATCCATAAAAGTTTATGCTAAAATAGATCAGTCTTTCTGGTGCTGCTAGATTTCTCTTTTTATACTGTGACAGAATAACATGGCTGCTTCTTTGAAATGTATTTATTTATGCATTTACTGGAATGATAGGCTTTCCCATTCCCATAATTATTCTATTTAACCTGAGTGAACAGGAGAAAGGCACTGATTTTTACGGTGTACTGAAACACAGACAATGATGCATGTTATCTCACACTGATGCCAGTTTTTGTCACAGGGAGGTAGGTTGCTTGTAAGCTCTCTTGGGGGAGGTGTGACTCTCCCAGTCTAGAAGATAGGACTTGGTATTTCTAAGTCTGCAGCCTGAAGTTTGCAGCCAGCCTAGACTGAGTCAGACCATTGCCATATCTAGGTCAGTGCTGTCTGCTCTGATTGGCAGCAGCCCTCTAGAGTCTCAGGTAGCTCTTTCCTGCCTGAAACCCTTTTAGCTGAAGATGGAAGGGAGTGAACCTTTCACATTTTGCTTTCAAAACATGTGACCCCATTCCCCTACAACAAGAATAGCTTTTGTTTTTTGTTGTTCCTTGGCATCTTTCAGTTCGATCTTATGGAGTACACTTACATAAGAATTTACTTTAAAATGTGAAGCATAGGTACCTAATGATAAGTGCTTCTCAATAAACAGGTCATAGAATCTTAAGAGTTGGAAGGGTCCACGTGGGTCATCTAGTCTAACCCACTGCCATGCAAGCATTCACTGTGAAACCACCTCTAAGAGATGGCCATCCCACCTCGGTTTGAAGACCTCCAACAAAGGAGAGTCCACCACCATCCAAGGAATAGCTCTTACCACCAGGAAGTTCTTCCTAATGTTTAGGTGGAATATCTTTTCCTGCAATTTGAATCCATTCTGGTTTCTGGAACAGTAGAAAACAAGCTTGCTCCTTCTTCCACATGATGTCCTTTCAGATATGTAAAGATGGCTGTCATGTCATCTCTCTTTAGCTTCTCCAAACTAAGTGTACTCACCTCCGAAGCTAATAAGGATCATAGGGCTTAACTTCAGACTGTCATCCTGGTCACACTCCTCTGGGTACCTTCATGAACAGGGTGCATGAGAGCAAACATGCTAATATGGAAAGATGCCTGATGTGGGTTGGTGTGATGTCACACAGAAACAGGAAATGCTGTGAGGGTATTGACTTAGGACCCTTTTGTGATACTTGATTGGCAGTAAGTTCAGAACTGAGACGCACCTTGTATTTTGACATACAGAAGTGCATTACTCTAGGAACATATGGATCTCCCAGAAAAAATGGTGAACTTCTAGGAAAATCTATTCTGAACTCAGACTATTGAATGGAATTGACAATTGGGTTACAGTGGATTAAACCTCTAAATCATGGTTTCAGTGTTACTGTGTTTGTGTGGACTTTTAATGCTAATAAAAATAATTCTAATAAAAGAAAAGAAGCTAGAATTACTCTAAGAGATTAAGAAGCCATCTCTTTTAGAGAAAGATTTACAATATTCATGGAAAACAAGGGCTATCAGTGACAGTTTGCCATGGCAACTTGATGGAATCTCCATCTTCATTGGTGGTATACCTCCGAATATCAGATGCTGGGAGACAGCGGGAGAATCTGTGCATTCCCCCAGGGTTCTAGTGACTCACAGAGCTAATAAGGGACTTGATATTACACCCTTGGTCTGATCTTGCATCAGGACCCCTTTGGCTTGTGAAATTAGGCAGAAATAGTCTTGTCCCTAGGTTTTTTTCTTGACACTATTTCTTGAACATGATTTAAGATCATTCATGCAGGTTAATGTTTTCAAATCTTTACCAACTTGACTTTCTTCCAAGGTGCTGAGCATTTGCGCATTCTTTAGTGGAGCTAGTTGGTATTTATTGCAGCATGGAAAGGCCACTTGGGCAGAGAAGCGGGGGCAAAACGGGTGAGCCTGATAAGGGCTACACAGCTCAGTGCATCAGAGGACATGGTTTGTGTGCCCAGAGTCCCAAGTTTGGTGTTTAGTTGGAACGGAGATCAGATTGCCTGGGAGCAAGGTCACGGAAGCTATAGCCAGACAGAAGAAAGTGATACTGGGCTACCATCATTGGCCAATAGAATCAGAATTGTAGAGCTGGAAGTACTCATTGGTCTTCAAAAAGAATACTGAAAAGCTGAAATGTGTCTAGAGGAAGGCAGCCAAAATAGTCAAAGGCCTGGAAACCAGGAAGCCATATGAGGAGTGGCTTAGGATCCTAGGTGGGAATGTTTAGCTTAGGAAAGCGAAGGTTAAGAGGTAGCAAGATAGCTGTGCTTAAATATTTAAAGGGATGTTATATGGAAGATGGAGCAAGCTTGTTTCTGCTTCTCCAGAGACTAGGACGCAGAGCAGCAGATTCAAACTACAGGAAAACGGATTCCACCCAAACGTTAGCAAGAATTTCCCACATGGTTCTGGTTCAGCTGACTTTCCTTGTTGGCAGCAGAGTCACATCTCTTTGGCTCATATTTCTACCTCTAAAATTGGGGAGAGAGTAGTATGCACAGGTTTGGATGGTGTAAAGATGAAAAGAAGGAAGTCCATTTGTAATGAAAAGTAGTATATGATCTAACAGGATAAGCACAGGGTTGTCTGGATGGTATGGGATTGTAACTCACTCATCTCTCTCCATTTGCTAGCTGGCCAGGGCTGGTGAGATTTCCACTCCCCAAACCACGGAGTCCCATCAGCTGTTTATCTTGTTTAATAGCAATATTAGAGGTAGTAGTAGTGGTAGTAATGGAAGGGAACCATCTCCGTGGCTGTTTGTAGATAATTGGCACTGGAAGCTTGACTTCAACCTCTCCCCTCCTAGCATTTCAGTAAGTCAGCCAGTCAGTACTGGAAGTCGTAGGGCCAAGCACGGGGAAGAAGATGTCCTAGGGCACACAAAGTAAAACCTCTGGGCATAGCTTTAGTCCTGTGGCTTTTGTCTCCCAGCAGTGAGGACTCACTGCCACTTGCATCATACAGGTTTCTTACACATTTAATTATGCACAGCTCAGCATCTGTACTGGGTTGTGCATAATTAAACTCATAAGAAGCACGTAGGATGTGAGTGGCAGGTGAATGCATGAACCTTAGCTTTCAGTTTCTTGCTAGGAATAATGGGATTTCCCTTTATTTCAGGAAGAGGCAGAAGTATATGTTGGGAGGGGGTCAGTTAAATATGTATGATAATCTCTTGTGGGGCCACACAGAGTTGGAGTGTGGAATTTTGAAGATGCTTTGCATAAAGTCGCTATTTCCTTAGTGAGGTGTGTGTATGTGGTATGAACCACATTATCTCTTATTACTTTAAATGCATTTGCAGTTCCCTGCAGAAACTTTGTCATTATTAACTGTAACCTTGGTAGGGGGAATAACAAATTGTTCCTAGAGAAATGAGTAGGTTGCAATGATGAGAGAGAAAGAATAAAATCTGAGCCAGTCTGGAAAGTCCCTTCCTTTGAGACTTTCCAGGCTGTTGTAGTTATTGAACTTGAGGGAGCGTCCAGTATTTAGCTTCAGAGGTCTTGTCTCTGCAGTTCTTACAAGGGAAGTCCTGTGATGTATAGCAGAGCATCTTAGGGATGTTGATTGTGCAAAAGTGGTGACAGGAAAGAACGGTTGTGTCTCAGGACCACTGCTCACTACCTCAGCTGTTACATTGCCTTTCATTAAGGCAAGGTACAAACTAATGTACAGTCTTCCTTCTATATTCACGGGTTTGACCTTTGCGAATTTGATTATCCATGAGGTGTGGGCATGCCTCCCCCTGCTGTTCTTCCTCCCATTCCGTCGCCTTTCACCTGAGCATGTTGTGCCTTCCTTCTCCAAAAAGCAAGGGAATGGGAGAGAAGGCACACACGTCTCCCCACCATTCCCTTGCCTTTTGCCTGGGTCTTTTTGCTTGCATCCAGAGAACATGCACTGCACAAAAGGCAAAGAAATGGACCTCCTCCCATTCCCTTGCCTTTTGCCTGGGTGTGGAGAATGTGGAGAAGGAAGGTACACGTTCCAGGGCAAAAGGCAAGGGAATTGGAGTGGGGAGCTCTGGAAGGGAATGGGAGGCAGAGCATAAGGGACAGTTATTTGCAGTTTTTCCACTTTTGCAAGAGTTCTGCATCCCAAATCCTCACAAAAGTGGAGGGGCCAGTGTAATACATGACAATAAATTAATATTAGGTATTGCAATAGTTTGCCTTTTGACTTTCTACAAAACTCTATTCAGAATGGCTTGTTGTTGTTCTTTTTACACATAGTAGTGCTGAGCCACATATCCCCTATCCTATATCTGTGTATTTGGTTTTTGTGGCTTAAATGTAGAATTTTGCATTTGTCTTCATTAAATTTGTTTTTATAAACTTCTATCCAATTTTCTACTTTATCAGAATTCTGTTCCTATCTTCCAATATGTTGCCCAGCGCTCCCAGTTTTCTGTCATTTGCAAATATGATAAGTCATCTAAGTCATTGATAAAAATGCTGAAGAGTAATGGCCCTAGTACAGAACTCTGAGGCGCTCCACTTGGGAGACCCCATTTGAGTTCAAGCACAGCCATTGATGATTGCTGTTTAAGCAAAGCTTTCCAACCAATTATGGATCCATCTTATGTTGTTTTCATCTGTTCCATATTCAGTCAGTTTGCTAATCAAAATATCATGGAAGGACTGTATCAAATGCTTTGCTGAAATCCAAATAAATGACATCCCCAGCATTCCCACAATCTACTAAGCCAGTGACCTGATTGAAAAAGATAATAAGATTAATTTGGCTGAATTTGTTCTTGACAACCCCATGCTGGCTCCTACTGATCACTGCACTGTCATCAAGTACTTGCAGATAGACTCCTGAATAATTTGTTCTACTATTCTTGTTCAAAGAAGGATGGAATACAAACATAAGATATACTGATGTCAGTAAGATTTGCAATTAGTAAATGTCTTTTTGGATAGTTAAATTAGCAAGTGTCAGTCAGGTTCAGCTAATCCTCACTGGTATGCATGTATATTTAGAAAGAGTTTTTAAAATAAATATTTGTTTTGGTCTGAGGAATGTGTACTAGGAAAACCAAAGCAAATATGCTTTGCTGGTTCTTCATGTGGCACTGACTCTTTTATCCAAGATACACACAGATATCTTCTTGTTCTCTCCCCAGATTGCTGAAACTTATGCTTTCCTACCAAGAGAAGCCGTGACCAGATTCCTGATGAGCTGTACGGAGTGCCAGAAGAGGATGCATTTTAACTCCAATGGTGTGGAGCCCAAAGGTAAGCCCCAGAAGGAAGTTAAACAGTTGCCTGCAAATATCATACAGTGGAGCGCCTATATCATGTAGCACAAAGTAACTATCTCTCTTAATACCTTTGCTTTATGCTTCTCTACTTGTTATCACCTAGAGCAGGGATGGAGAAACTGGGTCTGCTCTCTGGATTTTGGCCTACCTGATGTCTCCTTTAACCCACAGGTGCTACTATAGGGGCCTGTTGCCCTCCCTAAACCTCCCATACTTAATGAGAAAGGAGAGGAAATAGGAGAGCCAAAGGTGTCACAGGCTCAAGGAGTATTGGCTGGGTGACTCAGGCCATTTCTGCACTGGACTGTTATAGCACGATGATTCCACTTGCAACATCCTACGGAATCCTGGGGTTTGCAGTTTAGGGAGGGGCCTCAAAGGCCCCTCCTGAAACTGCAAACCCCAGGATCGTGGAATCATCGTGCTATAACAGTCCAGTGCGGAAAAAGTCTCAGTCTCTGTCATTCTGCTCTCACCTTTCCTGGTCAGGAAACTGTCCTCACCTCACCCTCACTTTCCTGGCAAGGAAGACATGGGCAGAGAAAATCACTTTCCCAATTTGAGTTGCCGGCTGGAGGACCCTCCAGCCAGTGCTCCCACATGGATGCTAAGGTGGCCCTTTGAAGGAGGGCAGGGTGCGGCTCCACCCCCTTGACATCATCCAGCTGCCAGGAGGTGTCCTGGTTGAGGTGTCCATTCAGCAATCCCCCATCTCTGATTGGGAGACTTTAAACAAAGGTAGGCAGTTGTCAGAGGCTGGGGTCAAATTAGTCATTTAGGGGCCCTTGGGTTTATAGAACCAACTTTGGGTTTATTTGATCACCTTTGCTGGGGCCCTTGGGTTTATTTGACAATCTTTGGCATGTTACTATGTCTCAGCCTCCTTTTCTTATCTAGAAGACAGGAATTGTAGATGTTACAGGGTGCTGCAAGGAGAGAGCAAATAGAGCTTGCAAATACTTTTAAAAGGGGTGTATAAATGATTCATGGAACTAATAATATTGAAGTTTCATTTTCCCAAAAAGCTACCATGAGAAGGGTGTGAGAGGATAGTGAGCCTACACCCTAACCTCCATTGCTGAAAATAGCCTGCCATAAAGTTCCCTTTCTCCATTTTTTCTTTTTGGCATTCCCTGGCTGGGATACCATATAGACTTTCCACAGTAAATAAAATGGAGTTGGTTAAACCCCAGGGCGCTCATTGAGGCCAGATGGTACCCACCAAGTGAACTTGGCCAGTGCCACAGACTGGAGAGTAAATGGGAACCAAAGACAGGAAACGACAGGCTGCACGGCCTGCATGGTTTTAAATTAAAGCCGTACCCTGGAGCAAGGAGGCAATTTCCCCTTCCAGCAGTTTCCAAGGGCCACCTCCTGACAGTGCTCCCAAATGCCCCTATCGTCACAGAGGCCTTCCCAAAATGATGAGCAGAAGTGTCACTGTGTCACTTCTTGTTGTCATTTTGAGGATTCTGATGAAAACACAAGCTGTCGGGGATTGTGGGGGCTTTTCTGGGTGAGGCCAACAGTGTTTTTTGTATATTTTCATAGAATCATAGAATCATAGAAATGTAGAGTTGGAAGAGACCACAAGGGCCATCCAGTCCAACCCCCTGCATGCAGGAAAACCCTCAAAGCACTCCCGACAAGTGGCCATCCAGCCTCTGCTTAAAAACCTCCAAAGAAGGAGACTCCACCACACTCTGTGGCAGCACATTCCACTGCCGGACAGCCCTGACCGTCAGGAAATTCCTCCTGAGGTTCAGGCGGAATCTCCCCTCCTGTAGCTTGCATCCATTGCTCCTTGTCCTGGTCTCAAGAGCAGGAGAAAACAAGCCCACTCCCTCCTCGACATGACATCCCTTCAAATATTTAAACATGGCTATCATGTCCCCTCTCAACCTTCTCTTCTGCAGACTAAACATACCCAGCTCTCTAAGTCTGTCCTCATAGGGCATGGCTTCCAGGCCCCTCACCATTTTGGTTGCCCTCCTCTGGACCTGCTCCAGCTTATCCATATCCTTCTTGAATTGGGGTGCCCAGAACTGGACACAGGATTCAAGATGAGGTCTAACCAATGCAGAATAGAGTGGTACCAATACCTCCCTCGATCTAGACACCATACTCTTATTGATGCAACCAAGAATCGCGTTGGCCTTCTTGGCTGCCGCATCACACTGCTGACTCATGTTCAGCTTGTGGTCTATGAAGACTCCTAAATCCCTTTCACACGTACTGTTAGCCAGCCACGTGTCCCCCATCCTATATTTCTGCATACCATTTTTTCTGCCTAAGTGTAGGACCTTACATTTCTCTCTGTTGAAGTTCATTTTGTTAGCCTTGGCCCAGCTCTCCAATCTGTCCAGGTCCTTTTGAATTTTGATCCTGTCATCAGGCGTATTAGCAACCCCTCCCAATTTGGTGTCATCTGCAAATTTGATCAGCGTGCTCTCTATTCCTTCATCCAAGTCATTAATGAAGATATTGAACAGCACCGGGCCGAGGACAGAACCCTGTGGCACCCCACTAGTCACTTCTCTCCAGGATGAGAATCTGCCATTGGTGACCACCCTTTGGGTACGGTCAGTCAGCCAGTTACAAATCCACCTGACAGTAGCCCTATCCAGCCCACATCTTACTAGCTTCTTTGCAAGAATGTCATGGGGAACTTTGTCAAAGGCCTTACTGAAATCAAGATATACTATGTCCACAGCATTCCCTTCATCTATCAAGCAAGTAACTCTCTCATAAAAAGAGATAAGATTTGTCTGGCATGACTTATTTTTGAGAAACCCATGTTGACTTTTCGTAATTACGGCATTGTTTTCTAAGTAATTAGAAACTGACTGTTTGATGATCCGCTCCAGGATCTTTCCAGGTACTGATGTCAGGCTGACTGGGCGATAATTATTTGGGTCCTCTTTTTTTCCCTTCTTGAAGATGGGGACAACATTTGCCCTCCTCCAGTCTGCCGGAACTTCTCCGGTCCGCCAAGAGTTTTCAAAGATTATAGCAAGAGGTTCCGCAATGACCTCTGCGAGTTCTTTTAAAATCCTAGGATGCAATTCATCTGGCCCTGGAGACTTGAATTCATCCAGTGTGGCCAGGTATTCCTGTACTACCTCTCTATCTATTCTGTGCTGCATTTCCCCCACTTCCTCACCTGCTCCCCAACCGCCAGGTTGCGTGTTTTTATCCTTTTGGGAAAAAGCTGAGGCGAAGAAGGTGTTGAGGAGTTCTGCCTTTTTTCTTCCTCCTGTTATTAATTCACCATCTTCCTTGCGCAGTGACCCTATCGTCTCCTTCTTTTTCGTTTTGCTGCGGACGTATTTAAAAAAGCCCTTTTTATTGTTTTTAATGTCTCTGGCCAGCCTAAGTTCGTTCTGTGCTTTAGCCTTTCTGACCTTCTCCCTACATCTCCTGGCTACTTGCTTATAATCTTCTTTGGTGATTTCCCCCTTCTTCCATTTCCTGTACATGTTTTTCTTAATACTTAGCTCAGCTGAGAGCTCTTTAGTCAACCATTCCGGTTTGTTCAGATGCCTTCCATTTTTCCTCCTTAATGGCACAGTTTTAGCCTGTGCCTTCAGTACCTCCCTTTTAAAGAACTCCCATGCATCCTGAACTCCTTTCTCATTGACTATTCTTGACCACGGGATTTCAGCCAGCAGCTCCTTCAGTTTACAGAAGTCTGCTTTTTTAAAATCTAAGACGAATGCCTGGCTACACTTGCCTTCTCTTCCCCACTGAATGCCAAATTCTAATAGGGCATGGTCACTCTCTCCTAAAGATCCAACCAGTTCTACGTCATTAACAAGGTCTTCCCTGTTGGTCAGGATCAGATCCAGAATATTTGATCCCCTTGTCGCCTCTTCCACCTTCTGGACCATGAAATTGTCTGCAAGACAAGCAAGAAACTTGCTGGACCTTGCCGCCTTTGCAGAGTTTGACTGCCAACATATATCCGGGTAGTTGAAATCTCCCATTATTACTGTATCTCTCCTTTTTGAATGTGCAGTCATTTGGTCTATGAAAGCGCCATCGAGGTCCTCAGTCTGGCCTGGAGGTCTGTAGTAAACCCCCACTATAATATCCCTATTGTTTCTCGCTCCCTTAATTCTTACCCAGATGCTCTCGACCTGGCTTCCGGTGTTCAAGTCATGGATCTCTTCACAGGTGAAAACATCCTTGACATATAAGGCTACTCCTCCTCCTTTCTTATTTGGTCTATTTCTACAAAATAGGCTATACCCCTCTATTCCTACATTCCAATCGTGAGACTCATCCCACCAGGTCTCAGTGATGCCTATCAAATCATATTTATTTTGCTGTACTAGGAGTTCAAATTCATCTTGTTTGTTTCCCATACTCCGTGCATTAGTGTAGAGACACTTAAGTCCCCGTGCCTTCCTGCAAGTCCCATAGCATTTTTCCCACCCCTCCCACGATTGGATGCTATTCCTACTTGGCCAATATCATTTGGGCCTTTTTCCCCTGCGCTTGCCGAGTCCTTGTCCTGAATAATCTTGTCTCCCTCCCCAGATGTACTTAGTTTAAAGCCCTCCTAATCCTCCTTGTGAGACTGTTTGCAAAAACAGTCCTGCCAAGTTTCGTGAGGTGCAGCCCATCCCTTGCCAGAAGCCCATGTTCCTGGAATTTCAAGCCATGATCCAAAAAGCCAAACTGTTGGCGGTGGCAAAATGTGCGGAGCCAGCTGTTGACCTCTACTATTGTCCTTTCCCTTTGTGCACCATATCCTTGAACAGGGAGGATTGATGAAATGACCACCTGCGCACCAAGGTCCTTAAGCTTTCTCCCCATAAGCTCGTAGTCCTTTGTGATGTGGTGAAAGCTGCGCTTCACCGTGTCATTGGTTCCAACGTGAACCAAAACGAGGGGCTTACGGTCAGTGGGCTTGACCGGCCTGGCTAGCCTCTCTGTTACGTGGTTTATCCTGGCCCCAGGAAGACAGCAGACCTCTCGATTGAGCTTGTCCGGTTTGCAAACTGCCGTTTCGGTTCCTCTGAGCAAGGAGTCCCCAACCACCAGAACTCGCCTCCTCTGAGGCCTGTCCGGGGTTCTTCGACAAGCAGATTCTTCCAGGATTGCCTGGGCATTTTGAGGGTTTTCTGACTGGTCTTTAGACAATAAGAACACAGAAGTCGCTGTTATTTTTTAAAAGATTGGAGGGCTGGTAGGAGGCTGGGGGGAGGGCTTTGGGGGCTGCAAAAGTGGGGCTCAGGGGCTGCATATGACCCACAGGCTGCACTTTGTATCCCCAAGGCTGTGTTCTCAAACCAAGGGTGTTACTGGTTTCAGTTTATAGAGTAGGGGTGGGCAACTGCTGGGGGTTAAATTGCTGCATTTTTTTTTTAAAAAATAGCTTTTGCCCTCCCAATGCCCCCAAGGAGCCTTGCTGGCTCTCTGTTGGCCATTTTAAGCAGAGGGTCAATTTCAGGTTCACTTCTGTCTGGAAAATGGACTCTCCCAAGCCTAAAATGGCCTGGGGAAGGGGAAATGTGGCAGTGCCCTCCCAGGGGGGTTTGTTGGGGTATTTGGAGGCAAAAAAATAAAAAAGGGGGTTGCTAGGGCCTGCACGTTCCCCACCCATGTTATAGAGCCTGGAGGATAATGGGAAAAGGATACTGCTTTGTTGACTATAAAGGAGGAAAGGCCAGAATCCTAGTACTTATAGCAGGCCTAGCCAAGCCCAAAGCTTTGTGCTCTCTGCCAGTCTCAGGGGCTGATGTTGCACACTCCTATTCCTTTCCTCTCTGGAAGGTGCCTTTCATTCCTCAGCACCTACTGTAACTCACTAAGCTTAATTCCGGCCCCAGGCTGTGGCTTCATGTGCCAGAGTCCCACACTGGCATCAGTTGAAGAGGGAATGCCACCGTGCACTGGCTGTTCACTCTCATTTAGATGGTCCATTGTGCTAATTATCCACAGTGCATTTTAAAAGTATACATGGAGAAGTTTAGGGGAACATTCAAACAAAGGAAGAAGGGAGGCAAACGGAAGAGTTGTCATGGGTGCTGTAGCGTGAAACCTGAATGGAAACCCTGTCCTTCCTGTTTGTCATGTTCCCTTTTGTTCCTCGTTTTTTGCTTTCTTAAGCAATAAACATCATAGGAAGCTGCTTTATACCGAGAATCAGATTCTTGGTCCTTCTAGCTCAATATTGTCAGCTCTGACTGGCAGCAGTTGACTTGGAAGGACTGTTGGGGAAAGTAGTCACGGAACAAAGTGAAAAAGCATATACTTGAATATTAAGAAAAGGAAAATAACAACCACAAATTATTTACATGACTTGAAAGTGGATGATGAAGACATTGAAATAGTTAAATATTTTCTATAGCTTGGCCCAGTCATAAATCAAAATGGAGACTAGGGCCTTTAGCGCATGAAGTAGTAATCCCAACAAAGCCACACGTTGTTCCCAGTCCAGGACTCATCCTACAGCGTGACATCGTCCATGACCAGCTGCTTTCCCATCCCTTTCTGTTGCTCATCAGCACTTTTTCATTACTGGAAAAAAATACCCAGTAATGGCCTCCTTTCCCACCGCAAGTCCATCACCTCGGTGAGTGCAGTTCCTCATTTGTGCTTGATAGCACTTCCTGTGCAGTAGAGAGTGTTTGGAACCCAGAAGCCACATAGAAATGGCAATGCTGGAATTGACACAGAACAACATGCCGTTGAGGCATGGTGCCAGTGAGGGCCTAGGACTTGCAGGGGCAGCGATGAAGGAACTAGACAACATCCTCAAGTGTAAAGGTGTATCCTTGAACACCAAAACCAGAATCACCCATACCATAGTATTTCAGATTTCTGTGTATGGCTATGAAAGCTGGACAGTGAAGAAAGCTGACAGGAGGTGCTAGAAGAGAGTTCTGCGGATACCATGGACTTCCAAAAAGACAAGTCATCCTAGAGCAAACCAAGCCTCAACTCTCCTTAGAAGACAAAATGGCTAAACTGAGGATATTATACTTTGGGCACATGAGATGGCATGACTTATTAGGAAAAATAGTAATGCTCAATAAAGTGGAAGGCAGCAGGAAAGATGGAAGACTGCATGACAGGTGGATAGACTCAACTGAGGAAGCCACAGCTTCTCTGAGTTTGCAAGACTGAGCAGAGCTGTTGAAGGGTTGTCATAGGGTTATCGTTAGCCAAAGCTGACTTGATGGCAATTAACAACAAACAACTTTATCAAAATTTTCTGAAGCTAGCAAACAACAGTTTAAATGACACAATAATATTACAGTAGTTCACAATATATTTTAAAAATAATAGTTTGAAAAGAACAGAAGCAAGCAGAAATACTTCTGAAATGTAGGGTTCCATTCTTTAAAGTAGCATAAAAAGGATTTTAAATAATAAAACCCAGCAAGCTGGAAAAAAAGCCCAGCTGCCTGTCCAATAAAAGAACGTCTCTTGAAACCTACTTGAAACAAGGAGACTTCTAAAAAAATCTTTTTTTTGAATGCCAGGACCTTTCCCTTCAAAGGAAGCTTGACAGGATAGGAGTCATTATTAAAAAGGCCTGTCACCAGTACCTTCCAGTCTAACAGGTCCCAAAAGTCAGCTAAGGAGCCAGGTCCCTGATGCTCATCTCAGGGCACAGTCCGGTTCACACAGGCACAGCAAGTCTCTCGAGGTGGTCCCAAACTATGAGGGCTTTAAAAATCAAGACCGCAGTTTCAGTGAGGATCAGAAACATGCTGGTGACCAATGCCTGGGGCAAAGCATTGGTATAAATTGTTGAGACTGCCTAGACACAGGCCATTTCCACACCAGCCTGCTATAGCGCAATGATTCCACTTTCAACATCCTATGGAATCCTGGGGTTTGCAGTTTCGGGAGGGGCCACCCGGCCCCTCCCAAAACTGCAAACCCCAGGATTCCGTAGGATGTTGAAAGTGGAATCATAGCACTATAACACTCCAGTGCGGAAAAGCCCATAGAATACTTAAGCAGCTAAAATTTGTGGATCAACCTGTACAGCACCTACTACAATTTTAAGCACGCTTTACATAATAATCCTGTGAAGTGAGTTTACCTGAGAAGGTAATTTGCTAGGCACCCAGTGAGTTTTGTAACTGGGCTCTGTGCCTGTTAAAACCCTTGAGGAGTGGCCATAGTTGACTGATAGAAGACATGATTGCATACAAGAAGATCTTGGCTTCACTCTAGGGCATCTCCATTTAAAATGAATCAAGTAGGCATTGATGGGAAAATGCTCATCACTGCCAGGCAAACAGACAGTCGTGAGGTAGAGAGATAAGTAGTTTGAGCTGGTGTAGTGCATTTTACTATGTCCTCTTTGCTACGCATTGTGCTGGCCTTCACCATGATAATTGGAGGCAAACTAGATGCAAGAGATGTAGTTCTCTTCATTATTCATGGGATCCCTGTTGTACCCCGAGTCTCCTTGTCTAGAAATGCAGCAGGCCAGAGTAGGGTTCAGGCTGCCAGGTCCCTCCTCTCAGGTTGAGAGAGGCTTGGTCCCTCTTCCCGGGTTGATGGAGCTGCTCTGAAAATGTGTTTACATGTACTTTTTGTATAATCATATTGTTGGATGACACCCTAGGGCCATTGAGTCCAACCCCACTCTGCCATGCAGGAATACACAATCAGAGCATTCCAGAAAGACAACAATTCAGCCTCTGTTGCAAAAGAAGGAGACAGTCCCACCACAGTCCCAGGCAGTGCATTCCACTGTCAAACTGCTCTAAGCCTCAGGATGTTCTTAAGGTTTAGCTGGAATCTCTTTTCCTGTAGTTTGTCATAGTCTCTAGAGCAGCAGAAAATAAGCTTGCTACATCTTCCAGTTGACCTCCCTTCAAATATTTAAACATAGCTACCATATCACCTCTTACTCCTCTCTTTTCCAGGCTAAACATATCCAGCTCCCTATGCCACTTCCCATAGGGCTTCATGGTTTCCAAGCTTTTACTGTTTTTGTCAGCATTCTCTGGGCATGTTTCAGCTTGTCAATATTCTTTTTGAAATGTGGTGCCCAGAACTTACTTGTCAAATTTTGCGTTTTTTTTTATCTGAGAGGTGTACTCTGTGTACCTGAGATTGATGCTTAAGATATTATGCTTAATGACATCTCCCAGTTCTTTCTGCTGTGACATCACAGGCGGTTATCCTCAGATCTCAGATACTGGCCCTGAAATCTCAGGGTAGCCAAGATCTGGCAACCTTAGGAGGGATTTAGCTCAAGCACTAGAACCTGGGCAGGTTAAGCAGCAAAGGAGTTTAGTTCTTCTTGTTCAACTTTTCATGCAAAACTTAGACCTCATTCCCTTCTGCAATTTCTACATGAACAGAGAAGACATAAGAATAAATTGGCTACTTAAGGTGTGCTGCTTTGGGACTCACAGTTGGGATAAAGGTGATAATAAAAATATTGTTCAGCTCTCAACTAACTTTTTTTTTTCTTTTCCTTCTGTTGACTTACAGAAAATGAACCTCCCTCCTCTCTGGTCTCTGGCATCATTGACTACAACATGCCCCTCACCTCTACCTACCTGAAGCAGATGAAGCTGCGAGTTATGAATTCCCAGGAGCAGGTCAGCTTCTTTTTCCTCCTATTCATCAGATTAATCTTATTCTGTTCAAGCAGTTATGTGCAAAACCTAGAGCTTGGGAAAGTTACGTTTAGGTACTAATGTTTGGCAAGAATAGCCAATGGCTGTGCTGATTCAGGAAATCTGAGAGTTATAGCTCAAAAAGTAACTTTCCCAAGGTCTGGCAGATCAATCAGTAGCAGTTAGGTAGGTGTAGGAGCAAACTCTTTTGTTTCTGAAACAGTATAAAATGTTTGCATCCTGCAGATTTCTGTTTAAGGTTGTGTGTAGTTAATCGGTGTGACTTTGGGTGATTTTGGGCTATTAAGCCTTGTCTTAAGATGGGAACAGAAGAAGCCCTTGGAAGCTAACTGGTTTGCGCCTTGTGCAGAAGATCTCAGGGTCCACCAAGAAAAGAAACAGGTGGGATTCCTTCTTTTGGAATCAAGAAAGCAAACAGGTAGGCAGTTCTGCTTGTAGCAATGTGTGAAACTTACACTACCTCGTACTTAGATCTCTACACAGAAGGCAGATGTATGCTAGGTTAGATATTAATGAAGCTAGAAAATAATTTTAGAAAACTTAGAAGATAGTGAATGAGTTGATAGTAGGAGGCTTGAATGTTGTTCTCCTTTGGATCGAGTTCCATCTATGGTATGTGGTAGAAAGTCTGGAAGGTGTGTTCTTATTATTCTCATCGTTATTAGTTCTTCTATAGCAGTTCTGCCCTGTTAAGTGCAATTAGACTTATACTAAAGCTCAGTAGGAAGGGACTGAAGTTAGTATACTCTCTTAAAGTAGCTGTTGGGTGAAAAGATCTCGTCATTATCAGGCAAAACGATGCTCGTAAGCTAGATGGAGTAGTTTGACCTGATATACTGTATTTTACTATGTCCTATTTGCTGAAGTGGAAAGAGCAGAGAATAGCTGTATATCTGGGTTGCAGGAAAAAACTGCAGAGTATTGTAGCACCCAAAAGACTAACAAATATATGAGGGCACGGTGTGTGTGATGCAGGGAGCTTGTTATAACTTGTTGTATGTGAAAATGAACAGGAAGGAACTTCTATGTCCTGTGTTTTTATTTTTTTGGATTAAGTTTTTTGGGAGCAGGGGGCAGGTACCAGATTAGCATGAGGTGCATCAGGTGTGCATTTTGAAAGAGTCTTCAGAATTTTCAAGAGGCTTCATATTTGCAGGAAGAAAAAGAACTTTCACCTCTTTCGAAGCCCAGAATAAGCCAAGCCAGGCTTAAAGAGGATCATTTTGTTTAGGATGAAGAGAGCAGAAAGTGTTGGAGGGGTAATCTGTTAAAATGGACTAATCCCCTTCAATCTCTTTGGCCTGAGATCCCACCAAATGTTTGTTGTGTTGTTGCTTTTAATCATTGGTTGGTAGCCTGTCTGCAGTGGTCTCTGCATTTGAGGCTCTGGAGCTGGTTCTGCCTGAAGGGCTGCAGCGTCCAAGACCTTTTGAAACATCCTCATCTTTCACGGCTGCATCCTGATGAGGGAGATTTACTCCCACAAGAACCAATAATGGCTACTGGCTATGATTTGCTGGCAGGAGGACGGGGAGATGTTTCAGGGACTTCATAAGGGATTCTGGAGGCAGCTGCTGTTTGCTGCAACTGAACGCTAAAAGACTGTGTTTCTTCAGACCTTTTATCATCTTCCCAATGCTAATGCTGCTTGAAATATTTCAACTAGACAGAGGATAAAGAAGAAAAAGGGGTTGAGCAGTAGTAAAAAGCTTTTGTAAAAAGAAGCTTCATTGTCAGAGGTTTTATTACCTGAGGTATGTCTGTATTAGAATCACATTTAGGGTCCCAAGTCTGGGTACAATAAGGATAAAGTCAAATAAACCTTTAAAAAATAAGTGACACTGATTTCTGCAGGCCTGTACTATGAGTCTGTCCAAATATTATACAGATGCCCTTTTTTCCTTTTTCCCTCACCTCTAGGATGTGTTTGAAGTACAGTATTCATCGTCCAGGTGTCTGCACCATATATGCCAAGAGGGGAGATTATAAGATAGAGGGACTTTTTAGTGGTGGCATCCTGTAGAATGATACTGGTTTAAATGTGTGACTTTTGTGCTGTAAAATGTTGTTCTCTGTTGCTTATATTATTTGGTTTTATGATCTGCTTTGTTTGGTCATTGTATTACTCTTATACTTTTATCAAGAGTCAGTACCACTGGCCAACTCTAGTTAGTGGAGAATATAAAAAGATTCTTGCTGTTATGTGCCTTCAAGTCATTCGCAACTTATGGCAAACCTAAGGTGACCCTACCACAGGGTTTTCTTGGTAAGATTTCTTCAGAAGGGGGTTGTCTTTGCCTCCTTCCGAGGCTGAGAGTATGTGACTTGCCCAAGGTCTCCCAGTGGATTTTGATGACAGAGCAAGAATTTGAACCCCGTTCTCCACAGTCACAGTCCAACACTCAGATTGCTACACCACTCTGGCCCCTGTTTAAAAGGGTAGTAAATAATAAAACTTAGGCCTGCATCTTCCCACAGTCTATTACTAGGCACAGGACAGAACTGGGAAGATAAATTAAGATTTTCTGTTCTGATGTTTGGATTGAAACCCCACAAGGTGAGAGATACTATATGATTCTAGGAGTTTCCTCTCACATACATTACTTAATTCCCAATTCCATAAATTTAATTATATGCAACAAATAATTAACTCAGGGAATTGACTTCTGTAAGATGCAGTGATGCATACTGGCTTAGATTGCTTTAAAAGTGGATTAAATAGAGTCGTGTGGGAGAGCTCTCAAATGTGTGGCACTCATGGTGAGTGGACTCGTAGAATCCTAGAGCTGGAGGGGTCATTTATCCAACCGGCTACTCTCCCCATTAAGGTGTTTGATCTGATGCTCGGCCCTAATGACTTCTATGCTAAATAGACCTCTGTGCTCAGAGGTGAGAGGTGGGCAAGACAGACAGTAGGGAAGGGCTGTTGCCATCACATCCTTATTTGGGGCTTCCTGGTTATATCTGACTGGTTTTGTTGAAAACAGAACTTGGAAAAATCAACTTTTCTGAACTGCGTCTCCCAGAATCCCCATGCTGGCTGGAAGTTTCTGGGATATGTAGTCCAAAAGAGTAACTTTGCCAAACTCTGACTAAAAAAAAAAGAAAGCATATTGGGCAAGAGGGATCTTTGGTGCAATTCTGTTTAACTCTCATGTTCTCAGGGCCTTTCCACACTACACTGTTCTAGTGCTATTATTCCATTTTCAACCTCCTGTGGAATCTTGGGATTTGCAGTTTATAGAGGGGCATTTAGAATTCTTAACCAGAGAGCTCTTGGGCCTACAAACCCCAGACTTCTACAAAACTACAAACCCCAGAATTCCATGGGAGGTTGAAAGTGGAATAATAGCACTATAACAAGGTAGTGTGGAAAGGCCCTTAGGGTGACGAGAGCATAAGAGAAGGAATTTTTTTTCATCAGAAAGCGTTTGCTTCTGCCCAGAGTCTGACTTGAAAGATCATAAGAAGAATACTTCACTGGTTCCCCTTGTGGCATGTCCCTTACCAGGGTTATTTACCTGAGACATTGGGGAACGCGCATTGTACTATGTGCCTGCTCCTGGTGGGTTATGAAGCACTGTTAGTTGGATGGTGAGAATGAAATCGCTGCCTTTATCCGTTATCTGTTCAGTTCTGTGTCTTGGGATCTTGGTTCTGTTTCCTTCTCTGGGGCTTGTGTAGGATGAGGCCCGTCCTTGTTCTCGTGGTGTATTAGCTGCAATCCAGCTTTCAATTTGGAAATCAAAGTTAAGGCGAATGTCGAAGTATTTCCGAAACCTTTGTAGGTGGCAGCCAATATGGCTGAGATCCTACCTGTGAAAGAGACGGCGTGTAACTTTACATTCAAGGAGTTATGCAACAGTTGTGCAGTGTTCCCTGCCAGTGAACTGTGATGTTGCACAGCCTAGTGTGTCTGTGCAGATCCACTTCTGCTCCCTTGAACTGATGCAAATGTCCCTCTGTCCAAAAGCAGGGAGACAAACAAAATCCACATCCAGCGGTTTCTGTGGGGGAGCGTTCATGTGCACGAGACACCACTAGGATTCCAACTGATCTCCGTACGCCAGTAGCTGCTGTGGGAACTCACATACCTCATGTGTCCCTGATAGGCTTCCTGCTGGTTGCTATGGATTTGCAAGCCCCGTCTGTGCTATTTTAAGAGGCAGAGTTGCCACAGCAGCGCCAGCCCAGCGCTTCTCCTCTTGCACACCTTGAACTCTTTGATAGTCTGTGTGGAAATTTGGGACGTGTGTGGAATGGAAGAGTGCCACACCTGGTGTAGGTGCCACATTTGGAAAATATCTCCAGGAAGCATTTTTCTTCAGCCCAGAGGCATGAGGGTGGAGCAGGTAGTGTCTGAAGGTTGGCTGCAGTAAAAGGTTACGGAAGAGAAGCGGAGCTGTCTGAACGTTGCCTCGTGCTGGTGAGAATTAACGCCGTACGCCACCCCCCTTCCTCCAAGTCTAAAGGTTATTGTGTTGTGTGTGTCTTAATTCTGTATTTCCTGGAAAACATTTATTGTATCAGGTTTGTGCTGGAATGCTCTCCCTTTGGAGTCCTGATTGGCACCGATGTTGGTTTCCTTTGGCAAGCAGCTAGAACTTGGCTTTTTATAAGGGCCTTGGGGGCCAGTTGATTTCATTCTTCTCCTCATTCATCCCTCCCCTTTCTCTCTCTCTCTCTGATTTTACACTATTTTAACTCTTTAAATTAGTCAACTTTTAAATTATTCAGTTTAATATGTTTTTAGATTAAGTTATTTTTCTTTTTTAAGTTGCTTAAACTGACTGTTTACCCTAAGCCATCTCACAGATCTTATAGTAGACAGGATATACCTACCTACCTACCTAAATAAATAAATGATTATTTGACATTGCTGGAACCAGAAATGATAACTTCTCTTTCCCCTTAGATTGTGGCAGACAAACTGCAGGCTACACACAATCCCTGAAAACTCTTTTGCATCTTGTACCCCCAGTCCTCCCACTCAGCACCAGAAAAAAAATATACTGTCAGTGGAAAATTATATTGTGAGGTTTGGGGCTTGTCCAGATCAGTGCCCCCCAGGCTAGAAAAATCCCTCAAAATTATCATCTTTTTAAAAAATCATCGGATCACTTCCATTTTTTTTTACCATTGTCCCCAAATTTAGGGTCAGGTGCAGCTTTCATTGGGTGCTGGTGATTTCTTGTTTAATCTAATTGTTTTTTTGCTTTACATTGTTTTTGTCTATAATCTTTTTTTAATGTTAATAAAATAAAAGGGGGGAAATGCCCCTGCCACCCCAGGAAGACAGCCACCCTCTGCCTTGCACTTTGCTGTGGTCTTTCCTACAAATGTTTATACTGTATTTCAAAGTTGATATTTATGTGCTAGCCTGTCTTTCATATTCAAAAGTCCCCCAAGGCAGCAGCGCGCATGTTCATACACACACACACAGAGTCAGTAAATATGACAGTGAGGCCATTGAAGTGAGAGCTGAATTCAGAACAATACACTAGTGCCTAGTCTTCCATACAAAGGGGGAAAACTAGCACTTTATTAGGGGAGTCAGCTGATGAAAGTTGTCTCAGTCAGTTATTAACAGTCCACTCTTACACATCTCTGCTCAAAAGTAAGCCCCAGTGAGCTGAATGGGACTTACTTCCTGATAAGTATTCAATTGCACACAAATGGACACCAGACCATAGACTGCCACTCTGAATAGCGCTGCCCAAGATCCTTTCTCTTTCTGAGCTACAAGAGCCAGAGTGACAGTCAAGTAGGGGTTGCACATCCTAACCAAGAGCTCCATGTAATGTTGGTGGAGGCTGCAGGTACTTTAGTAGCTCACCTTGGGTGCAAGAAAATAGAAAGATCCCCCTGGGCTACTTCGTCTTCCTGATTGCTCCAGTGCAAGGTGATTAGCATTTGCAGGAATCGTTAGTTGGGAAAGCTGTTTGTTGATGTATAGCCTCATTAGCCCCCCTCCCCTAAAAAAGAAGAGAGAAATAAAAGAAATAAACTCAAAAGTGTCCAGACATCAGCAGTTTGAGGGATTTGTGGCGAGCGAGGGCACAGTTGCTGACCCTCTGACGTATAAAAACCTCTTTGCTGGGAAACCCTGAGGAGCATTAGAAGCGTTTTTCTAGGGCATAGGGATGGGCGGCATGGCCGAAGGGCCCACGGGCTGCAAAAATGGCCGTGGGTGACACATGCAGCCGGTGGGGTACACCTTCACTACCTCTGGACTGGTGGTCCTTCATAACTACAGAGATTTCATGCCATGCGGGCTTCTAGAAGCCCAGCCACCTGCAGCGGAGGCCCAAATGCAGGACAGGACAAATATATCTGGCCTCCAAGCATTTTCTCAGTGTTACCGTGGCCACAGTCATGCACTCATTCAAAACTCTGATTCAGGTGCAGGTATTTCTCCAATATCTTCTTTCCCAATGAAGACTACATAACTATAGAATTTTTATGATAGTTGTTACAGCTGTATTATTGAGCTAGCATGAAAGTAAAGCTATTATATAAAACAAGAAATAGTGAAATCCAGGACAACCAAAATGAATATGAAAACACTAGGAAAAAATAAGCAAGAACAACTGAGGAGTATAAAAATAACACCAGTCAGGCTGTTACAAGAATTCATATTGCTGTCTTTAAAATCTCTCTGCTTTCCTTCAGTAATCTTTTTGTTTCTTTGTCATCCAAGGACTTTTACTGGCTTCCTGGATGGTTCTCTACTTTTGATATATTTCAAGTTATTTTTAAGCTGTTTGTTGTGGTAATTCTTCATGTAATATGTGTGCCACTGTACACAAACATACACATATCCGTGCATGCACAGTTTGCTTCACTTGGGCAAGACTTCCAGTTTCCAAAGGAAGCTTTCTTGGTTTTTACAGTTGCCCTGAATCTGCTGTATAACCACCTTAGCATCCTTTGGAGATCGTTATGTAGTGTCTTTCATATGTGTTAAATATTTTATCCAGATCTGCATTGTTGTAATTTTATGTACCTACCAACCATCCTGCAGGGGTGTGACCCTTCTGACTTTTCAACTTATCTTTAAACTAATACCCTCAGTTTTGAGACACCTCCCTTTTTCTAATGTCAGTTTAATGTGGCATCTATGAATTGAAATTTTAGCCCAGAGAGTGGTAGGGGGTGCCTTGTAACTGGATACTCCTAACCAATGGGTACCCAGGCTGCAATGTTTAGAAGGCTTTACCAACTCAGTTTAAGACTGTGTGTTTACAGGAAGTAATCATTTGTATTAAAAACCCTTATTTCTAAGGACTCTTGTTCTAATAAAAATGACTACTTCTCATATGATATGCTTTAGCCCTATACACAGTTGCATTAAAGAGGGGAAAAACATTTCTAATGTCAACTGTGAAAGCAACCACCAAGCTTGAAGCTGCAGAATATGTCTGAGGGAAGGTGTCTTTCTTCCTCCATAAAACCAACAGCTCAAACTTCGGTGGTCGTGTTGAACAGTGTGATGCAAAGAGAAGCTATCATCACCCCCACCTCCATTGTAATAATCATATACTTATAAATATCCTGAGTTTTATCTCCAGAATCACAATTCAAAATAAGAAATCTAAAATTCTTAGTACAGGTATACCTAAGTTAACAAAGTAGATTTGTTCCTTGACTTTATTTTAACTTTGGTACCAGAGGCAGAAAGAACATGGAAAGAATAGGGGTAGCTTCCTGTACCACAAAAAAGAGAAGCGGTTCAACATATTTCAGCAAACTTTTTATTCAAAACTTAACAGTATGGACATGTGAAATGAAACAACCAAATCAGGTGAGCCTTGCAAAAGTGAACAAAAAACTTTTGAATCTTCTAGAGGCTACCTGAAAGCTACTTCCAAAATGCATCCTGGGATTTTTCTTTCTTTCTTCAAGTCTCTGCTTTTCTTATGATTTCTATTTTGCTGGCAAAACTTATAGATCTGTGCCTCTTCAACATGTGAGAGTATCTAGTGATACAGGCTAATCTGCTTTCCTCCTTCCTTTCTGTTTTGCTCTTTGTACATGCTCAGTAAGTGATTCTGGAGGCAGCTGCTGTTTACCTTGCCTATTGTAGACAGAGAGGCACACGCAGCTACAGCAGGATCAGCTAGAGCAGAATCCCATTCTTTCCCGGGTCAAGCTTTACTGCACTGTTTACTGCATACCCACTGCTGCATCCCAGCACCAAAAGTCTTTTTTTCTCCAGCCCTCCTTTACCATTCTCCCAGTGTCAATGCTGGGAGGAAAAACCCTTCCAGCTAGCCAGATGGCAAGCAAAAGCGGCAGGAGGCAGTGCTGGACTCCTGTAAAAAGACTTTGTGAAAAGGAGCTTCTCTGTCTGTTAACTGAGGTATGCCTCTATTCTAACACTTCCTTTTGAGTAGTTTTCCTCAAAATTTAAAACCACACGTCCTGCTATAGTTTCCGTCCTTCCAAAACATCATTCACTATATCCTCCTGACTCACACATCCCTATGATAATGTATTTCCTCCTTAGCCCCTAAAATTTTTTTACTGTTGTGAATAATTGCACTTCCTCTGCAACCTGCAGTACCTGTGTCTGCTGCAGCCAGAGACCTGTAAGCCCTCACCTTCTCTTCAGTGAACATTGTTTTGGGGAATCCTGAGCTTTGACCCTTTGCAAACCTGTAGGGAACGGGCAGCAATGGTGCAGACACTTTGTGTGTAAAAAAAGTGGCTGTGCTGTTCCTGCTCTCTCTTTTCATCTTAATACTAAAAACTTTCCAATGAGGTTGATTAGCAAAAAATTCTAGAAAGTAATTCTTCACATGCAGTACAAGAGTAGAAGATGAGCTGATGAGCCTTATCCTAGATGACTTTTAAAAAGTTAGGCAAGTTAGCCATGATAATTAAATGGAGTCTGAACTACTTTTCAGATGCAATCTCATTTCTGAGTCAAGTATTGCGGGAAAAGGGGGCAGTTGGAATGTTGCCTTCAAGCCTGCCTGTGAGCTTTCAGAGGCAAATATCTGGACATGGGCTCATACAGAGTGGTCTAAAGAAGCATGAGTTCCCGCAAAATACAGGCATCCAATCCTTACCCAATGGGTTAAGGATCAGAGCAGTATCAGAATGTGGTTGAAAAACAGAGCCTAGCCTTTCATTGGTTCTTCTTCTCTTGCCTTCTTCCTGGAGGGCAGAGCTTTCCAAACTTTTCCTGTTGGTGACATACTTTTTAGACATGCATCATTTCACGACACAGTAATCACAAAGTGGAGGTAGCCCCTCTACCCGAGCCTGGCCCACCGCCACCACCCTCGCTGGGGTCTTCCCCGGCTGGGGGTGGCGGCAGTGGCAGCCGCAGGAAAGACAGACCCTCCACCCAGGCCTGGCCCGCCAGGGTGGTGGAGAGGCAGCCCCTCCACCCGTTACATTCACACAATTTGGGAAGCTCTACTGTAGGGAACATGAGGGGACTACAGAGTCCCCGTTACCAATAGTTGTGCTCTTGTAAACTCAGGGTAGCTGCAGGTTCCTTTATTGAATGAGTCCACTTCTATTGGGCTCTTCCTCTTTCATAGTGCTTTCCACTTCATTGACCATTATCATCTCTTCCAGTGAGCTGTGCTGTCTTGTGATGTATCCCAGCCTTTTTGTCATAATTGCAGGATTTGTCTCTTCCCTTTTTACTTTTCTGCAGTTCCCACATTGTTCAGCTAATACATGACCTCAAGCAGAGAAGTTTGTTTCCCTCTCCCCTTCCTTAGCCAAACACTGAAACCAGTAGAGTGGCTGCTGCCAGTTAGAACCAGGAAGCAACAGATGGCAGCCCATGCCTCCAGTTCAGAGCTGCTGCCGGTGGCGGGAAGCCAAAGGGAAAAAGGTTTTGCCCAGAGAAGATCCCAGTTGCACTCCTTGGCTTCTACCGTCGAAAAAAGGCCTCAGCTTAGTAGTGCTTGGAGAAAGACTGCTACTGCTTGAGAGAGAGAAAGGAGATGGATCAGCAGCTAGGTGACCGTGCAAACCCTGTGCCGAATTTTGTCAGGCGATGACACCTTCCCCAGGAGGTCAGGGGATGAGCTGGGCTTTTCCTCCATTTCACTGCTGAGCCCCTGTCGGTTCCTCTCCTTAGGTCTCTTCTTTTGGGTTTATTTCTCATCATCAAGTCTCCTTGGTCTTCTCCTTTTGTTCCCTTCTTTCTGCCTTCTGCCAAGCTGGATTCCGTGCTCCCTTGTTGCTCCTGGGTCATGTAGGGAAACAAGTATCTCCCAACTGTAGGTCTCCGCAGAGAGAACAGCAGCTGGTCGATCTTCCCTTTCTATCAGTGAGCAGTCAGCTTCCTGAAGAAGGGTCACCCATCACCCCTTTCCAGAAGAAACACTTGGCCCCAGGCTGATTTTTACAAATACAGCTTATCCTGGTTTTTGTTTCTCGTTACTTGCCATCATCTTTGATGGCACTATGAAAGTGATACCTCGTTGAGCTCTGGTCATCAGCTGTCCTGCTCAGTCTTGCAAACTCAGGGCTTCCTTGATTTAAATCAGTCCAGCTATTGTGCAGTCTCCATCCCAGGAGAAAGATGGGACACAAATTCAATAAATAAATAAATAAATGAATAAATAGAAGTTAATCATCCTGAAGAAGATTATGAATGGTCAGGTAATTTTCCAAAAAGGAAAATGAACATACAAGGTGGCAGCTATTCATGTATGGATAAATATATTTCTCCTTCCCTAGTCAAGAACTGGAGACTCACTATTGGCAGTAAATGCGAAGCCGCTGTGTACCAAGTCAGAACGTCTAGCCATAGCTGGCTGTTGCTCTCTCAGCACTCAGGCAGAGAAGGACCTTTTCCCAGGCCTGCTGTTATTGTTTGCTGCCAAGTCGCCTTTGAATTACTGTGACCCTGTGAGTGAGAAGAGCCCTGGTCATCAGCAAGCCCAGGCGGCCGTGGCATCCTTGACGGAATCAGTCGATCCGTCATGTGGCCTTCCTCTTTCTTCCTGTCTTCCACTTTACCAAGCATTGTCTCTTCCAGCGAGTCCCACTTTCCCATGGTATGTCCAAAGTACGATTGCCTCAGTATAGGCATTTTGGCTTCCAGTGACTGACAACCTAGCTTCTCCGGCCATTTCCACACTAGACTGTTATACTGCTATTATTCCACTTTCAACATCCTACAGAATCCTGGGGTTTGCAGTTTAGGGAGGGGCCCCCAGGATTCCACAGGATGTTGAAAGTGGAATAATAGCAGTATAACAATCTAGCGTGGAAATGGTCTCTGTCTGTCTCCTCTCTTCCTCCCGCCCGCTCAGACCATCTCTGCTGACAAAAAAGTCAGTGTCAGGATTCAGTGTTTTCTTAGCATACTAGTGCAACATGAGTTCCTCCTTTTCGCTCCCCTTGCATAACCCTCCACATGGCCCACATCTGCTCCAGAGTGTTTCCTACTCCTCTGAAGCAATTCTGAGGAAGCAAGGGGTGGGGGAGAGGGAGTGCCCCCATTTCCTCCTTCTGCTGACACAGCTGCTCTTCAGATAGTGAACCGATGCTGGATCGGGGCCAGTATTTACAGAAAGCCATGGCTCCAGTCATAGGTGCAGACTTGTTTCAGCGTCCATGTGCTTTTTGTTGGTCTTCTTCGGAAACAAGTTAGAATTGCCTGGACTTTAATTGCAAGCTGTTCCCCAGTTCTTAGCTTTTAGCACCACCTAGAAGAGGCTTGCATTTCCAGTCTCCACCCCGCGCGCTCCAAATGCATGCTGCCTTTAGATTTTCCAAACCTCAATCTTCTGCTATTGGGTAGTTACTTCAAAAATTAAGTAATAATAAAAACCAACAGTTAAAAAGCAGATATTTTCTTATGTAGAATAAGTGACTCTGTTGGCGCAAATGAATCTTTATCTCTATACTTCCCCAAGGAAAAGGTTATTTTTAAAAAATTTCAGTTTATATCATGTTTGTTCTTCTGTTTTTCTTTAAATGCTCAAGTCAGTTTTCAACACATAATCAAATAGTATCAAGATGAAATCACATCAATAAAGACAACAAAATAATAAAGAAGAACCAACCTTGTATCACTTTCTTGTCCAAAAAGTGCATGAATTTCCACTCGCATTGATCACTCCTCACCCTTCTGTCATCCGGCTGGGAGAGAGACCTTTTCTTGCTCTTCAGTTTTCTTAGAATGCTCCAGCCTTGAATCATTCCAGGGATGTTCCTTCTAGCCTCCAGAAGCAAGGGTTGCAGGGGAGGGGGGAGGATTAAAGTAATTTTCTATTTGGGATATGCTATATATAGGAGGAATATTTTAGCTATTCTTAAAATCTGCAATCTGTTAGCTAACTTAGTGTTGAAGAAAGCAGACAGCTTTTCCAAGTGTAATCGATTTGTGGAAGACTGTAGAAATCATAAGGGGAAGATTTGGGAAGTCTCAGCACTAGGGCAAAGCTGAAGACAGTGGTGTTGTTTTCACTTCACTTTAAAAAAAATTGCGGAGTTTTGAGCGATGAGACAGGACTCCGCTTCGAAGTCCCACTTGGCTCTTTGGCAAGCCTAGGTCACATCGCAGGGATCCTGAGCGGCTTAACCATTAAATGAGTACTTACAAAGGAAGCCATTGCCCCCCCTTTCCTTTTGGTAACTCGGCGCTTCCTTCTTCCTCTTTGAGATAAGCTATGTAAATGAATTCACGGGAAGGGACTGGCGGTAAGCCCCCATCCAGCCAACGCGCTGCTCCTCCGATTCCGCCTGGGAGGCGGCAGAAGGGGGCACGGAGGGGACCACCGCATCCGGACCCTTCCCCCGGCCAGGCTCCGGGAAGTCGTGACCGTCCCACCACCGAGGGGGTGGCCGAGGACTCTCTCCGGGCTCCCTTCCGCTTCGCGCGCCCCCCCCCAATCCCCGCCGCGGCGCCTTACTTGCGAGGAAGCCGGAGGGCCCGAGCGGGGCCGCTCTCCGTCCCGCGCCCCCCGCGTCCTCCTGCAGAGCGCTGTCCACCCGCCGGGCGGGCCTGCCGTGCCTTTCTTCTGGGGACAAGCCGGCCGGCCGGCGCGCCTTCTCCGCCGCTTCCCGGGCCGGAGGAGCTCTGGCGCCCCTGCGCCGCCTCCTGCCCTTCCGGCCGCCCCGGGGACAACGGACGGGCTTCCCTGCGCCTGCCTCCCTCCCCTCGCCCTCCGGCGGCAGAAAACGGCCTCTCCGGCGGCTCTCCCCTCCTCGCGCCCCCCCGCGCCGTTGGTGCGTGCGCCTCGCCGCCGCCGCCGCCGCCTCTGCCTCCGCTCCAGCTCCACGGCGGGGCGCACGCTCCTCCCTCGGCCCCCGCCCCGCTCGCGGGGCGCCCGTGGGAGGTTCGGGCGGACTCTGCCTCCGCGTCCCCCAGCCCTCGCCGCTTCCCCGGCCCGCCCTCCCTCCCCCTCCCTCCCCGCCCGCCTCGGCTCTGGGAGTGACGCGCTCCGCAGCGCCGGCCCTCCTCGCCTCCGCCTCCGCTCCCCTCCCGGCGGGGCGCTCCTCCTCGGGCAGCAGCTGGCTGTCAGCCGCCTCCTCCGGAGCGCCCCCTTCTCCCTCGGCCGGGCTGGCGCAGGCCGGCGGCGGGCCCTCGGCGCCGCAGCGGGGCCGCAGCAGGTAGGGCAGGGGGGAGGCGGCCGGCCGGCGGGCGGGCGGCCGGGCGGGCGGCCGGGGGTGGCGATGCCCGGGGGAGCGGGCGCGGAGGAGCCGGCCGGCCGGTGGCTTGGCTCGCCGGCCGCCTCGGCCGGGCTGGAGAGGAGGGCCGGGCGCCGCTGGTTCGCCGGCGTCGGAGGCGAGGAGGAGCCAGGGGTGGGGCGGGGGTGCGTGGGGAGGAGGGGGCCACTTGCGGGGCGCACCGGGATGGGGCCGTGAGGAGAGCCCCCGCGGGAGGGCGCGCGCTGGGATGGAGGGTCCCCGGAGCGGCCGGAGGAGGAAGCGAAGAGGGAGCGCGGCGGCGGCGCCGGGCCGGAGAGGGGGGCGGCCTGCCGGAGCCCGCCGCCGCCGCCGCGCTTCACTTTCCGGCAGCCAAAGCGCTGTACAACCCGGGCGCTCGCGCGGCCGGGCTGCGCCGCGGGGAGCGGAGCGGAGCGGGCCGGGCGCGGAGGAAGGGGCGGGGTGAGCTGGCGGGAGCCCGGGATGGAGCGAGCCCGCCGGCTCCCCGAGAGAGGGCGCGTCCTTGATTGCGGGGGGGCGGGGCGGGGGAAGCGGCGCTTTTGTCTGCGTGCCGTGACACGGATCCCGGGGGATGGTTGGGGGGGCAGAGAAGGAGGGGAAGCCGCGGCCGGCCCCGGGCGGGGGGTGTGGCGGGGCGGCATCGGGGAGCGCGCGATGGAGCGTCGGCCGGGGGGTCCCTTGGAGTCGGCCAACGGGCCGCGGGCGCCGCGGCTGCGCTCGGAATGCGCGCGGGGGGCGCCGCCGCCGCTGCCCCCGCCGTGCGGGAGGGGACGGCCAACGGTAAGGCGAGGGGGAAGGAACGCGGAGCGGGGCCCGGAGCGGGGCCGGGGCCGGCGGCAGCGGCGAAGGGGGCGAGGCGAGGCGAAGGGGGCGGGCGAACCCGCCGGCCTGAACTCGTGGGGGAGCCGCCGCGCGTCCGGCGGCGGTTGACAGGTCGGCTCGGCTGCGGGGCGCCGGGCGGGGCGGAGGGCAGGAGCCGCGGACGGCGGGGCCCTCTTGTTCCGCCCGCGGGGGTACAATAGAGGACCGCGGAAGTTGCGCGGAGGCGCCCGGGGAGGCGCGGAGCGGCGCTTTGTGCGCGCGCGCGCGTGTGTATGGACACGCACGCCGGGCCCCTCGCCTGCCCGGCGGCGCTGGCACTTGGAGGGCGGCGCGCGTGTGGGCGCACCCGGGGAGGCGTCCCACCGGAACGCGCCCACCCGCCGAGGGGGCGGCGGCGCGTCGCAGTTCGCCTTGCGGGTTGGGGGGCGCCTGGCAGCCAGTTCGCGCGGGAGGGGCCGGCGGGAGAGTGGGGGCCGGAGTTGCCGCGTCGGCCGGGCGTGGATCGGGGCGGCCGCGGCTCCCTCCCGTGGGCGGGGGCCGGGTGGAGTGGGGGCGGGGCGGGGCGGGGCGGAATCTCGCCGTTTTTTGAAAACTCCCTCGTGCATTCGGATTCCAAGCCGGCCCCCGGGGCGGCCCGTCTCCCTCGCCCGGCCGCCCGGCTGCCCAGACCGACCCGGCTGGCCTCCTGGGGCTCGCCCTCCGCTCCCCACGCGCCCCTCCCTCTCCGGGCACCTAGACCCCCCCCGGAGCGGCCTTTCATTAGCGTCTCTAATGAGCCCGATGCCTGGAGAAAGGTTAAGGTTAGCGCGTCCTTCCTCGGCTCGCCGTTCCTTCCCCTCCCCGGAAGAGCACAAAAGCGCCGAAAGAAGAAAGGGGGGGGTAAAGAGAGGGAGGGAGGGATGGCGAAGGCGGCGGCGGCGGATCAATGGGGAGCTCCAGACCCATCAATTCGCCCCGGGAGTTGCTGCTCCTCCTGGCCGGCATCGATTTTCCCGTTCCCACCGCCCCCTGGCCCCCTCCCCGTCATCTCCCTTCTACCTGAAGAGGAGGGGGCTGTGGAGTAGCGGCCCCGTGTGTGTGTGTGTGTGTGTGTGTGTGTGTGTTGGGGGGCGTTCCCTTCTCTCTCTCTCTCTCTCTCTCTCTCTCTCGACTGTGGCTGCCTCCTGCTCCCCCCAGATCTTCTCCCCTTTTGGGTGGGGGTGGGAGGATTGGGCTGGAAATAGATTTCTCCCCGGAGGTAAAGCTGGGCTTTGTGGGTCAATCCCTGCTTCAGGCTGCAACCTCCGGGCACCAGCTCCGTGCAAACACTGTGTTAAGATTTGCCTGCCTGAGTTGTGGGGGGGGAGGGTGGGTGCAGGAAGGGAAGGGGAAGGGGAGACAGAAAGCAGAGAAAGAGAGAAAGCTGGCCCAGGGAGAAGGGGAGGGGGGCGTTATCTCTGGGTAAGGAAGTTTTCCCAAAGCAAGCCCAGCATTCCCTGATCTTCTGGTTGCTAACAGTACTGTACTCCCCCCGCTTCTTTCTCTCTGAATTTCTCTCTCTTCTTTTGCAAACCTTTTTTTTTCTTCTTAAGCCAGATGTTTACTTCCTGCATTTATTTTTCCGGTGGGGTGGGGAACAATGGAACTGGCGTCACTGGGTAATAGCTTCTTGGCAGTGTCACTTCCCTGAATCTTGGGTAGACCAAGGAGTGAGCGGGCGGTTGGCACGTGAACAGGCTCCACAAACAGGGAAGGGTTTGGACCTGGGAGTGTGGCCGTGGGCTGCCAGGGGAAGGGTAGCCCATGGGTGGGCTACTAAATGTTTCAGTGGACACACGGGGACCTTTCTCACACCTTTTCTGTAATGTTGAATCTAGCACTTCTTTGATCTTCATCAGTTCCTCTCGGTCTCCTTCAAACCACTATGCAGTTTTTTGTTGTTCGTGTGCCGTCAAGTCAACTCAAGTTTATGACAATGCTCTCACGGGGTTTTCTTGCTGGGGTTTCTTATCTGAGGGAGTTTGCCCAGGCCTTCTCTTAAGTCTGGGCGGGTGTGACCTGTTTCCATGGGAGACCATAGATTTGAACCCTGGCCGTCCGTTGTCCTAGTCCAGCACTAAAACCACGACACCAGGGTGACTCTCAGTGCACTTCATGCTCCCTTTCTGTTCTATGCGTAGGCACTGCAAAAATGTATAAAGTTGAAGGCTGCAGTGATATGGTTCTTTTGTTTCACACAAATTAAATTTCAGGCATCCAAATTGCTTCTGAACTGGCTTTAGGTGGCCATGGTTAAGCATCATACGCAGCGTGGGTATGAAGCTGTTGGCTTATTTTGCCTGATTGTTTTTCAGACTGATTTTTAGAATTTTAATCTGTCCTGAGCTTCAGGGGTGTGGAGAAGTTAGCAATCTAAATAAATAAATCCATCTTTCTTGGCTTTATTGGACTTTGGAACAGACTGCTAGTTTTCTTCCTCGAAAGGTGGAGCAAAGCTTTGCTCACCTCAGGAAGCGTGTTTTAAAAAGCCTACCTGAAAGCAATTTTCAGTTGCTTGGCAGAGTCCTGCCTTTTTCCCCTCCCACAGCGCCCTTTCTAAACGAACCTGGAGGCAGAAATTTGGAAACCTTTTTCTATAGAGCTTGCTCCTTTCTTTGCCTAGAGGAGCGACATATGGAGTACACTGCCATGCCTAAAGAACTGTCTCTTTTCGATCCTGAAAAGAATAAGAACTGAGGGTGGCAGGCACTCTAGTGGATATCAAGGAAACGTTATGGGGCTCCTGTGTATTTAGATTTTCCCTCCTCCCTGCATATGATCATCAGTTAGGAGTTTTCCGTTTTCTTGCTCATGACTCCATCTGTATGGAGATGTGATCACAGGGCTAAATAATATGCACTTACCTGGAAGTAAACCACACTGAACGTAACAAGAATATATGTCTGAGTACGCATATACACGTCTACATTGTGAAAATATATGACAGTAAGTTGAGTTGCCCAGAATGGATATTTTAAGGAAAACTTTTCAGGGTCAAGGTGTAATTGCCTTATTTTTGAGTAATTAATCAACCGTTAATGTTAAGCTGATTACAGCAGTTAACATCCATTTAGTACAGGTGGCATTTTTAAGCATATTATTTATTGAAAGCACTTTTTATGAAGAACAGAAGACATATAATGTATTGTTTTAAAAATCCTTTCAGGCATGCTTTTCAATCCAGAGATTTTTGCAGCATCTCACCCCCAACAAGGCTATCAGCACTGAGCATTCTTTCAGGGCTGACAGCTCTGATTAAAATACATCTGCAGCTAATGTATTGTAATTGATTAATCAAGTAATGCTTCCAGCTCCATTTCTTATATTTTAATGTCTTCGCTGGTACACCGTTTCTGAGCAGCTTCTCTCCAGTTACACCCAAGAGGGGTACAGTTTCATGCGGTGGCTAATGATGAGAGTAAAGGCTTGCTGTGAAGAGCAAGAGCACATTAGCCAACCTGTCAGAATGGGTTCCACTGCAAGTGATTTGTATAGTATGAAAGCAGGTAGCCTCTTTTGTCCCTTTGTGTGGTCCTGGGGTCCAACCACTGGGTTTCACCAGGGGTAATGGTTGGAATTCCAGGTGAAACACTCGTTGGTATGATACCCTCTGGCACTTAGAATAGGAAATATGTCCCTTTAAATACATACTTTGCTGTGAGCTTGAAGTAGATCTTTCCAGTGATGCAAAATTTCAGGAAATTATGAAGTGGGTGGAGGAACACAGAAGGCTGTTTTCCTTTTTTTCTATTGAAAAATCCAGAGGCCCCCCCTCAAAAAATAAAAACATGCAATTTTAGCACCATTTGTCATGTTTAGTTATCCAAAGTACAGATTATTCAGAAAATAATTACAAATTGATTTGCTTTTTTAAAATGTCATCCCCCCTATCTTTACAATGGAGATGCAAGGTCCTGAACTATATGGAATGTCTTAATTTTTGTCAGTTTAGGAAAGTCGAGGAAAGGGGGAAAAAACCATTCAGGAACAGAAAAAATTGTCAGCATTAGCAAAACAACAAAAATTATTTTGTCTCTTCCAGTCTTCCATAGTAGCCAGCAGACACCAAGCACCCATTTCCATAAAACAAATTCCGAAAGGGAAACTAGGACAAGGAGTTAGAATGGTCCGCTTAGGCACATCAGTGCTCCTCAGGCTATCCGATGTTGGGGACTGGCATTTTTTTCCTCCAATGTGCTGAAAAGCAGTACTGTATTTGGGGGGTCCATTGGCTACAACTGTTATTTCTTCCCTGGAAACTCGCTGTGGACTTGGCGCCCGTGGGTTGACCACCAGCACTGTAGTCTACCTGCTACAGAATTTTTAGAAATAATGCCGGGGGGGGGAAAGGACCCAAATAGATGAACTCTTTGTGACCATCATTTTATTCTTCGTTCTAAAAGAAAAAACTTGATAATTCAATCTTTCCATTTTTTCCCAAAAATCCAAAGCCTTGAGAAAAGAGCCTAAACAAATAAATATGTGGGAGGGGATTCTATTTTCCCTGTCCCCCCTACTTAAATCTGCTTCAGCTGTGGTCTGCCACGTTCTAGGCATGACCACATGCAAAATCTGGTAATTTGGAGGCAGAGTTGTAGCCTCCATTTAGCTGACGTGCCCCCTGGAGTTACTTCAGCCCCTTGGTTAATATTCTGAGGGCTACATCTGTTGCGTTGCATTCCTGCATGAAATTCTACTATATCAGGATTTTTTTTTATTGCACCCCTCTCATGCCCTGGCCAGGGTAGCCAATGATGAGGAATGCTGGAAGTTGCAATCCAACAACATCTGGAGGCCCGCGGGTGGCACAGCTGAACCCTGTGAGACAGAAAATGTACTCAGAGTTTGGGAAGGCCAGGTTATCCAATGCCATGTTGTTCTGCCTAGTGTCAGTTTGGTGCCATCCTGGTTTTGTTTTAAAGTATCAGTGGCGTTCTTGTACAGGTATACTTCAGTTAACAAAACAGATATGTTCTGAGCATTACTTGTTTAACAGAAAATTTGGTACTGGAGGAAGAAATAATGTGGGAAGAATGGGGATAGGTTTCTACACCACAAAAAAAAGAAAAGCATGTTTCATTGAGCTTTTTATCAAAAACTAACAACATACCCGTGTGAAATGAAGGCAGCCGGCCAGGTAAGCCTTACATAAATAAGCACAAATATTTTCAACATTCTAGTGACCTCCTGAAATCTTCCTCCAAAATGTGTACAAAGATGATTATTTTTTTATTCATCAGCCTCCATTTTTCTGGATTTCCATTTTTGTGGCCAAATGTGTGTGTGGGGGGTTTATAGTTTTTAACGTGGCATGGGCAGCTGGTAAAGCAGACTTGCCTGCTTTCCCTTTTTCTTTCTGTTTTGCTGTTCGTGCCTGTGCATTGAGAGATTCTGAAGGCAGCTGCTGTTTTCCTTGCCTGTTGTAGGTAGGCGTACACAGTTGCACAGTGAGGGTAGAATCCCATTCTTTCCCAGATCAAATTCTATTACATCATTTACTGCAGAGACACTGCTGTAATCCAAGACCAAAAGTCTGTCTTTCTGTAACCTTCCTTCAACATCCTCCCAATCTTGATGTTGCTTAAAAAAAACAACAACTAGCTAGACAGAGGACAAAGGGGGAAAGTGGAGACTGGGTAGCAGTAAAAAGACTTTGCAAAAAGGAGCTTCTTTGTCAGAGATGTTGTTAACTGAGGTTTGCCTGTACCCATGTTGGGACATCTCTCGCTGTTTCCCAAACTGAAGTTTTCAATACGTTTTTTTTAGATTGTGCATATATTTTTCACAAATTTCTCTCTGCCCCTTTTAAGACCTGCTGCACCTTATGGGAGTCACCAACTTAGCATTTTATTTTTTGCCTTAGCTTACTTTTTAGGAAAGGTATTGAAGCTATTTGATTTTAAAATCATACAGCAGAGCGTGCTGTGATACAGTAGTTCAGAGGCAAGGCTTAGAAAGAGAATGTCCCTGGTCTTCTTCCATGAACTTGACAGGTGGCCTTAGGCATACCCCTTAAAGGCAGCACGGGTGTGTGTGTGTGTGTGGCCAGTTCTTATTTGTGGGACTACAAAGAGGAAAGGAGGAGGTTCTTTTAACAGGACGAAACTTGGCAGGGCTGCAGCTGATATAGTGAGGCAGTATCTGCACTGCACTGTCCTAGCAGTTTGCAGCCACTTTAATTGCTGTGGATTTGTAGTTTGGTAAGAAACGTTATTTTTTTTTCTGCCGCTAGATAGCTCTAGTGGAGTCTCCTGAAGAACAGCAGTAAGCTCTCTAGCAAAGAAGTCTAAGTTCCTCCCCAAACTACAGACCACAGGATTGAGTGAGATACAAGTAGGGCTGAAATTTTACATTTTCTTGCTGCTCCTCCACATGTCAAACCTCCAGCCGGCCATCACACTCTGCTGCTGTTTGTTTGAGGAGCAGAGCCCAGGCTGGGAGGATGCTGGTGAAGAGCTGTGGGGATTAACCAGATTAAGGAGTTAGATCTTGCGCCCAGATCCAGTGGCTGGGGTTGCAAGGAATCACAGTAGGGGCTCACCTCAGTTCCCAAGCTTTGGTCTCCTGCATAGAGGCAAATTCCAGCCAGTCATTCCTGAAGGAAAATGTGAAGCCCAGCACACGAGGACAGTCTTCCAGCTAGGAGAGGTCTGGTTGTGAGCCGTCAGCAAAGAGACAGGATCAGGAGGGAAAAGAGCTGGAGTCTTTCTCAGTGGGGCGGAATGAGCTGAGAAGTTCACTCTGTGTAGTTTGTTCAGACTTCTCACTAGCCAGACATCTAGTGCTGAAGGGAAAAGGCATAGCATGATTCTTCTTCTTCCTCAACCACTTATTGAATCTTCTGTTGTTTCTGTTGCCATCAACATGTTGCAGGTTGTTTGTCCCACCAAAGTTACAGGGCTGAAAACAGGTTCATTCCTGTGCCGCCATTCCTAGAACTCTGTGTTCAGGGTGGCCTGCTGTTTTAGGAACTCTTTTAAGTCACCTTAATTCTGCCTTACCAGTCTCTGGGGCCAGGGCTGTAGCTGGGCAGACATGGTCAGGTGATCTGGGAAGGCAAGCCTGGCTTCCTTGGTTTGTTTGGCCTGTAGTCTTTCCATTCTCAGTTCATATAGACTGACTGTCCTATTTGGTGGCCTTTTGCTTTACAGCAAACACAGTTAAATTTTACAGTGAGGAGAAGAAGTGGCAGACGCTCAGGTTTACTGTGGACAGAGAACAATATATACGTTGCACAGCAAAAGTCCATATTTAAGAATGACAGCCAGGCTTTGGGGCTACCTTTCTTCAGCAGCATCTCTCCCCCATATGAGATATTTGAAACACCGAGGAGGTAGTCACAAGCAGCGCCTTGGGGCTATCACCTGAATCAAACAAGTTTTCAAAACATCCCACTTATTTATTAAGTTTTGTTTTATTTTATTTTTTTAATTTGGTGTGCCTAAGCTTTTGACCATACTTAGGGGAGCTCTTTAGATCTTCATCCGTATCTATCTATCTATCTATCTATCTATCTATCTATCTATCTATCTATCTATTTAAATTGGAAAAGCACCACCACTGATATAGCCCAGTCTAACTTGAGTGGTGCTGCCCTATAGCTGGAGGGTGTCAGTGAAAGGAACTCCATTATTGGGCATTGTGGAAAATAAACCTTGTTGTGATGTGGGCTGGCTATACTCCCCCTGTCTCCTTAACCTGACTCTTGTGCTAATGGAAACATAGGTAACAGGTATGTGCATTGTAAGGAAGCTGAGCACCTTAATCAGAAGGGTCAGACAGGACGGAATTAAGAATATTCTGTGGTTCAATGGGGAAAGGAAAGGGGTGGGGTTGTTGGCAACTTTGGAATTGCATACAAGCTAGCCTGGAGGAGCTAACACTAGCCAGGTTTATCAATAGCCTTCATTGTTTCGGTATGCCAGCAGGGTCACACCAGGACCTTTCTGATCTGGCATTGGTAGCAAAATTGTGTCAGTGATGTTGGTTTTAGGGAGCTCTGTATTTCAGAAAGAGAAAAGGAGGGATTTTGAAGAAATGGCTAAAGAACACTGGAGTACTAAGTCCTAACTCTGGATTTTTCGAGAGGCATTAGAGGCAGAGTTTGTGCTGTCTGTCGTAGTCCCAGTAGCCTCTTTTAAAAGAGCAATTAAATAGTGTGTAAATTCCTCCCACACTTTTTTTCCTTTTGTTGAAAAACTTGACGAATGTTTTACAAAGCTCTATCCCACAGTGAGAGGGGAGTGTCGTTGGAAGGCGCTGCTCCGCCATGACAGGTGTCTTTTCTGCCTCCAGGTGGGACAAGATGGGGCTGCCAGAGCAGGTGCAAGGTGTGTGTGTCCGTCTGTGCACGCGCTTACACAGGCAGAGTCGTGCAGGGAGAGTGCGCCCCATTCCTCGGGTGTTGGCTTGTGAGCGTAGGGAGCTCTTTCGGAAAAGGAGCTGAGTAAATATTTTGTCACCCTAATCGTTCAGTCGGTTGAATGGTAGTGGCGAAACTTTCCTGCAGGGCGAGAGTGGATCTCTCCTCCTGCCAGCTGGAAGCGGGAGGGCGCTGAAGGAGGAGAGGGGAGGAAGGTTAGGCTAGGAGAGAGAGATTGTGCTGGCTGATTAGGGCAGCGGCTGTCGCTTTCATCCGTGTCATCCCTGGCGTGGTGGTGGTGGTGGTGGTGGTGCGGTTGCTGAGGAGGAAGAGGAGGAGGAGGAGGCCCAGCCATAATGGATTTGTGCTCGATTTTCTAATGAAAGTTTCATTTGTAGTTTGTTTACAGGAAAGAAGACATTAGTAGAGGGAAATCTCCCGAGGTCTGGTGGGGGAGGCGGGGAGTGTGGCGGGGTGGGGAGGAAGGGAAGAGGTCTGCTTGGTTCTCAAGCTGAAAGGAAGTGGAGGGGGGGCAGGCAGGACTGAGCAGCCCATGGCTTTGTAGCTGATTCATTCATGTGACGGGAGATGCCTTCCTTCCCAGTCCCTCTTCGCTTGTCAAAACCACACGCGGATCTTCCTGGAGTCGGCCCTTACTGGCTGTGACAAGGCACCCCAAGTGAAGCCGGTGGCAAAAGGGCTGACTTCAGCCGGTTTTGGGACAGTGTCCAAAACATGAGTCCCTTGGGCCACTGTGTGGTTTTAGGACCCTGCACAAAAAAATAAGAATGCAGTCTAATGTGATTAGCCTAGCAAACCAATATTTGTTTTCAGACTGGAGGTGAGGAACGGATAGGTGACAGAATTAGTAAAGGGGTGAAATACTGAAGCTAAATTGAAATTGAAAATTGAAATTGAAAATTGAAGCTAAACCCAAAACCCAACTGCCAGTTTTCTGATCTTCATGTGTGTTTGGTGTATGTTGATCCTTTTCAGGTATTAAAAATGATCTCAGTTGTGGGTTGGTGTGGAAGAGACAGTTCCCTTATCTGCTGAGGATAAGGGAGGGAGCAAAGGTTTTCTCAGCCAGGTTTACGGATAGCTATTTGCCAGCGGCCCATAAAGATGGGCAAGGGTAGTGCCAAACAACCAGGAAGCAACCTCTTTGTATGAGTGGAAAAGGCAGGTGGTTTTCTCTTTCTTCCAAGCAGCTCACATACCGTAAATATCCCACACAAACGTGTTTGGGCAAGCGATTAGTAAATATAAATGCCAGCTGGTAGTCTTTGCCGGCTGGCTTTTTGAACCCTGAGTCTGGTGAAAGGTTAGGAAGCCGCTCCTGACTTCAGGAGCTGTTCTGTTGGAATGTGCAGCACATCAAGGGACTGTTTGTCCTGCACCTGCCAAGGAGGATGCGATAAAAGGTGTCCTTTCCCAGGACCCAAGAGGAGTTTCTTCAAAGTCTGCAGTCTTGGCTGTTTTTATGTATTTTCTAATTTTCTGACTGCACAAGGCAAAGCTGTGCTTCTCCATATGTGTGAGGGGTGGGGTTTGAAGGGGCACCAGGGCACACAGCAGATATACTTCCAGGAGCCTTGGTGGTCTGTGTGGGTACACCTTTTTTTTTTCTTCCTACAGGTCCCCTGGTTTATTCTACTCAGGGAGTTGTCAATGCAAATCCAGCACAGGTCACTGTGTGTGAATAATGGGAGCAAAATGACAAACCAGGGGCTGTGGGAGAAGGGTGTGCTGCAGTGCTCCTCCTCTTGCACTGTGTCTTTAGCACACCAAAGCAGGAGTGTGAAAAGTTGCTGAACAGTTCTGCCATCACAGAAGTTGCCCTGCAGATATGCCCGTAATATTGGGCCCTGTCAGCTGCAGGCTCTTAACTGCTGGAATCCTGTGGCATAAAAAAAGGCACAGCTAGGCTGGCACAGAAAGGCAGGCTTCCCACCAGATCTTCCTGGCATAATAGGCACTTGCCCATTATGATGAGACACTGTGGTGAAGCTGTTGGTAAAGAGGGAGTTTAGCTGGTAGTATCAGGCAGCTCCTGGAAACAACAAAGAAGCTCACAGAGAGAGGGGAGCGGGTTTGGTAGCTGGCTTCTGAGCTCATTCCTGGGCAGCATTTTCTGGGAGCTTCAGATGCCTTTCTTTGCCACTTCAGCTGGCTGTCAGTGGTTTGGCTAAAGCAAAATATGGTACAGGTTTCGTCAAGGGTGCGCTAATTTTAGCAAGCAATGCCTTCCTCCTTTTCAGGATTTGCTTTTACCTGCTTCGTGTTCTTCAGTTTTAGCAGACTAAATACTCGGATGAATGTGTACATATGTCAGTGTTGCCCATTCACAGATGTTGATTGGGAAAACATTAAATATGAAGTCTTGTGTCTAGGGAAGATTTCAGTATTTGGGGCTTTTTAGTTTACAAAAAGATAAGTAAGGGAAGGGGCACTTGATTGCCCTATTGAAAACTGTGCCCAGGGGGGTCTAGAAAATGGATATTGACAAGCTTTTTCCTCTTGCCTCCTACTGCTTGAACCCAAGGAAGCTGAGAGTCAAGTCCAACAGACATATATGCTCATGTAATGCATACTCCAGCTGAATCTTGCTACTGGCCGAAGTGGTTTTAAATGAGGGTTTACACATGTTCTTGGAGTGTGAGGCTATTAGTGACAGGAAATCATGAGGGCTATCACACTGTCTCAACCTCAGAGGGAGGCATGGGAACCCTCCAATAGATCTTGCCAACAAGGCCCAATGATACTTTCACCTTGGGGTCACCATAAGTCGGAAACAACTTGGAGGCACATAACAGCAACAGAATGGAACCTCTTCCCTCTGAATGTCAGTTTCTGGGCAGCAACCACATGAAAGAGGTGTTGCAGTGCTGGCGGGATTCTTGTAGGTATCTTGTTGTCATTGTGGGAACTAGGATGCTGGCTTGGCAGGGCCTTTGATCTGATCCGGCTGAACTCTTAGCACATTTTAAGAGGGCAACAGGCCTTCCTTCCCATTCTTCCCCAGTGACTGTGAACACTGAGTTAGTGCTTAGCTATCATGAGTATTAGTCCTTGGCAGCCTAATCCTCCCTGAATGTGTCTGATCCCCTTTTAAAGCCTTTTGTGGGATGCTACCTGGTTGTCAGTGCCCAATCTCTACCTGTTTGGTGGGTGCAACAAGATCACTGAAAACCACTGCAGCCAGAGAACAGAGTCAGTGTGTGGAAAAGGTTGTGAGAATGAACTTGAGAGCAAATTTGATAAAAACATCCAGCCACCTGAATATGCAGTTGAGGAAAAGTTCCTCTTCCTTGCCTGAGGAGAACAAGAACTGTTTGGCATAAACTACAGTTGATCCTCCACTTTTGTGGAGATCAGGGAGCAAGACCTCCATGAAAGTGATAAAAATGCAAATATAAATAAAAATCAGGAACCCTTTATTTATTTATTTACCCGAGAGAACACTTCTCTAGGAGTCTCTAGAATCTTCCAGCATGACTCTGTGGTCAATTTCTGGTAGAAGTTGACCATGGAATGACACTAGAGGACTAAAAGTTTCTTAGAGAGAACGTATTAATCAGATCTATGAAAGGGAAATCACTGAATGTGCAAGGCCAGATGTACTATAGAAAATATTTAGGCTGGATGTTAGGAAAGGCCTTTCTAGGATGTCTGGGGGGTTGGGGTGGAATCACTGTCCCTGGAGCCCTTTAAGGACAGGTTAGGCATGGACCGGTTGCATAAGTTCATGTCCCTGTGACAAGGCTTTGTTTCTGTGATTCCTTTAGGAGCCAGGTTGGTCAGAGTACGAAGGACATAGCTCAGCAGAGTGAGAGGTGTTATATACGTAGGCCTCTGGTAGGAATTTTCTGGTCCCGGTGGATAAAATTCAGCGGTACTTGCAACCGTTGTTTCACCCACAGAATTTGAACGTATCTCTGCACCAGAATCTAGAATCTGGGGACCTGTTCAGGCTCAACCTTTCTTTGGAGAGCACATGATTTTCTGTATCCCAGGGTCCTCACTCTGCATATTGTCATCCCAGACTGGTCTCTCCCCATCTGTTTGGCAAATGTAGGTAGTACAAAGGTAGTGTGGACCAAACACACTCCCTTTGTGGTAGGTCACAGTGATCATCCAGGGATGCCTCTAATGAATTCATCTTTAATTTTTCAGGAGAGCTTTGTGGTGTTGGAGGCTGAAGGTCAGCCATTGAGAAGTTTCTCTTTCAGATTTTGTCTTTGGGTGTTATACCATGTTGGGAGAAAAATGGACCACAAAATAATAATAAAAAACAAGTAAATAAATCACCATAGACTAAGCAGCTGGACTGAAATAATGCATATAGCCAACCTTGAGGAATCGTAATTATTGCACTCTTCTAAGGCTAAGATTCTAAATAGCCAAGTTTGTGTTTGTCACAGACTCCTTGAGTAGCCTGAAGCACCCTGCTCAGGGAATAGTAACTGACTACTTTGCAGAGTTGCTGTAAGAATGGAAGTGAGACAATGCACGTGAGGTGCTTTAAAGATTCAAAAGTGCTACAGAAATGCTGAGTGCTGCTCAGATATTGGGATGCTGAAGCATGAATACTTTCCGGTTCATCACGGGCAAAGGCAGTCATGGTGGGAGCTGATCTTTCCTCTGCCTAGGAGACAAGAATGGCCTGCATTTGGCAGGAGATGGTCTTGCATTGCTTTTAGTTCAGTTTCCAGTGCTTCTAATTTGCATTATAGTTTACAAGCTCCAGTGCCATGTGAATGGTGCCAGAACTTGATGGGGGGAGGAATTATAGAGTTGGAAGAGACCCCAGGGGCCATCCAGTCCAACCCCCTGCTTACAGGAACACCCATCAAAGCATTCCCAACAGATGGCCATCCAGCCTCTGCTTAAAAACCTCCAAAGATGGAGACTCTACCACACTCCATTGAGGCAGCATATTCCACTGCTGGACAGCTCTGACCATCAGGAAGTTCTTCCTGAGGTTCAAGTGGAATCTCCTTTCCTGCAGCTTGAATCCATTGCTCCTTGTCGTAGTCTCAGGAGCGGCAGAAAACAAGCCCAATCCCCCCTCGACATGACATCCCTTCAAATATTTAAACATGGCTCTCATGTCCCCTCTTAACCTTCTCTTCTACAGACTAAACATCCCCAGCTCCCTAAGCCACTCCTTGTAGGGCTTCATGGCTTCCAGACCCTTCACCATGTTGGTTGCTATCCTCTGGACACACTCCAGCTTGTCGATATCCTCCCGATATCCTCCTTGAATTGAGGTGCCCAGAACTGGACACAGGATTCCAAATGAGGCCTAACCAGTGCAGAATAGAGTGATACCATTACCTTCTTCGATATAGACACCATACTCCTATTGATGCAATCAAGAATCGCATTGGCTTTCTTGGCTGCCGCGTCACACTGCTGACTCATGTTCAGCTTGTGGTCCACCAAGACTCCTAGATCCCTTTCATACATTCTGCTATCCAGCCATGTGTCACCCATCCTATATTTGTGCATTCCATTTTTTCTGCCTAAGTGTAGGACTTTACATTTCTCTCTGTTGAAATTAGTTTTGTTAGCTTTGGCCCAGCTCTCCAATCTGTCAAGGTCATTTTGATTACCTCTTTTGGACTACAGTTCCCAGAATCCCCCAGCTAGCAGGGACATGATGTTTTGGGGGATTCTGGGAGAAGCCCCAGAAAATGAACCATCCCAAGCTCTTACTGGCGCTCTCTGTTAAAAGTTTAAATGCAGCTCTTTGGGTGGTGACGAATGTTAGCCAAAGTGGGTGTGCCGCCTCAGGGGTGTATCTCCTGATCTCCGGCATGGGTAACTTTGTTGGGTCTAATAGCAGGTTTTCTGCCCTTGCAGTTCTCTGCTGGCCACATGGACTACAGAAAAAGGCCAAAATCTGAAGTGGCAAGAGTGGAACAAAATATGCCAAAAGTCCATTTCTGGCTTTGAAAAGCTATTTTTTAAAAAATATTTATTTTTTTATAGGGGTGAAGGCTGCAAGTAAATTAAAAGATGGATTGTCATTCACGAAGGATCATGCCCAGAACGTTTCATTTGGGGCTATTTTGAACCCTCTGTGAACGAAATTGCATGTGGCAACAGGCACATTTTTGCAGCTTTTTCCTTTTTTCTTGAAGTGGGCGTTATCACTTGGTCGGGTCACTAGGAGAAAAACAGCAGGAGGAAAGCGGCTAGGGAAAAGGGAGAGAAGCAACACTAAATAGCTGAGATGAAAATCTGGCACCCCTTTCCTACCTTCTTTTGTTGCATTTCTCATGGATTGCTCTCTGGCTTTATAGGACTGCAGTCAGTTCCTGGATTCCAGAAGTATGGCCCTGACACCATCAGGTCTGCTTTGATCTCAGTTCTTCAACTACTGAAAGTCCCAAGGGAGCTTAGATACTGTGATGTTGGGAATTGGGTAAATGGTCATAGCAGTTTAAAGTTTGTAAGTCTCTGGCCTTGAGAGGATTGGCAAAATGTGCCAGTCTGTTCCCTGTGAGGGTAGGGAATGGATCTCCTCCTCCTCCTTAGACTAGTAAAGGCTGTTGGTGTTATGCTAGAATCCTGTTGGGCAGTTACAAACACACAACCTGCAATTATGTGTTCGTAACTGTTACGTATTCACGAACCCTAGGTAGTCCCTCGTGTAGGGGCTACATAGGAACTGTGGAAGTCCCCCAAACCCCACTCATCAGTAAGTAGCTGCTGGGGTTGATGGGGTCCATTCCTCTGTCGAGCACCAGCTGCCTGATATTCCCACCCCACCCCTTCTGTGTGCGGGGTGGATTAGCAATAGGTCCTTTTTCTGCCTGTCACACTGGGGATTGCTCACAGAAGGAGGTGGGAACATTAGGTAGTTGCTTCTCGATTGACAGGGAAATGGGCCCTTGTTGATCCCAGGTGCTGCTAAATGGGATTGGGGCCAGTCTGGCTGGAATCTCGCTGGAATCCACTACCAAGCACCATAGTTACAGTGCTGCGTAGTACATAATGGTCTTTTTGGATTTCCTTCAGTTTTCAACATAAGGAGAGAGTCCTCATTTGTTTATTTGTTTGCACCTATTATGTGCATCCTTGTGAGGAAGGTCATTATTTATAGTGGGTTTTCCAGGTGAAAACTTCTATATGTGCATCAAGAAGTGTGAACTCCAATTCAATTGGAAAATAAGCCTGGAAGTGGGGAGGGGGGGTTATTTTCAATTATAAACTTCAATAAAAATATATATTAAAAAAAAAAGTGTGAACTCCAGCAGTCATTTTAAACTTATATAAATTAGACACATTTGCATGCTTTCCCCTGTTTGTCTAATTGAAATTGTGGCTCATTGAAATTGTTTTTGCAATTCTTTGGGAGGGGCAAGGACCTAGCAGGGTCTAGGAACTCCTGCTTTGTGCACCAGCAATGCTGAGCTTGGAAAAGGTAGTACAGCTCCCAGAATCCTGTGGCCAGAATCATGCTGCCCGGGGGACTTTGGGTATTGTATTCCAAAAAGCAATTTTTCCTACCTTTGCTAGGGACACTTCAGACATAACCTTTAGAGCCATAGAAGCTAGAAACTTGGCTTAATAAAAATTGAGATTGTCAAGAAACTGGATGATGCGGTCAGTGCTAGTTATGGGCTTCTTTCCATTTTCTTGGGATTTCTGTGTAATTGCTTTAACTACTTTTAAACTGGCATGTTTTTAAGTCTTAAATGGTTTAATATGCTTTTAGCTTTTAAAATTATTTTTATTGTTTTAAATAACTCTCTCTAAACTGTTCCAGCTGATACTGTTGTATGCTGGTACAAGATTCTTGGATGTAGGGTGGGATATAAATATTGTAATGAATAAATAATGGGTCCTAACTCAATTCTTACTCCTCTTTTCCAAGACAGTGGACTTGAGGGCTGAGAGATTTCTGAATCAGATTTTGGAGCTGATTCTACAAGACCCCCTCACAGGGCTGAGGAAAGTTCTTGACCCCTTAGCCTTGCATGTCTCCTTCTTGCCGGCTCTTGCCCATCTTTACCATGGTTTATTAGTCCTGTTGTGGAAGCCCCTGCGGGTCTCAGTCCTTTTGCAACTTCAAGTCAGGAGGGGCTCCTTTCTGTCTGTTGTGTCCTGCATCCCATTTTTGTTTTCGTAAGCCAGGCTGTCTTGAGGTTGTACAGAAGTCATAAATTTCAGGAAACTCCCTGCAAGGCCCATTCCATTTGGGCTGCTGCAGCAAGGGGGTTGGGGGAGGCAGGATGAAGCCAGTGCTTCCTGCCCTGTGTGAGCAGATCGCTTTGCAGCCGTCAGGACAGGAAGAGGAAGAGCGCAGACTTGGGCCTGTTGAGAAGATGTTTGTCCCCCCTTTTTTTTAAAATGGGGTTGGGATTAGAGTAGCTTTCCAAGGCGAAGGTTCCTGTTTGAGGAAGAGAGGCTAAAGGCAGACTGTCATTGTTTGAGGCTTGTTTGGGGATGGGGCATTGGACGAGAAAGACTTGTCCAGAAGGGAATGGGAAAGAAGAAATGAGCCTAAGGTGATTTTCTGTTTTGGAATGAAGTTTTAATAGCCCCAGAGCAGTAGAACAGAAGGCGCAGAAGGGGTAACTCAGACGTTTGGGTTGGGTGGTGTACGTAATTTTCTTTGTGGCGAAGTGGGGAGGACTTGAAACCATTCAGCCTTCTCAGCTCGGAATGAATGATGAATGAGGCAGGCTGTGTTGCAGGTTTGTAAGCCATGGCCGGCGTGAAGTGAGTGAACAGGGAGAAAATAACTTGTCTTCCAAAAGGCAGTTTTTTTGTTTATCTGTTTTGCTCCTGCAAGCAATAGGTTACAGCTGGAAAGCAAGTGAAAAAGAAGCATTTATTTAGCTAATTCATAGAAGACTTAATGACTGGGCTCATGAGAACAGGGGAATCAGTTTTCTGAGGTTGGTGCCTTCAGTTTATCAGAAGCCAGCCTAGTATAGGGCTTCAAAAACTTTCTTCATTTTTGTCTGTTCTTATGTGCCTTCAGGTCCACTCTGATTTATGGTGACCCATTCAAGGGTTTTATAGGCAAAATTTATACAAAGGATTGCTTGCCATAGGGTTCTTCTGAGACTTAGCATAGTGGGATTTGACCAAGGTCAGCCAGGGGGTTTCTGTGGCTGACCAGAGATTTAAACTCTGATCTCCCAGGGTCCTAGTCCATGCCGGCTTCATTATCATGTGCCTTTGATTCAATTCTGACTTGTGGAGAGTTCTGTTTTAGAGTCCTATGGAGAGTTTTGTTGGCAAGATATATTGAAAGGAGGTTTATAACTGCCTTCCTCTGTAGCTGAAAGACCACGTCTTTCCCAGGGTCACCTTTTGGATTTCCATGGCTGAGCAGGAGATTTGAACCCTGGTCTGCTGGGGTGTTGGTCCAACACTCAATCCGCTACATTATGGTGGATCCAAAGATACAGAGTTTGCTTGGCAAGATTTATTCAAAGGAGGTTTGCCATTGCCTCCCCGTAAGTCCAACACTCAAACCTCTCTACCTGAAAATTACCCCTTTCTTCACAGCGTTTCAGATCAATTCAATCAAGAAAACCACAGCAGTCCTCAGTTTGCAATACCTGAGCAGAGCTGTGAATGACTGGGCTCTTGGAAGTCTCTCATTTGAGGGTCTCCAAAATCAGAGGTTGAGTGACCATCTTTCAGAAGTGCTTTAGTAGTACATTCATGTATGGTAGGGCTTGGACTAGATGGCTCTTGTATTTCCATCCAACTCAGTAATTCTGTGATTCTGTGACTTAACGACAAACAGCAACAAATGTGAATTCTGGGGTTTTTCTGTGGAACTCATTGTCACAAGACTTGAGGATGCCACTAGCTTTTAGAACAGGATAGGTCCATAAGCAGAGAATAGGTTCATTCTTGCCTGCTAGTCCTGAAAGTCAGAAGATTGTCTTAGGGGTCTTAAGTATAGCTGCCATGCCCAACAGCTTGCAGCAGTCAATGGATCAGGGTGTGTGTGTGTGTGTTTCTTGTTCTGTATTTTGAGCTGGCTTTTGTACCGTTGTTCTAAATGCAAGATGAGACCCAGCAGAGCAGAAAACTCTCTCTCTTTTCATCTACCCAGTGGCTGTAGCCCATCATTAGGGACGTGGTCTGTCTGTCATTTCAGGAGGCAAAAAAAAAAAAAAAAGGGGGAGACAGAGAGCCCATTAAACCAAATGCTTTGGAACAGGGGTTCACATGGCGTCCTGCTCTGTCAGCCTTTGCCGCAGGGGCCTTTTAGGGAGGGGTCCCCCTGCTTTTCCGTTCATTCAGCCTCTTTAACAACTGCCTTTATGGCGATGTTGATGATTTTGAAATCTCGTGGCTGACCTTTCCGGCTCTGGAAGCCATCCAAGGCCTGTGTCTTAAAGCACAGTGAAGGTTAGGAAGGAGGGAGGGGGTGGAGAGAGGGAGGGGAGAAGGAGTGTGCACATGAGAATGTCCTCTTGAGCGCGGGAGTGGGAGACAGGAATGCGATCAATGCCATAGGAAGTGCTGCGGAGATGCCAAGCGAGGTTCTCTGTGACCTTTGAAAGGGTGTGTTTGTTCCCCTTCCAGCAAATCAGGATCTGCAGATGGAAAATGGTCTAGCTGAGAGAGTAGCAGGAGCACCTACGAGCCAGCCACCTCTCAGTGGTGGTGCCATGGGGGAGAGAGTAGATAAGAAAAAATCGCCCACTCTGCATGTACAAGACCATTGAAATGAGCTGGTAGTGCAAAAGAGTATAGCTCTTGCTCATTTCAGGAGAGCTTGTGCAGGAGATGCTCCTAGTGAGGCTAGCACCCTACCAATTCACTCATCTTTCATCCCATTTCTGAAAAAATCAAGTTGCTCCTTCTGCTTCTCGCAGGACTTCCCACAAGATTCAGAAAACTTTTCAGCCCTTCTTTTTTCTTGGATTGGGTTAGTATCCAGGGTTTGGATACATGAGAGTGGGTGATCTCGTAATGAGAACAGAAGCATGACTTTGGAGATCAAACCAAAGGGCTGTCTGCTTCAAGAGATGATATCCCAATGGTAGAGGGCCTTGAAGCATCTCTGAGTTCATGGTGGCCAAGTTTCATTTGTTTGTTTTGGTCACAAGTCCGTTCTGAGTTTGCTGGAACACCACAGTGTATATGACAGGCATCTTTGGGATATGCAGGTATAGGTCCGTAGGACCGGCAGTCCAGCCATGCAGAAGGTCATATGTTCTCTTGCAGCACTCACTCAACTGATAGCAAGTAAATCCCTGTGTAAAGTGTGGCCCACTTCTCACTTTCAGGCTGGAATGGTGAGATGGAGGGGTGGTCGCAGTGCCAGCTGTTATCTAGCGCCAACATCTGACACCTCTGGGTTTCCTGGAGAAACAAACTTCTTGTGGAGAAGAGCCTTAGTTGGTCAGGTAGCCAAGGTCTGGTAATATCTTAGTGTCTAGACTAATATTTCCAGCAGCAGAAGCTTTCTTGGGACTGTTCTCCACTTGACTGGATGCCTGAAGTGGGCAAATGATCTCAGGAGACCCCAGCTGAAGTCTTTTCTCTGTGCCATGACTCACTCAGTTCCCTGAGGCAAGTCACACTCTCTCCATCCCTTTCCTTTCCTGTCCTTCCTCTTCCTTAATACTGGGACAGTAATATTCAGTAATGCTAGCCTCTCTTAACGGAGTTGTTGTGAGATTATTGTGATAATGTATGTGAAGTGCTTAGAGCAGTTGGAAATGGCATTAAATATTAGTATTACTATCAGTAAAAATAATTTGTTGAATTGGATTTTAATGGCATTTTAATGGGATCATTTTACATGCATCTTCTAATTTTACGTTAGCTGCTTTTCTTTCAAGGTTCGGTGTTTATGTTAGACCCCCTGCTGGGTGCCAAGGTCATCTTCAGGCTTTGGGGCTTATGGCTTGACCAGGTGTCTGCATATGTGTGCTGTGCTTTGGTGTGAAAGGTATTACCTGCTGTGACCCTGTGCTGCTTATCAGTTTGAGTGCTCAGTCTTTGCCTGCCGGCATACGGAGTCTTAATTGATGGGCAGAAATGGCAAAGATCAGTTCTCTTTTCCGGAATTGCCTCTTGCCCTTCTTATTGCCAGGACTTTGGCCTGTCTGCTTTTAGACCTGGAAGAGTCTCTCTTCCATATCTGCCCCAGAGACCTAATTCTCCAAGGTGCAGTTTTAGTGGTGGTGGGGGGTCACATTCCTCTTCACCTAATTCCAACTCTCACAAGACTGTTCTCTTTGGAAGCACTGATACTTGCCCATTGATTCTTTAGTGAGCAACAATTGTACCAAAAAATTGTGGGAAAAGTCTCTATATTTGGCCTTCATGCCAGAGACATGAATCTGTTTGCTACAAAAGCTGTTGAAATTATCTGCCTGGAGTAGCCCTGGACATTTTGCTGAGAATCTTGTTGTTTCTGCCCCAGCCCCACCTTCCTACCCCTATTGAATTATGGCAAGGTACTGTTGCTGATTCTTTTCCATGCTGGTTGAAGAGGACTAGGGGTGTTGTAGTAGATACATCCCAAGGGCACCAGGTTAGGAAAGGCTGGAGTAGAGGCTGCATTCACACCAGAACTCAGAACAGTTCCTTTTTGGGAGCTTCAGCATGAGAAATCCCCTAACCCTCGTGGGTACTGGTCATATTGGCTGGGGCATTCTTGGAGCTCTAGTCCGGAAAAAGGAACTGCTCCAAGCTGTGGTCCAGACATGGGAGATCCTGGGGTCAGATTCTTTCCTGGCTGACTGGGAAGCACCCTAGTGTCCTTGTGGAGGTCACACTTCCTTAACCTGCCTCCTGTGAGGGTAAATAAGATAAGACGACTTAGGCTTGAGTCCTGTCTTGGCAAGGTGGGGGTGGCGGTTAAATGCTGAGGAGAATCTGAAGGGGTTGTAAGGGTCCAGGTTCTCCTGCCTCTCGGTGCATGCGCTGGGCTCTGTTTGTAGCAGTGAGCATTTTCTTCCCAGTCTTAGCATTGTCTGCTACCTGCTTCCAGACACTAAGCTGAACCGGATCTATTAAATAGCTAGTATGAACCACAACCAGTGGCGTGGCCTGTACAGCCAGGCTGGTGTGGGTGGCCCTCTGCCATGGAGAGGGAGGGGGTGAATGTGAGACAGGGCAAAAGCCATCTGTCCCTGGAAGCTAGCCTTGGTTAATTGTCCATAATTATGGTCTGTGCCATTCCTCATCTTCAGGACTCCAAACAGGAAGCCTGAGCAGGAAATAAGGCGCTTCCTTGGGGAAGTCTGGAGCCACAATTTAGGGGAGAGGAGGAGGGGTGGTAGGACTGGTAGAGAGGGAGAGGCATCCTTGCCCCATTGCTTCCATTTCTTGCATCTTTTTAACCCTTTGCTGCCTGCTTCTAGGATGAGACATCGGTGAGCAGCGAGGATTTTGATATGAGTGACTCCACATGGATGTCAGCTGACCAGAATCTTAACTCCAGTTTGAGCCCAAGCCAGGAGGAAGGCATGCGGAGTCCACAGAACATCCACAGCCAGGAAGACGGTGAGAGGTTACTGGGGCCCTTCTTCGGGGTGGGGCAGGGAAGGCTTCATTTCATTCAAGGGACTGAATGTCAGCCACACCCAGGACAGAGTGCATGGGACTTGGGCTTGGATCTTTCATTTCTCTAGCCCTTTGGGCTCCTTGGATGAGAAGTATAAATTCTGCACCTCTGATAACAACGACTGCTCTTTGGTCATTAATAGGTTGTGACTAACTCTCGGCCGGTGGCAAATACCTTGCAACGGCATCATTTTCTGACTCCATCTCTGGTGGTTTTTGAATCACTCTTATCCTCCAGTAACAGCCACTAAATTATACTTTAAACTCTCATATATTTACCTGAAGAGGTGAATGGTAGGTTAAAGTGCACTGAGAGATGCAGGTAGCCCAGCTGTATCTGAACTTGACACTCTTCAGTCTGCAAGGAGGGGGTGCATTTCCAAAGTTCCACCTCCCCCACAGCTCTTCAAAAGCAGACTTCCTGATAGGCTTACTTTTTACTTCCAGATATTTTTTGAAAGTACATTTGGCAGAACATTCAAAGTATGGTTTCCCCCATTTGCAGCCTGCAGTGGTACTCTCCATATCACCAATGCAACAGCCTCTTCATCCTTCCGTTTGCATAGGTCAGGCTAAGCTTGTTGTGTAAGCTGGAGGGGAGCAAACTGAAGATGTGGTTTATCTGGCCCTAGCAGCCCTGTGAAATTTTACCTAGGATGTGATCAGCTCACTTTCTGTCTGTCTGTCTGTCTCTTTCTGTGAAAAAGTGTGTGTTCCAATATTATCATTTCCTAAATTACAAAACTAAAAATTACCAAAAATAAGGCAGTGTGAATTTTACACAGCTTTTCTTACATTGCCCACATGGGGCAAAGAACTGCTGTTGACCTATGTGTTCATGGAATCTTTCAGTGAACAACTTGTTTCCGTCTGCCTCCCACTCACCCACCCCAGTTATAAGGCTTCATACTAGGCAGGTACATTTTTCCTTAATACCAGGCAATGCCATCTTTCCTAGAGACTCTGGCCATTTTTGAGAAGCCCCAGTATTTTCTGGTTAAGAGAATAGAAGAGAGAAGAGTAGTACCATGATTGTATATTTCTGCTGGGCTGGAATCACACAATTCCAGAGAGAAAATGCATCATGTGGCTTCCAGAGCATCCTCTTTGAATGGAGACTGCCTTTGGGTCAATCTCTACCCTCCAAAATTAACAAATAGTGAGGGTGAGGGGAGAGACAACCTCTCCCCCATGCAGACTTTGGAAAGCTAACTGTCAAATATTCTGGGCAGGAACAGGCCAGGTTAGCCAACAGCCTCACTTGGAATGCTTTCAAGTGAGGCTTTTATTTGTAAAGATTGTAGAGCTGCCTCACTTCAGTTATGGAATTTGCATAGAATCATGGGATCTTAAATTGGAAGGGGCCTCAGTCCCAGAATTGCAATCCCCTGCTTTGCAGGAATACCCAGCTAAACCACTCTTGAAAGATACCTACCCATGCTCTACATGGCGGAATGGGGTTGGACTGGTTGGCCCTTGTGGTCTCTTCCAGCTCTATAATTCTATTATTCTAGGGGATGGGGGATATAGCAGGATTTGGATCAGGGCTGCAGCTTACAGGTAAAGGGCTTCCCTTGGGCTGTTTTCTTTCTGCTAATTCTCTTCCCCAGTTCCAAAAGTACCACTTGCCTTCAGTGGCTTCAGAGGGAGGAGAATCAAAATTAGGGAATCTCCTTCCTCACAAGATGTATTTCAAGCCCCCCCTCAACTTCTGGTGGTGGTAAAAAAAAAAAAACAGGATCGAAAAGTATACTTGAGATTGACATTCTCTGACGGGTCAGGAATTCTTCACCTTGCTTGTGTCATGGGCCCCTTTGGGTATTCCCTGAAAAAAGTACTTTGACTCAGTGTTCAGAGTAGCAGGAAGGAAACAGAAGTAAAGCAAAATTTATGTGTGCCTGATTCACCGACCAGTCCCCGAATCCCATCCATGGACCCGCTCGATCCAGACTGAGGCTGAAAGAAAGAGGGCAAAGGAGACTGAACGGCAGTGGTTCTTCTTCATGGTCTGTGTGCCTTACACACTAGGAGCTTTCGCGCATGCGCAGTACTGTTTGGAAAATTCTAGAGCTTAGTAGCTTGGCGGGAACCCCTCCCCCCATGTATCCACTGAGCATGCTCAGCCCGCCGAGCAACGGTCTCTCCTCAGTTCTTTCTCGTCCGCCGTCGCGTACGGAGGTTCTCAGCTTAGAGCATTTCTTCTTTGGCCTTTTATTGCAAGTCTCTCTGGTTTTCAATTCGGTTTTGGATATTTCGACTACTCTTACGGATTTTGGACTGTTTTTCGGTATTTCGGTACTTGTTCCTCCTTTTTCTTGGAACTCCAACCCCGACTTGCTACCTCCCCCTCGTCTTCGTCGTCGTCTCTTCGTTATCTTCAACTGTCCTTGGACTTCTATGTCTACCCTTTTCAAACCCTGTAAAACGTGTGGTCGCAAGGTCGCTACTTCTGACGGGCATAGCGAGTGTCTTCTTTGTCTGGGCGAGGCGCATAACATCAGAACCTGCCCCATCTGCAAGGACTTTACCTCGCAGACTCTGAGGAACCGGCTGGCACGCCTCAAGTCTTTCTGTTGGGAGCAGTCTTTATCCCCTCAGGACCCTGCCCCACTAAGGAGCCCGTCGAAGATGGCAAAGACCCAACCCACGACCGCACTCCCGGGGACATCGGCGTCTTCCGATCCCGCCGCACCTATGGTACTGGGCTCGGTACCGGTGTATAAGTTACCGAGGATACCGAAGACCTCGGCGGCCTCCTCCTCGGTGTCTACTACAGAGGCCCCTGCGGGCTCGCAGGGTGCTAGGCCTTCCAAGACACTTACTGCCGCCCAGCGTAAGCGCCCGGCGACTTCGGAATCGGAGAAGGAAAGGGAGAAGAAGAAGAAGGACAAGCGTGGGTCTCCGGCTAGACCACTTGTCCTTACTCCTCCTTCCACTTCGACCCAGCCAACGGTCGATCCCGGTGAAGTCCCAGAACCTCAACCAATCTTTGAGGTATCTGATGTGGACGATCCGGTGGCCTCCTCGACTCTCTCGGAGCCACCGCTTTTGGAGGAAGAGACGTCTCCGATTGGACGCCCTGTTCTGGCGGCCCGCTTGGAAGATAGTCCACCTGCTCCCCAGACCTCGCATACATCTCGAGGCTCTGCTGGTAGAAGCATTTCGCCGGATCGGCGCTCTTCCTCACATCACCGGCAGCTCTTCCCCGAGTATCGGGACCGCCCGGGCTATTCGGAGCGTGGGACGGTGCATCCCTCACCACACCATTGGGAATTTGAGCACCGCGCCCCTGACGACCGACGGGACCGCCGTGAATATAGGCGATCCCCCCAAGACATCGGGAGGACTATCCAGGATGGTCTCGGCCACCCCGGGATTCGCCTTATTCTTCGGCCTCTTACGCCTCGGCCTCTTGGCCAGGAACATGTCTGGAGGGAGTATCCTGGCTCGTACAGGTCCTACTCCCCCTCTTATCGGGACCGTTACCACCCTGATGCCGGCCGCTGGTCCCCGTATCGCCGCTCCAGATCGCCTTCCAGGGGAGCTGAACCTCACCTGCGCTGTGAGCGTGCCCCGTCGCGCTCCCCGAGACGAGTACCTCTGCGCCACCAGTCCCAAGAGCCTTTCCCTCGTCACCGGCCGATTTCTCCACCTCCACGGGTGACGTCTACGGTGTCCCGTCCGATGTCTGAGGCTGTCTCTGCCCAGCCTGCTCCTTCTGCGGTCGCTACTACCACTCAAGCACTTCCGCGCCCGGTACCTTCGCTGGTTCCTCCGCCGACTGCTGTGCAACCGCCTGCGGCTCTGAAGACAGTATCGCTGCCGGTACCGTCTCGTGCCCGTTCACCTGAACAACGCTCGGACCGTTCTCCTGACAGGTCCTCCACGGCATCCTCCCAGGATTACGATTCGGAGACGGACTCTAAGGACTCTACACCGGCCTCACACGAGTCTCCTCCCTTGGTGTTCGGCGATCCAGTTCCTGAGTCGGCTCCTGAGGATGTCCGACAGTTCTCGGACATTCTCCTTCGGATGTCGAAGGCCTTGGGCCTGAAGGTGGTGGACCCGGCCCTGGCAGTGCAGGATCGTTTTCCACTACGTGGATACCCGCCCTCCTGCGGCAGCCCCGCTACCGTTCCTGCCCGCCTTGATGGAGGCTCTCAAACACCCTTGGCCTCAGCCGTCTTCAGCCCAGCCAATACCACACAGGCTGGAACACCTTTACCGCACTCAGAAGGAGGATGCTGAGTTCCTGTTTAATCATCCTCAGCCCAACTCAGTGGTAGTCGAATCGGCGCAAACCAAGGGCGGTTCCAGACCCCACACGACACCATCAGACAAGAAGGGGCGCCGTTTGGACACCTTTGGTAGGAGGTTCTATTCTGCCTCCTCCCTGGTGGCGAGGGTGTCTAACACCCAGGCTTGCATGGCCGCATACGTCCGCAGTCTCTTAGACAAGGTTGCCCTATTCTCTCCACAGTTCTGGAGGAAAATAGGGCGAGCGCTAACCAATTCTACAATGAAGCGGTAGCACTCGCAAACCAACAGATCATCTCTTCGAGACACTCTGTGGAGGTGGCATCGCGAGTCATGGTCGGCTCTGTCGCCCTCCGGAGATATGCCTGGCTACGATCCTCAGGCCTCCAGGAGGACACCCGGAAGAGCATTGAGGACCTCCCTTTCAACGCCAAGGGTTTCTTCAATGCGTCGACGTATGAGGCGATGGACAACATCGTGAAGGCCCGTCTAACAGCCAAAAAGATGGGGATCCGTCAGCCTCCGCAGACCCGCCGTGGTCCGCAGCCTAGTGGCGTCGTTCGTCCTCTGAGAGCTTCCGACCTCGCTCGCCCAGGTCCGGGTCCTCTCGGACCCCCGCCACATCCTCCTCTAGATGTCCTGCACAGGGCCGACAGACAGCTTCCAAAAAGTCTTCGTCGACTTCCAAATCCCGGTTTTGATGGGATTTGCAGGACCCTACCTCAGCCTACCTTCCACCTACCATCAGCCCTCACCAACCATCCCACGCTGGCCAAACACCTCGACTCGTGGCGATCGATCACGTCGGACTCTTGGGTGCTCACCATTGTTCGGCTTGGTTACGCCATTGAGTTCGCAAGTATTCCACCTCGAGGCGTTTTCTACTCCACTCAGGCCAGCCCGGCTCTGCTGGAAGAGATCCAGTCCCTCCTCCAGAAGGGAGCGATCGAGCCGGTCCCGCCCTCGGCCACTACCACCGGCTTCTACTCCTGGTACTTTACAGTACCAAAGTTGGACGGGACCCTGCGACCTATTTTGGACCTCCAAGGGGTAAACGAATTCATCTGCCCCAGGAAGTTCAAGATGGTCACCTTGTCGACGATCCTACCCTTCCTCTGCCGAGGAGACTGGTTCGCTTCAATCGATCTGCGGGATGCTTATTTCCACATTTCCATCCGTCCGCAGCACAGACGATACCTTTGGTTCGCCGTCGATGGCACCTCTTACCAGTACCGGGTGCTGCCGTTCAACCTCTCCACCGCACCGAGGGTGTTCACGAAATGCATAGCCCCTGTGGTCCCTCACCTGTGGACAAAGGGCATCACCGTCTCTCCCTACCTAGACGATTGGCTGCTGGTAGCATCCTGCAAGACCAAACTGTACTCAGACATTCATCGAACGTTGTCCCTCTTGACCCGCCTGGGTCTTCAGGTCAACCCGAAGAAGTCTCACCTCAAGCCGGCGAGAGTGTTGGACTTCATCGGAGCCACCCTGGACTCGGTCTCGGCCAGGGTCTACCTGCCCCTGCAGCGGGCTCGTACCCTCCGCCGATCTGCTGCGACCGTCCTTGACGCCCCATCGGTATCGGCGAGGAGAATACAGCAGCTTCTGGGTTACATGGCCTCCACCACGGCTGTTACGTACCTGTCGAGGCCGCGAGCGCGCCTCCTACAACACTGGTTTGTCAGAGCCTTCAACCCGCTCCGAGACGACCAGCGCCTACTACTTCGACTGCCGACACCCGTCTGTCGCTCTCTGCTGTGGTGGCTCTCGTACCGTCATCTCCTGTCTGGGATGCCGTTCGCACGACTGACCCCTCAGCTCACAATCACGACCGATGCCTCCCTCTTCGGATGGGGAGCGCATTGCGACGACCTCAGAGTCCGAGGCCGATGGACTGGCGACGAGACCGCTGTCCACATAAACGCCCTCGAGCTCCTAGCCATCGAGAAAGCTCTGAGAGCGTTCCTCAATCTGGTTGCGGGGCAGGCGGTACTGATCCTGACGAACAACACCATCACGGTGTGCTATGTCAACAGACAAGGAGGGACCCATTCTACCACGCTCCTGACCATCACCCTTCAACTCTGGGACTGGTGCGTGTCCCTCCGAGTCCACCCTGTTGCCATCCACCTGGCAGGGCAGGAGAGTACGACAGCAGACGCCCTGAGCAGGGACACTTCTACCAACCACGAGTGGTCCCTCTCGGAGGAAGCGTTCCGCATGATACGGTGCCGCTGGAGCGATCCCAACATCGATCTCTTCGCCACGGTGTCGAACGCCAAGTGTCGCTGGTACTGTTCCAGAGCCGGCCGGGGACCAAACTCCCTTGGCGATGCGTTCCAGTACCGATGGACAGAGGGTCTTCTGTACATCTTCCCACCGTTTCCCCTGCTGGGCAGAGTGGTAGCCAGGATCCTGGCGGATCGAGCCGACGCCATCCTCGTCGCCCTGTACTGGCCAAGGCAGCATTGGTTCACCCCGCTGCTCGAGGCCTCTCGGAGATGGCCGCTCAGGTTTCCAGCAACGTCCAACCTGCTGTCTCATTCCAGCGGTCGCGTTCTCCATCCCGACCTGCCTGTCCTGGACCTCCACACGTGGAGGATACAGCCCTAGATGATCCCGCTATCCAGGACGTCCTTACCGCGGCCAGAAAGAAATTGACCCGCTGCAACTATGCCTACAAGTGGCGGCGGTTTGTGACTTTGCGGAGGAGCGAGGAGACACGGTATCGCCAGTTGCTCTCGGTACCGTGCTCCGCTTGCTGCTTTACTTGAAACAAGAGGGTCTCTCGTTTTCCTCGTTGAAGGTGTACCTGTCTGCCATTGTGGCTTACCAACCCCGAGGCTCTCCTTCCGCAGCGCTCTTCCGGGACGCCACGATGAAACAGTTCCTGAAGGGACTCCACTATCTATACCCGCCGGTATCGCCTCCGTTGCCTCCCTGGTCCCTATTTCTGGTACTCTCTCAACTTATGAGACCACCCTTTGAGCCTATGGCCACTGCTGATGATAGGCTCTTGACTCTCAAGACCGCTTTCCTGGTGGCTGTCACCTCTGCCAGGCGTGCCAACGAACTGACAGCGCTACACGTTGACGACCCCTTCCTGGTTTTCCACCGGGATAAGGTGGTTCTCCGCCCGGACATCTCTTTCCTCCCGAAGGTCGTCTCTCACTTCCACCTTAACCAGGATATCATCCTTCCTACCTTCTATCCTAACCCGACGACCCCTCTGGAGAGGTCTTTGCACACCCTGGACGTTCGAAGGGCCCTGGCCTTCTACACTCAAAGAACTGCGGCCTACCGGCAGACCCCTCACCTGTTTGTCTGCCATGGTCATCGTCGCAGGGGCCGCAAAGTGTCCACCCAAAGATTCTCCAGGTGGGTGGCCCAGACAATTCTGCTTGCTTATGAAATGGCCAAGTAGCCTCCTCCTGACTTGCTTCGGCCGCACTCCACCAGAGCTGTGGCATCCTCAGCAGCCCTCTTGCGAGGTGTGGACCTTCATGAACTTTGTCGAGTGGCGACCTGGTCCAGGCCCTCGACTTTCATCTACCACTATCGGCTGGACTGTCGGTCCAGGAGGGATGCCCGGTTTGGACGAGCGGTGCTGGCCTCCGTACTCTCGGGACCTGACCCACCATCCTTCTGGTAAGCTACAAAGTTTCCTAGTGTGTAAGGCACAGAGACCACGAAGAAGAAGAAGAGGTTGCTTACCTGTAACTGTGGTTCTTCGAGTGGTCATCTGTGTCCTTACACACACCCGCCCAACCGTCCCCTCACTCTCAGGTCCCCTTTTCGGCGGACTTATAGAACTGAGGAGAGACCGTTGCTCGGCGGGCTGAGCATGCTCAGTGGATACATGGGGGGAGGGGTTCCCGCCAAGCTACTAAGCTCTAGAATTTTCCGAACGGTACCGCGCATGCGCGAAAGCTCCTAGTGTGTAAGGGCACAGATGACCACTCGAAGAACCACAGTTACAGGTAAGCAACCTGTTCTTCTGTGTCCCCCTTAAGCCTCATTATTCTTCACAAGCTGCCATGAAGAAATCTGGTATCATCTTTGAGACTGATTTATGGCAGAACGAGCTGAAATCCACAAAAGCTCCTGCTGAAATAAATCAGTTACTTAAAGGTGCTACTAGATTCCTTCATTCCACCCCCAGCCAATTTTCACAGGCCTTGTGATTCAAAAATGTGCATTTTAAACATTCACTGCCTGAACACATACCACCAAAATAATGTTTCTTTTTCTTGTTGTGAGTGCTACGAACTTAGTCTTGAAGGGACCTGCTCCCCAGATCTGTTGCCAGCTGCTCATTTCAGGGCAAAAGCATCCTGAAGGTACTATAGTGTGTCCTCTCCCTCCCACCACCAACTTTTTACAAGCGCAGGTGGAAGGTGGGAGTTTTTCCACCAATACAGGCACAAGTGTTTCACCTGCCTTTGCATCTTCGCACCTGCCCAGGCCATAGTCCACGTAGGGCCTTGATCATGACCGAGAGCATTGTGTCAAGAAGTTCCTCGAAGCTGAACAGATCTTGGGGTGGTGGGCCGACTCTTAGAGGGGTGGAGAAAGGTATTCTGCCCTGCAGGACTTGCAGATGGGAGGCTGAGGTGGTGGGGAGTGGCAGGGGGAGGGGGAAGTCCTTACTCCAGGGAGGGGAGGACAGGTGATGAAGGGGTCAAAGGCAAGCTGCTGGGATAGATAGAAGGCAGCAGGGCTGGGAAAGGCAGGTGTTGGATTCAGGCTGCAAAACTTGTTAGCTTTCAAGAGTAAATAAGGGGGTGGAAATCGAGTTTGGGTCAAAGTTCATCTCCATGGCATTTGGGCAGAGCTGGTGGATTGACTCTTGTTTCTGGTTTCCTGGAGTGCCTGAATCCTTCATTGTCCCCCAGAGGCCTCTGCCCTGAGGCAGCTGGAGGAGCCTGAGAGGAAATGCTTGCTCCCCCAGAGCACCCAGGCTGGCTGGTGCTGCTCTGAGACAGGGTGGAGAGATGAGGGGGTGAGTGCGAAACACACAAAAAAAATCTCCCTCTGTGGAAAGCAAGAAAGGCCCATTGTCCTCTGAGCACCACTGCCTGGCAAGAGGAGGAGGAGGAGGGGGGCCTCCTTATTCGCCCGGCCTACTAGGACGTTACAAAATCTCCACCTTGGACCAAAGGCTGGTTGGGGTAGAAAAGCCTCCTCTACTTTTGGAGAACTTCCCAAGCACAATTTGCTTTTTTTTTGCATGTCACCCAGGGAACGACTATTACGGGGTGACTGATGGAATGGATAGGTGAATAACAGAAGTAGCTGTGGGCTCTCAGCTAACCTGTGTGATTTGTGAGCCGCCTTACTGGATGTGGGTGATGAATGGCGGCCTCCCAGACACTTGATGCTCTCCCCCTGGTTTTGCTGTCCCAGACAGGTGGCACAAGTGGGGGGCTTTCTGATCCTGCTGTGGCTTATGGGGAATGCTGGAACAGAACATCCCCTGTTCAGTTACCCACAGGTCCACTTGCCGTGGCAAGACGTGAGGGCTTGGAGCTGAGGAGGGTTCAGGGTTTCTCCTGTGGCATTAAGCTTATGAGTATTGCGAAGATCCTCCCTGCCCTTTTCTGGACATGAGGAGCTTAGAGACCCTCTGCTACTTGGCACAAAAAAAAGACGAGCTTTCTCTTCAGCTCAGAGTGGGAGACCATGGTTTCAGTGCTTTGTGGCAGAGTTGCACCAACAAAAGCCTCCACCCCACATTTGGGGCTTTGGGTAGAAAGGTAGGAAACATGCCCAGAGTAAAGCTGGCCTTCCAAGACTCTCTGAGGCTCCGTGGCACTGCAAGTACTCTACCCGTCCCTCTTCTGCTCCAGATTTGAGGTTGGTGAGAGGAGCGTGGAATTGTTGCTCATGCAGGGATGGAGTTCAAGATTAGGGACCACCAGTCTAATTCTAGGCATGGTTGAATTGGATGGAACTTACTTCCAATAAGTGTGTGGACAATTTTAAGGAGAATATGGGAAGGAGTGACAGGTTAGAGGGGACGATTTATCCCTATTGTAGCTGGAGCAGTGTTATTCACAGTGACTCCTTTAATCTCTTGCCAGAAGATCACTGTTACAATGTGGGGATTGAGAGGTCCATAGGATAGAACTATAAAGTACAAGAGGATCTCAAAGTCTATCTAGTCTAATTCCTGCCATGCAGAGATACACACCTAAAACACTTCTGAGAAGTCGTCATCCAACCTCTGATTAAAGACTTCCTATGAAGGGGAGCCCACCACTTTCTTTCTTTTTTTCTTTTTAATAATCTTTATTACAAATGTATTGAAAAAGAAATTAAAAACAAGAATATTACATAAACAATCTGTATATATACCAACAAAGCTGAGCATAAAGAAAAACACCTAAGAGAAAAAAAGAGGAGGAAAAGATATATAAAATGGTAATCGAAGAAAGAGGAGAAGAAAAAATAAAGAATCACAAAAGTCAAAAGGAAAAAGAGAAAAATTTGCATCTGAATTAGTTAAGCTGAAAACTGTGAACTGTGAGCAAAAAAGTATTAACAAAAAAAATTAACAAAACTACACTTAAAATATTACAAACAACATGACTTCCAAATTTAAAAACATTTGTAGGTTAATAATCTTGGTTCTGAGGGATCTGAGTTCCAGTTCCATCTCTAATAAGGTGTTGGATTGTACATTCTTCCCAGGTTCACTCTCTCTCTTTCTCTTAGGGTATTTCCATACTACACTGTTATGGTGCTATAATTCCACTTTCAACATCCTGTAGAATCCTGGGGTTTGTAGTTTAGGAAGAGACCTTTATCATTTTCAGCCAGAGAGCTCTTGGGCCTCAACAAACTGCAAACCCCAGAATTCCACGGAAGGTTGAAAGAGGAATAATAACACGGCCACAGTGTAGGGCGGAAATGGCATTAGCCTCAGTTCTGCAAGGTATCTTGCTCATGAAGTTGTTTAGAGTACAACCTAATAAATTGTGTCAGCTGCTCGGTGTCAGTGAATCTTTTAAAAGTTCGTGACACATTTTAGAAATTTAAAAGTTGTGTTGGATTTTATCGATAATTCCGTTTGATTGCAGATTGTAAAGCAAGCGGCTTTAAGGGCTAGTAAATAGAACTTAATGTGTTTGTATGTCTTCAGGTTACCTGTTGACTTATGGCAACCCTACGAATAAGTTTTTCGTAGACAAAGGAATCCTCAGAGGTGGTTTTGCCAGTTCCTTGCTCTGCAATACAGCCTACAGCACCTGATATTCCCTGGAGGTCTTCCCTCCGAATATAACCAGGGCTGACTCTGCTCGGGGTGATCTGATGTCTGTAGGGTATTTACACATCCAAATAGGATTTAAATCTTACGTTAGATAAATATAAATGATGAACGGCAATACAGGGAAATGGTGGGAAAATAGTGTTCTCTGAACAGCATCTGCAGGGAAGCAGTTCTCGAGCTGGTGGCAGAGCCTGGAAGAACGGCCTGCTGTTCTTGATGCCATGGAGCACTACCACGGACAATTCTCTCCCACCCCCTTTCCCAGGCACACTGGAGCGATTGTGGAAGAAGAGAGAAAGGGCTGCTCCGAGACCTTTCACCTCCTCAGAATGCCTCCATTGCCTTGTTTGAGAATTTGCTCCCAGCATCCATCGACTTGTTGCAGGCCCTGTGGTGCAGTCCTTGGAGAGCACATTGCAGTTGAGCTGGCTCTGGACCAAAGGAAGGGTGCCTCTCCGTAGCATCTTGAAGGGTTATCATGAGTTCAGGAGACTTTGAATAATGCTGTGAGCCTAGAGGAGAGCCCAGGGCTGGCCGTCCTGAACTGTAGCTTGTGCCTAGGACTCCAGTAGTACCAGAACTGGTGACTGCAGATGGAGCCTTTTCAAGGGAAGATACGGCTTGTGGATCAAGGGGTTGGTGTGTGTATTGTGACACAATAAAATTATACAAAACTTAAGGTACATATTCCACAAGTAGTGGCAATGTTAGAAGTACCTGACATGGATTAGTTCCAGGAGTAAAGGATCTAATTAAGCTTGCCTGTGATTTGGGTGGAGAATATTTATTGATACATTTTCAGTATTGATGTACTTGCTCAATACAAGAAGTTCTCTCAGTGTTTTACAAGAGAAGGATTACAATGTAAATACAAAAATATAACATGAAAATTAAAACCTGAAACAGAGTGAAATCAACAGCAAAGTAAAAAACAGAGGCATAATATTGAAAAAGAAACAGTCACTTTTGCTTCCCACGGAACAAGCTCTGCAGAGAAAGTTCTCTTGCTTTCTAACATAGCTCACCTTGCAACAGGGAACAAGCCAGTCATGGTGGTACCTCCTGACTGAAGCTCATGATCTCAGCCCCACCGCCAAGGATCTGTGCACCACCCATGACCACAGTCCTTGGAGCAGGTTTACAGCTGGTTTAGAATTCTAAAAAACATTTCTCCTAGCTCAGGAGTGAGCCGGATGTGGTCTTGCAGGTGCTTTTGGGCTGTATTTCCCAGCATTCCTCACTGTTGGCTATGCAGTCTAGGACTGATGGGAATGACAGCCCAACATCATCTGGAGGGCCACATAATTCCCACTCCTGTACATTATGCTTTTTGTTGCCAGCGGGGGCAAGGACTCGGGTTAATAAAATGACTTAATTTGATACTTCTTTTTGAGTGGGATATCCTCCCCACCCCACTGCCTAGGGTAGTTTTTCTGGAAAAGAAGAAGAAGGAATGGTGAGAGCCTGTTAGTTCTTGTCCTGATTGCTGTAGGTTTCCCATATCCAGTCCAGCCCAGTGACACTGCCATTAGCTTCCAATCAGAGTGCTTCCAGGTAGCATCATTTAAATGCCATTGTGGAGCTATTCCATCTTCTTAACAAATTTCTTCTTTGCCACTATCCAGAAGCACCTCAAAGGAAGAAAATGCTCTTTGAGTGGCAGAGCATATCAGCTACAGCAGCAACAGAGGAAATGTAAACACTCCCACAGCTTTTTTCCTAGCCATTTTAGTATCCCCACTTCCCAAAATTGTAGAGGTTCATTCCCAAACAAATCAGAAATCAAAGAATCATAGAGTTAGGGAGAAGGGCTGTTCAGTCCAGCCCCACTATCCTACAGGAAGCCGATTTGGTGCTCTCAGAACCTTTTAGGTATGGTGATTTGCTTTTAAAAGCCTCCCCCCCAGAAGTCCTCAAGAGAACCCTAGAAATCCCAATTGAAAGTGATTTCTAGTGGTGTCTGAGTTGGAGGTTCTGGCACTGTGACCCACCACAGGTCTGCAAAGGTGAAAAAGAGGCCTCGTACCCACCACAGGTGCCCATCCTGGCTTAAAGGGAGGGATAACTCTGGACAAATACTGTTCTTGCTATTCCCACTCCTTGTTTAGCAAGAGTTCTTGCCTCTCAAGACCAGCTGCTGGTAAATCCCAGTGAAAGAGTCTGACTGTCATCTTGTCACAAGAATTATAACAGAAGTTCATAGTAGTAATGGGAGCCAATTAGGGCTAATGGTTTCTGGCACAGAAGGTAAAACAAAAGGCGTGGGGTAGGGAAGAGAAAGTTGGATTCATCAGGGCAGGTGGAGTTCATGTCAGGTGAAGAGAAGATTGGGATATGGGTACCACTACAGGAAGATCAGCGTTTAGCACACTCAGTGTTCAGAAGTGGGTTATTCTATGTAGTTGGCCAGTGTGGCCTCTTCTAACCTGGGAGAAGGTGGCACCAAAATGTGCCTGGTTTTGCTGAATGTTGATAAAGACTAGAGAAAATGGCCCATTTTGGGGACATCTTTTGGGCAGGGAGTCTGGTAGCTAATTTGTTTTTTTTTAAATAGTCTTTATTAATTTCAAAGTAGCATACTTTGACATACACTTGTGAAACACAATACAAGATACTTATGACACAAAATAGAAAATACAGGGTATGCAAAATACAAATATATAAAGAAGAAGAAAGAAAAAATGAGAAAAAGAGAAAGAACAGAGCTAGAAAGAAAGTTAAACGAGTTAAAAAAGAAGAAACAAAAAACCTAGAGATTCACAGTTCACTCCTAACAAACATTTAACAAAAAAAGTAGCTTATTTGTTTAAGAAATGTGCATTCTGCTGTTTGTGGGAGCCAGCATGATGTAGTGGTTTGAGTGCTGGTCTAGAATTCTGGGACACCAGGTGTAATATTCTGTCTTAACCTAACTCAGTAACCAGGCTTTGTGGATAAATCCAGAAAGGTTTTTTTAAATCAGTGATTAGATGTAGCAGAGAGACACTACTTTTGCTAGAACTGAAGATACAGCACAGGTTTCGGTTTTAAGAACTCCCTGATCCTCCTCACAGAGGTTTCATGTTCACATTCTTTCCCACACAAGACCAAACTGTACCAGCTTTCCAAAATGACCTTGGTTCCCAAGTTCTGGCCTGCATACCCCTTCCAGTATCCAAACAGCAAAGCAATCAAAGCAATACAGCAAGAGAGCAGCAAAGCAGTCTTAACTAGCGTGGCGGAGGAGCCTAACTTGGTGATCCCTCCGACAACAAGGTTCGAATCCCTGCTCCACCATGGAAATGAACTGGACGACTTTAGGCAAGTAGCACACTCTCAGACGCAGAGTAAGGCAGTGGCAAACCCTCTCTGAACAAATCTTGTCAAGAAAATCCCATGACAGGCTCGCCTTAGGGTCACCATAAGATGGGAACAACTTGGAGGCACACAACAACAACAACCTGCCGTTTGAATAAAATGTTGAGGCACGTTACAAAAACCATTTTCAGAGCAATAAAACTTATAAAGTTTTAAGAAGAGTAAAAGTCAAAGCAAATGAAACATCTGTTCACCGCTTTTTGGTGCCTTCTTGTTGTTGTTTCTTCAAGTTATTTCTGATTTATAGCAACCCTATCATGGGGTTTTCTGGGACCCAAAGTCCAGGTAACATTGAATCCAGGTAATACTGAAGCCATCATATGCTAGTAAAAGCTAGGTGAATGAATAGGAATGCCTAAAAGATAAAGATAATGCCACCCAACTGAATGTGCTTAGGAGGAGAGTGCTCTAATTTTGGCACCACTACAAAGAAGTTCTCTCTCCAGGTTTCTGAAAACGAACAGGCCTGGAGAAGATCCCAAAAAAAGAATTTAACTGGTTCCCATGCTTATAGGGAAAAAGACATTCCTTCACAGAGCCAGTCCAGACCATTTGGGGGTTTAAAGCCAATTCCCGTGCTTTAAATTGAGCCTGCAGATGAAGCAGCAGCCACTGACAAATCACTTCATGTGTGCAGAGGATGTTCATTGCAGTGGATTCTAGTAACAATCTGGCTGCTGCATTTTGTGGCTGTTAAAGCTTCCAGGTGTTTACCAAGGGCAGTGCCATGTGTACTGTGCATTCAGTAATCTAGCCTGGATTGTACTGGGGCATGGATGCTTGTGGCAGGTTGCCTCTGCAGGAAGTGATGTAGCTGCTGGATGAGATGCACTGAAATGCCTCCAGTGGATTAGCTTTCTCCAGTTCCTCACTCAGCCCACAAATTCACCCTTCCTCTAAATTGCACATTTGGAATCCCATGGCATTTCTTGATGCTAGGTAACTCTTGTGTGTATAATACTCAGCAGCATTCAGATGATTATATTTTAAAAAACAAGTAAGATCAGGGCTAATTTTTTAAAGAATTTTGTACAATTGGAAAGCAATAGAAGGAGTATCCCTATGAATACTGGTTGTGTAATGTGTGTTGGGATCTTCAGGTACAGGGATGCATCCCAGTGAAAACCAGACGAGGACCCACATTCCTTGCTGCTGCTGTAGGTCTGTCTTTCCTCAGCAAGCTGGAGTGTTCTGTTTTTTCCACCCAGAGGAAAAGCCCTTTCCAGTCTTCCCAAAGGCAGCATGGAGGGGTTGAGTACTCAACCACTTCCAGCTCTCTTTTTGTGTTGACAGAGGTCTCTTGGCTGCCTGGATTCAGTCATTTTTCTCTTGATTGCAATGGGAGGGTTGCTCTTTGTGCATTGCAGGAAATACTCTGAATATAGCGGCTCCAAGTGTCCAAATTCTGGGATCCAGATGAACCAAAGTTCTGTCTTCAGCATAAATAATGTAAAACAAGCTCATTTGCTTTGAAAGCCACTGACTGACTGATGCGAGCGAAATAAATTGCATAGGGGATTATGAATTTTTGGCACTGTTGAGGATGAGAAAGGGTATCGAGGGCACTGAACTGAGTTGTTATCTCTGAGCAAGGAATAATTTTCCTTAATTTAAAGTACTTCCACTTTTCCAGTAAAAGGATGTTTGTCCAGCCTAGGCTTACAGCAAGGTGCTATATGGAACATGACCCCCCCCATGTGTCTGTGTGTGTGTGTAGGTTTTGGTTTGTGTGGGATGTTGCATACATTAGGGCAAGAGGCTGTCCTCAGTTGCTAATATGGGAGGTTCTCTCTGGTCTGTTTTTAACTGCAGATCTTGGTCTTAGAACATAGAAATAATATCATTATTGACAGCTGTTGTTTTGTACTTTCAAGTAAACACCAACTTGCAGTGACCTTCTCTTGGGATTTCCTTGGCAGGAGTTATTCAGAGGAGATTTCCCCTGGCATTCCTCTGGAGCCCAAGGTACCCCTGTCTGGTTCCTGGAGATTCAAACTCTGGTCTCATGATGTCCTAGCCAAACGGTCAAATCGTGACATCGTGCTCGCTCTTAGTAATAATGTGGTGGAGGTGGAGTGGTGGTTGTGGTGGTGGTGGTGATGATGATGATGATGGGTGCAATACAGGAGCAATCTCAAATGGACCCACAAAACATCTGAATGAAATCTTCATAGACAACAAGTTGACATAGGTGCAGTTACAAAAAATGTACTACACGGATCAGGCCACATTAGTTAACAGTGCCTCTCTAATTGCCAGATTCTTGGATAGAATCTGCATCACCAGTGACCCAAGCAATAGCAATATAGCAATAGCATTTATTTCTATACCGCCTATCAACTAGTGTTATCTAAGCGGTTTACAATGTATTTTAGCTAATTCAAGACTGGTCAGTAATATGTGGTGTACTGTGAAGGATAAAAATAATGCTTGTATAATAGCTCACCTTCTGTGTAGTGCTGGACTCAAGTTAGCTCACAAAAAAATTTAAAAATAGAGATTAAAACACTTATAAAGACATGGCTAAAATATATAAAGGTTATTTGTTAAATTTGTTGTTGTTGTGTCCCTTCAAGTCATTTCTGACTTAAGGCAGTGAGGTTTTCTTAGCAAGATTTGTTCAGAGAGGGTTTGCCTTTTCCTTCCTCTGAGGCTGAGAATGTGTTGACTTGTGCTTCTCATGGCCGAGCAGGGATTTGAACCCTGATCATAGTCCAGTGCTCAAGCGGTGACAGCACACTGCTGATTTTGAAATTTTTGAAATCTAATTAGGCAATATGTAGATTAAAACCATTGAAAAATCCATTGAAAAACAGAAGAGTAAAAAAGGAAATAGTATGCCATTCAAAACCCTTTGCAGTCAGTTCCTGAAGGCGAGTCAGGGCAGGAACATTTTTTTCACTCACTGACCTGGAAGGACAGCAAAGAGAGGAACCATCCCAGCCTCACTAGGCAGGGAGTTCCAGAGCTTGGAAGCCGCAGCTGAGAAAGCCCTGCTTCTTCTGTCCTCGCCAAACATACTTAGGGAGGCAGTGGCATGGGGGGCTCTCCTGAAGATGTGGGAGTCCCAGCAGGCTCTCCTAGGAGGAAAGTAATAGATGTGAGAGGACTATGAGCCACAAGTGGACCTCTGCCCTGAGGAAGTGCAGCTAGTCCTTTCACCTGCGAGGGCAAAAGATGTAGCTTCCCAGCTGGGTTGAGTCTCTGCAGGTTTTACCCACTTATCTGACGGATTAGGGACCAGAGCACTGTCAGAAAGCGGAATTGGTCAAAAAGCGGAACACGTGTAGGGGACACGACGGAATTACGGAGGCTCATTGGGGACCGGCCACGCATGTGTGTGTGTGTGCCGCTTGCAAAGTTTCTCAGTCAGCTTGGTGCCTTTCCCCCCCACCTTACTTTGCAAGCAGCGTGTGCTCATGGTCCCAAGCAAGCCTCCATAGACAAGAAGAACTGGCAAAAGGGCAGACCCCTCATCGGAATAACGGAACAGGTGTGTAATTTACAAGCATCGAAAGAGCGGAATGTCAAAAAAATAAGCCTACAAAAACTTGGGAGGGGGCGATGTACATAATTATTCCCCAGTATGGTATATGTGTGTGTGTGCACATATGTGTTCACATGCCCATGTGGGTAAGGGGAAGGCGTGGCAGAGACCACACTCTGTGTTGGAGCCCTGCCTTGTTTTAATACCAACGTGACTGTCACTCGCGTTGGGGAGGGGCTGCTGTCACTCTCACATCCGGCCTTTGTCCAGGCAGCAGGGCACTGTTGGGCTCAGTGACTCCTGTGCTGGGGCTGGGAGGGAGGGGCTGGGGGGGCACTGGTACAAGGAAACACCTTGCACATTCAGCAGGCAGCCCCCAGAACAGTGCGACTTTGTCCTCCCCACTCCCCCGCCCCACCCTAGCGTCAGTCACACTGCAGGCGCAGTTGCCAGCTTTCTGTCTCCATGGTGCCCATGGACTTCCATGCGGAGAGAGCGCTGGAGTTTTGTCTGCCAGGTAACAAGGTAACACAAGAAGTCAGGAAGGAGCCGTTAGCTGGGCCTCTGTGGTCTTGAAGCACCTACAAAAAAAGCAGCCTGGGTTGTGTGTGTGTGTGTTGTGGAGGCAGCACTAGGTGAGGTTGGCCTTCCAGTCCTCCCTTGTGGGGCTCCCTCTCTTAATCTGGGGCAGCAGCTTAGTGGGTCAAAGCAGGCATTGGTCAGGATTGCACACATGGTGTAGGTGTGTAGGTGTATGTAGCTATTTGTCTCCATCCTTTTGTGCTTCTCCTTCAAGCTGCCGGCCCTCTCTGGCGTGGCTTCTCTGCCCTGTTGGAGGCCTTGCTTGGCTTTGCTCTCCCTAATCCGTCCTGAGCCGAATGTTCCCTTGCTCTTCCCTCCCGCCCTGCTCTCATCCCTTCTGCCAGTGAATAATTTATGGCACTTTGCATCTTGCCTGGCTGCTGTTACAGCGAGAGAGAGGGAGAGGACGGTGGGATGCTTTAGGAGCTCCCAGCTGTCTGCTCTGAGCCAGACAATGTCCTCCACCGGGCTGGGAGCATGAAGGCCAACTTAGCATTCCTTGGTGGAAACCGTTGCACCTTCTGTTTTCTCCAAGCAGATAGGACCTGTCAGAGGTGGAAAACAGCTCCTGAGGAGGGTGAGCGGCAAGCAGAGGATGGCTAATTCCTCTCCTACCGGGGTTGCCTGCCGGCCTGCTTGTTGTCCCAGACAGGACAGAGCCCACGTTCCTCCACAGGACTGCCCAGAGGCAAGAGGAGAGAGAGTCAGGAAGAATTCTCCCCCACCCACCCTGCAACCAGAGATTCTCCCAAGTGGTGATTGGCGGATTATTTCTGGAGCCCTTGAGAACCCTGGCTGGCAATAGGTGGGGCTGCTGCTGCTGGGGGAGGGCCCCATTGCTCTGGCTGGGGGCTTTCCGTGGGCCACAGACTACCAGGACGATGCTTGCAAAAGCTCATTGTTCTTTGGAGTCAAAGGAGGTTTTTGTCTCCTGGCTTGCAGTGGGACAGAGTGAGGCACAGTTTGCCCCATACATGTAATTTGGCTTTCCTCTTGAGATGGCAAGTGTGTGCTAGCATCCCTCCCTCCTCCCTCTCCTTTCCCATTCTTTTCTATTCAAGCAGGATCCTGTAGTAGCAGCAGCAGCATTAGCAGCAGGAGGCACCCACAGCCCTTCTGTCCCTCCTGCTGCCAAGGTGCAAGTGCTGCAGTCCCCCAAAACCTGCCCCATAGAAAGGAGGACAGACCAGCCTTCTCCTGCTGGGAAAGCCAGTGAGCCTGTCCTCCAGGGGTTTGCATAATGAGCAGCCGGCGTCCTCCAGTCTCCCTGTGCCACTACCGCAGTGGCTTCCAAGAGCCAAGGTGCAGTGCTTCCTCCACGTTTCCCCTCTCACCCATCAGCATCCATATAGGCAAGGCAGAGCTGCAGTGGGGATGCCTCTGCCAGCTCCTGTCCCCCAGCCGAGCCAGGTTGGGCTTTGTTGCTGGCAGGAGTTTTACATTGGCTTGAACAAAAGAGTGGCGTTCCAGCCGGCCCCCCATGGCTACACAGGTACCTCTAGTGTTAAGGACCGCCTCTCTCCCCCATCACTGTACAAAAGGCAACATGGAACCTGTTTTCTGGAAAGGCAAAATTTATGGGGCTTTTACATCTCTATTTCTCTATTTCTTGAATCAAAACCAGTTTCCTGAATTGGGATTGGAATCTTTTTGAAATGTCCTCCTCTCCCAATTCTGTGAACAACTCCAGTGCTGCTCCTGGTCTGTCCTCCTTCTGCCTCCCAAACTGGGATTTCTGCATGTTCCATCTGAAGGAGCTGTGTCCCTTGCGTGTGGTACAGCCCAGCTGCTGCTCACGTGCAGATTAATGGCATGACTCTTTCTTGGCAGTTGGATGGTGTCCTTTTGTGGCTGGTTTGACTTGTGAGGTCCCTCACTCAGCATACCTAGAGCCGCTGTTTTGTTCTTTCTCAGCCTGGCTTCAGTTGCCCACCCTCATCCTGTCCCAGGCCATTTCCGCACTACACTGTTATAGTGCGATTATTGCACTTTCAACATCCTCTGGAATCCTGGGGTTTGCAGTTTCGGGAGGGGCCAGCTGGCCCCTCCCGAAACTGCAAACCCCAGGATTCCAGAGGATGTTGAAAGTGCAATAATTGCACTATAACAGTGTAGTGTGGAAATGGCCCCAGTGGTTCTTTGTCCAGGACCTTCATCTGCTACTCTGCCTTGGTCTATGCAGAAATGAGTGAATGGAAGTCACCAGTGTGGCCCCACTCTGCCACACTTCATAGGCCATGCACTGGGCTTCTTGTCCTGGCAAGTGGTGAGGAGAGTTTCTTTTTTAAAAAACAACACTCTGCGACTGACCAGAAATTGAAAAAGCACTGGAGGTGCAGCAAGATGATCCCCATCTCTTGGGAAAACAGATGAATGCTAAGCTGGCTGCAGTAAGCAAACAGGGAGTTCACAGGAGGTGTCCATCTTTGAACTTGGGGCTCTTGAACCTGCCGTCTGCCCCTGCCATTTTTGTTGCGCTTGTTCATAGGGTGCCTGATCATTCCTTGTTGTTCTTATCGTGTGACAGTTTCAGACGGGAAAGTTAGGGAGTGAGTGCTGCTGGGAGGGACCTGCTGATATCCTGGCCGGAGTTGGGGAGGTGGGCCAGGGGTGCATCATGAACCACTGGGGCTGCGGAAGAGGGGGCCTGGGCATTCTCAAGTTCCTGTCTGCTTCTGCACTATTTATTTTAGATCCTGCCTTTCTCCAAATACAGGGCCCACAGCAGCCTGTAAGCATAGTTTAAAACAAAATACAGCTAAAATAGTTTATAACACAAGTATTTTTTTAAAAAAACCAAATAAGCAGCCTTGTTAAAAACACCAATTTAAAGCAGTTTGGAAATGTTTTAAACATGACAGAGGGGCTGAGAGCACAGCCTACCCTGTCCCCCTGCATTCAAAGACCCTTCTGCAACAACCAGTAAAAACTCAGAAGTTCTATCTAGATAAAAAGGCTTTTCTTTCTTAGGGGAACAAGATCAGAGAAGAAGGCCAGCTCCTGTTTTTGTATTAAACATGTTTGTGGTAGTGGTGGGAGACAGCCAGAAAGCTCTCCTCCAAGGATTTTAAAACAGAAGCAGGCTCATACAGGCACATGCAGACTTTCAGCTGGCCTGGACTCAGGCTGGATCTGTATGCCCTGGGATGAAGCAAAATTTTGGGAAATGTTACTTTTTTGGATGACAAAACCCATTATCCTCCAGCCAACAGGGCCACTGAGGGATGCTGGGAGTTCTAATTAAAAAACAACAACTGTGTGACTGAGTGACCATTTATGCAGAGAAGTTGTGTAGTGAGGTGATACCACTTAGGTACAGTCCTGGTATAATCTTGAGACACCGGGGCTGCCCATCCCAGAGAGAGAGAGTCCAAAATGTGGGTTGAATTGGGAAGGTTGGGAGCCACACTTCTCACCCCACGTTAGTATACAGGTGGCCTCCTATGCCCGAGATAGCTTCAGAGCTGTCAGGATTGTGAAAAACAAGGTTGCCTCAGTACCCATTTGTTTGGGCCATTTTCAGGCTGGATGGATCTTAGGGCTGGCGGAGGCACTGGACTTCCCAGTGGATCTCACAGGAAAGCAGAAGTGATTTCTTTTGGCTTCACTGAAGGTGGAAGATGGCAGCAATAGCAGGCACTGTTCACATAGGGACATATAATGGAAATGAAAAGCCGTTGTAGGGGGTGAGGAGCAGGATGTAATTCTTTCTCACTCTAAATCACATCCATCAGCCACTCCCGCCCCTTTAGGATTCCAAACCCATGTGGCACAGAAGTTCATTTGAAAAGCAGTCTGTTGATACACCCAAGACTCCTAAAAGCTGGCTCATCAAAGTCACCAGGAGAACTGAAAGTAGGACAGCTGAGACATACAGTGCAAAATCTTAAAGGTTCTGAGGGTTGTGCTCTCTGCAGCCCAGGTGTTTGTGTGTGAATCCACAGATGACCATTCAAAGAAGGTAAATTACAGGTCAGCCACCCTTCCACTCCAAATCCCATCTTCCAACCACTCCTGTTTAGAGATTGAAAAACTCTCCTGTGGTGCCAAGGGCAGAGGCAACTGGGGTTTGGAGCACTGAGATGGTGGGTGATGCTGTCTGCTTCTTAGGTCTTTCCAAGATGCCGTATCCTTAAAAAAATAAAATGAAGAAGCTACTGGCTTTTGGATTCATGCATTTGCACACCTCCTCATGAACCAAAGGCTGGGATAACTGATGTTTTGGTTCAGTTAAATTGATTATAGATTCAGAACAGATAGACACATGTTGTCCTTCACACAAGATACAAGTATGTAGTGGAACGGTCACTAAATTAGAAGGCTTGAAAACAAAAGGGAAATCCACTGAGAATAGTACTGTCAGTGGCAACAGCTGAATGGATCCTGCAGGATTAGAGACAGTGTACCTTTTAAATTTTGGAGGCCAAAAACAGACGGTAGAAGGGTTGTGCTGCCTTCAAGCATGGGTTGGGAGGTTCCTAGAGACATCTGGCTGGCCAGTCCAGGAAGGTGGCTTGTGATCCAGGAGGGCCCTTGATTACAGTTCCCACTGGACATTCAGAGCCGCCCAGTGGGATGGGCAGCTGGGCTTTATGGAGAATGGTGGGCTTTTGGAGCTGAGAGATGGGATAGAGTCAGGTTCTAGCCAACCAACATCACGGATAGAGTCACGGAGCTGGAAAGTGCCTCCTGGGCCATGAAGCCCAACTCCCTGCTCAGTGCAGGATCTCCAGTGAAAGCATCCCCAGCAGGTAGCCATCTAGCCTCTTTTTGAAGATGTCCAGAGAGCTTCTGGAGTTTTTTTTTATGTTCACCTCAGTTCCAAGTGTTCAAGGATCAGTTCTCTAAGATGAAGAAATTAGGGAGATGAGCACACAGCTTCCTCATGTTGCATATGTTGTTTTTGCTTGGTCAAATGGGAGGAAGCAGGGACTGTGTGGGGACACACGCAAATATGGCTTCTGGGCCTGAAATGCTTATTTCACAGTAGCTGGTCTGAAGAATTTATTGTGGATTTAACATCTGTGTCTTAATTTGCTAAGGTTTAAGAAGAAGGAAAAAGAGATGCAGCATGTGCGTCTCTTTTAAATCTTTTTCTTCTCCCTGTCCCTGCGTAATTTTAGAGTCTGAGTTCAGCTGGGCTGCAACCTTTTCTTCTCTTGACGTTTGTCTGTATAGCACTGTATGAATAATGTATAAAATTTAATGTTGTACAAATACTCATCAGTGGGACTATAGAAAGGGTGACAATGTATGGATTGCCACAGCAAAAAATCAGTGTCCCCAGTGGTGATTTTTCAGTTAATACAGAGTGGACAGGTCTTCCAAAAAACCTCCCTCCCACTGTCCCTCCATAGCTCCATGCAAGCAAAACAGGATTTACATTTCCTCCTCTGATATTAAGTGTGCCCTGAAAGAGCTAGAAGGCACAAGACCCTTCCCCTTTGTTTTCTGTTCCCTGTGTTTGGCTTCAAGGGGGTAAGGAAGACTGGCGCAATTCTCCAGCAAGTGCTGCCCCCAGCCTTTTTTCCTTTCGTGGCTTCTGAGAGCCTTTGCTCTGAAACAGGCTCACCTTGTTGTCCCCCATAATCTCCTGGTGGTCTCCGGCAGTGGAGGAAGCTGGCTCCCAAGGGAAGAGGGCTTAGGGCATCTCTGCTCCCTGGGAAGCTTGGGCCCGCAGAGCAAAAGGGTCCGTTGTCCTTCTGCTGCTGCCACAGCCATGCCGCTCTTCTCGTGGTGTCCCATCGGCCACAGCAGCCACTCCCTGGATTAGCAGGGAGGAAGGCAGGGAGCGAGGTCTTGTGGGGAGGGGGGCTGTCTGCAGCAGCAGTTGGCAGCACCAGCCCTGGCCCACAGGCTCGCTCTCCCCCTCTCATTGGCCCATGGGGCGGCCCGCCATTGGCCACACGCAAAGGGAAGGGGGTGCCTCTGTTGCTGTGGCGATGCTCGGGCTGGCCGTGCGGCCGCCACTGCCGCCTGGTGCGCAGCTCGTGCCTCCCTCCACGGAGTAATTCGCCTTAATCCTTGGGAAAGGCATCATTGGATAAAGCTCGGAGCCTCCCTCCAGGAAGGAGCTGAGCGGCGGGGGGGGGAGGGAAGGAGGGCCCCCCGGGGCTGCCAGGCTGGATCATCTTCTTCCTTTTCACTGGAGGAGCTCTGCCCCCGTGCAGTGCTCGTGTTGCGGGTGGGTGTGTGGCATGTGTCCCGCAAGCATGGGTGCTGGGTGCGAAGGGGCAGTCGTTGGGGTGGGACAGGAGCTCTACCAGAAGTGGCAAGACAGGCTAGAAAGTGTGCATCAGAACCCCGGGCAGGTAGGCACCTGCCATCTGTTTCGTCCTGCTTGTGTGTGCACAGGGGAGAGGGGACGCTTGAAGTGCACTCTCGACATTTGAAGAGAAGGATCTGGCCTGGCCCTTTGGGCCATAGCCATGGCTGGGAGTCAGGGCGAGTGGCAGCTTTTTAGCTGATCAGGCAGCTGGGCAGTTGGAGTGGGACTTGCTTTGCCTTTTGCTGCTTCTGAGGGCACTCCCGTGCCTTTGCCCCCACCTCCTGGCCTGTGAAGTAATGAACGCCACACACGTGCATTGGGTCTCCTCCTCCAGCCTACAATTTCTTTTGATATGTGGCTTGGCTTAGCTTACTTGTAGGAGCGCTCTCTCCTCTTTCCATAGAGTGCCCATATGCTGCTCCTCTTGCTGCTTAACAAGCCTTTTGTGGGGCTGGCGATCAAACTCTCTGACTCAAGGTGCAGCAGAATGTCAGTTCTGCTCCATCAGTGACCCTGCCTGACCCTGTCAGCCGCTGCCTCTTGGCCTTCCTCTCAGTCAGGCGGCTGCTGAGCTGTTCTCTGTTGAAACCCACATGGGTCACCCTGGATCTCTTGGGGAGAGGATGCTCAGTGTATAATTCAGACAAGGGACATTGTCTTTCCCAGCGGGGGCACGTTTGGGGCACTACCAGCCGTAAATGGGCTTTCCTGTGGAGCAAGGAAACCGTTATCTGCTCCTCTGGCCTTGGCCGTGTTTAATCACCTTCCCCTGCTTGCAGGCCAAGGAACGAGGGGTGGGTGAGCGAGCGGCCCTCCTCCACCTCCTCTTGTCCCCACCAGAGCACGTACTCGGGATTGCTTAGCCCAGCTTAGTTACCTTCCAAGTACCCTTTAAACCACCCTCTTAAACTCACAATCTGAGTGGATTTTCTCTCCAGTGACTTGATGGATGGACGGGATGGGAATTCTCATCTGTGTCAGTAATTAGTCCAGGATAAATAGCGTGGAGCGGACAAGGGTATGCGGCAGGTGGCCCAAGGCGAGCGGGCAAAGGTGCCAGGGGGTGAGGGGAGGGCACAGGGAGGGACAGAAGGAGCCGAAGGACAGAGGGGATCAGCTTTCCCTGTAGGGCCCTGGCCTGGGCCTTAAGAATGGAGGCTGTGGTGGTAGATGCTGGGCTGGAAGGGGGACGGAGAGGCAGGAGAAGCCATTTGGGAGGCTCTTCCCAGACTGTGGATCTGGGGCAAGGAGGGGGCAGAGCAAGAGAGAAGAGAGAGCAGCAGCAACAGCCCCTCCTCCCCAGCTCTCTTCTGTCACAAGGACACTCAGCTTTCTCTGGGGCCGGCCAGCGGCCTGACCCTGATTGTCCCACCACCTGGGCGAGGAAGTAGCGAGAGGAAGCCAGTGCCTGACCTCCCCGCCCCTCCATCTCCAGCTCCCTTTGTTCAGCACCCAGCTCTCCATGTGTGCAGGAAGCAGCTTCAGGCAAACCCTTCTCCCTTTCCCCCTCCCCACAGCACCTCTTGGAACTGAGGATTTACTGTGGCACAGGAGGCTGGGAAAGGGGGTGGGTTACGCAGACCCGGGGGCTTTGGTGGAAGGGAACTTGTGTTGCAATGTCTCCCGCCCACCCATCCCCTGGGAGGAAGACTCCGCTCTGCACGAGTTGCGCTGAGCTTGGGGAACAGGCTGAATGGTGGCGGCTGTGCAGAGAGGGCAAAGGAGTTCTCCACCCACTTGCGCTTCCCTTGGAGGAGAGCAGGAGTCAAGCATATCTCCCAGTTCAGAGGTGAAGGGAAAGGCCCCTCTGTCTCTCCCCCACTGCTGAATTTCCCTGAGAATGTGCACCAAGGGGCTTCCTTTGGGCTCCTCGGGATGCAGCCACATGGACTGGAGCCACGGGGAGGAAGGGGATGAGCCGCGTGTGTGTGTGCACATGCAAGGAGGCAGGTGCAGCCAGGAGACCTGCTCCGTATGATGGATGCCAGGGCTGGAACAAATGTGTCTTGTGGGGGGAGGCAAGGCACGTAGGCGATCTCCATGGGAACCAGGGGAGCAGAGCCTGGAAACAGTGTGGAAGAGGGAGAAGGAGGTAGCTGTGGTGGTGGTACATCATCAGCAGGCCGGCTGGCCAGGAGAGATGGGGAAGGAAGACAGCTGTGGAGGAGGGGTGGGCATCCATGGTGGAAGTTGGTCTTACCCTCCTCATGCTGCAGAGGGGGAACTGAGGCTGAGGGAGGGCTTTGCTCAGGGCCAGGCAGTGGAAGACAGGGAAAGACCCAATCTCTTGCCTCTTTCCGTGGGACAAAGGGAGCTTTGCCCAACCAGAAGGAGTCCAGCATCAAGAACCTGCTGTGCTCAGCGTGCTTGCTGCCCCACCTTCCTGTCAGGCTCTTAACTACCTGTCAGCTAAGCACACCTTAAACATGCAGCACTCAGATTCCACTTCATAGCAGAGCAGGCAGGAGACTCTCCAGAATCCCGTGAGTCCATTACAGTGGTGCAACTACATGGTGTAGGTTATAGCAGCCGGAGGAGAAAAACCATGACTGCTGCAGCTGTGGAGGAAGGCAGGCAAGCAGGTGGGCATGCACCGGAGAAATAGGCTACTCAGAGGGGGAAGGTTTTGTCTGCCTTCCCTCACCACCACTGTGTGACCCTGGAGAAAGTGCAGTCACTGGTGGAGATTACCGGCAGGGTTCCGGCCTCTGACTTCTGCTCCCCTCCCCTTCTCCGCTCCTCCACTAAATTTCCATCTATGGATAATTTAACCTTGGTAGTCTCTTGTATTAGAATAGGGCAGGGCTGCTTTTGGCCTAAAGCCAGGATGGGGAAAATTGGCCCACGGGCCCAGCAGGGAAGGGGACTGAAAAATGGCTGCAAAACACAAAACCCCACCCAAATCACTACAGAAGGTGGACGCTTGGTCCTCCTATCCCCCACTACATCTGTCCACCACACATCATGAAAATCAGTCGTACTAGGAATAGCCCTGTGGCCTCCAGGTAGGGAGATGTGGGAGAATGGCCCCCACCCACTCCATCATTGCACACACTTAGCTTGAAGTTGGTGGAGAATGGGACATTTCCCAGTGGAATTCCCCCATCTCCTCCATGAGCCATCAGCCACTTCATGACATTCCCAAGAAAGAGGCGAAGCTGCTGAGAGTTTCAAGTCAGACAGACACAAGAACACCTAGACACTGTAGGTTGGTGCCTCCCTATACTTACCTCTGATGTGCATGAAGACTGGCATCCTGTTTATTGCCAGCTAGAGTAGAGCTGTTGAATCAACTGTTGAAAGGTGAGCCTGCATGGACTGAATGGACCTACTCCAGTCAGGACTAAAAGGACTAGACTGACAACAAGGTCTAGACTTTTATTTCCCAGAGCCACAAGTAACATGTAAGGAAGGCAGGTACTATGATGCTGCCGCTGTACTTTTGGGGCTGGGGTGCTGATGCTGAGAACAGAGCGAGCATGTGGCTGTCCTGAATTTTGAAGTAGCCACTTCATGACACCAGCTTTCTCTCACACAGAAAAGAGGCTCCAGATGGACAGCAACCAGCCAGCATTGCTGGAGAGGCCAGGCTGTCTGTTTTCTTTCAGGAGGAGGTTGAGGGTAGGTAGGAAAGATTTGGGTGCAGAGTGGAATGCGGCTACTTGTCTGCACTTTGTGGCGCTGCAGCGATTTCTGCTGTGTGGACTTCTAAGTAACCAAGACGCTGTTCTCCTTGCAGACGATTCTTCATCGGAGAGCTGCAGTGGGAACGGCTCCTCCACCTTGAACCCATCCACCTCAAGCAGCACACAGGGGGATGCTGCCTATCCAGAGATGAACGGGAATGGCACCGCTGCCCCCATGGATTTCAGCACCACCTCTGACGACCAGCCCATCAACCTGTGTGACAAGTTGGCACCTGCCCACATCACCCCTTCGTACCCATCGGACAGTTGCAGTGCTGATGGCCTGCGGAGCCGTGCAAAGTATGGAGCCAAAAGCACAGCAGAGGTGCGTGTGGAAGGAGAGGTGGGCGGGAAAGTGATTATGGAGCGGGCAGCAGCAGCAGAATCATAGTAGTGGAAGGGGCCACAGAGAAATACGTGCAGGAATATACAGTTAACGCATTTCTGACATCTGTTTAAGGCCTCCAGAGAAGGGAGAGGAAGTCTGTCCCAGTGCTGACAAGCTCTTGCGGTCAAGAACTTTCTCCTAATGTTCATATGGAATCTCAGAGTTAGAATTCATTTCTTCACGTTCTAGTCTCCGGAGCAGCAGAAAACAAGTGCCCTCCATTCTCTGTAGGCCAGCCCTTCAGATATTCAAAATAGCTGTTGTCCTCTAGAGAGTCAGCATAGCATAGTGAATGGAGTGTTGGACAGTGGGAGGCCAGGGGTTTTATCTCTACTCGGCCATGGAAGCCCATTGGGTGACCTTGGGCAAACCATACATTCTCTCAGCCTCAGAGGAAGGCAAGAGCAACTCCCTTCTGAAGAAATTCTGCCTCGGAAACCCCACCTTAGGGTTGCTGTGAGTCAGAAATGACTTGAAGGCACGCAACAACAGTAATCATGGCCTCTTTCGGTCTTTTCTTTTCCAAGCTAAACATTCCCAGCTCCCTAAGCCATTCCTTGTATAAGGTTTGGTGGTTTCCAGGCCCTTCATCATTTTGCTCATCAAGCTGTAAAGGGAAAAGCCTGCAGAAAAGTGGCAGTGCAAACGTGTAGCCAAGGCCTAGTGTAGCTTGCCCTAGCTGTGGGAGGAGACTTTGGTCAGAATCATACAATCATAGAGCTGGAAGAGACCACAAGGACCACCCAGTCCAGCCCCCTTCTGCCATGCAGGGAGACACAACCAAAGCATTCCTGTTAGATGACCGTTCAGCCTCTCTTTAAAAACTCCAAAGAAGGAGACTCCACCACACTCTTGGCAGCAGCCTATTCCACTGTAGAACTGCTTTTACCATCAGGAAGTTCTTCCTGTGGTTTAGGTGGAATCTCTTTTCCTGGAATCTGAAGCCATTGCTCCATGTGTTAGTCTCTGGAGCAGCAGAAAACAAGCTTGCTTTATCGTCCATTTGCCATCCCTACAAATATTTAAACATAGCTTTCACGTCTCGTTTTTACCTTCTCTTCTCCAGGCTAAACGTAGCCAGCTTCCTAAGTTGCTCCTTATAGGGCTTCATGGTTTCCAGGCCTTCTACCATTTTGATTGCTATTCTCTGGACATGTTCCAGCTTGTCAATATCTTTCTTGAACTGTGGTACCCAGAATTGGGCACAGTATTCCAGGTGGGGTCTGACCAAAGCAGAACAGAGTGGTACTATTACTTCCCTTGACCTAGATACTATGCTTTCTTTTTTTATGCAACTTATAATCATGCTGGTTTTTTTTAGTTCCTGTTCAGACATGTTCAGCTTGTGGTCTACTAAGACTCCTAGATCCCTTTCACATGGACTGTGGTCAAACCAGGTGTCACCCATTGTATATTTCATTTTTTCTCCCCAGGTGCTTTACATTTCTCCCTGTTGAAATTAATTTAGTTTTGGTCCAGCTCTCTAGTCTGTTAAGGTCCTTTTGAATTCCTTTGGGGTGCTAGCTACCCTTCCTAATTTCTGCAAATCTGATAAAAGTGCCCACTATTCCATCATCCAGGCTTGATGATGGAGCTACAGGGAGACTCGAGGGAGTTGGAGGTGAGAGCTGGCAGACCACTGGGAAACATGGAGCCTGCAGGCATTCTGGGGCAGCTTTTCCCAGTGTGCTGGCTTCAAGATACATTAAACTGCCATCTTCTCAATATGCCCAGACAGAGACAGAAAAGTTGCTGGAGACAGGAGATTCTGGAGGACATAGGTATGGGACAGTCCTCTTGAGGGCCTTGCCTCCCAAGCCACTGCTTGTTTTACTACCTTCTTTGCCAGACCACCCAACCATTATGGCAAGGCATCTTTCTAAGCCTTACATGCCACTCCCCCTCAAGGCAGTTCATTTGGGGGCAGCAATAAAACAGACGTGTTTGAGCTTGGGAGATTTTGACCTCATCCTCCTTTGCTTCAGCAGTTGGAGATATTTGTGAAAATTAATGGGGTAGCAGATCTCCCAGAGCTACCCAGGAGCCACCTGGAGCCTTTAAAGCAGGGTTGGGGAAAGTGTAGGTCACACAGGGCCCATTAATTTTTTTTTAAAGTGGGGGGTTGCCCCAACATGCTCCAAAGAACCTCTGTGGTTGTATGGGGACAATATCTCCATGCTATTGGCTGCTTTGGGCCTTTTCGTACCTAGGAGGTACCATTCTTCCAGCAGAAGAGGAGTCAGAGGTTAACTTTTCTGTGCTTAAAATATCTCAGAGAAAACCATGAATGTGTTGAAATTGCCATCCCCCACAACCCCAGAGGCCATTTGGGGGGAAAAACTGTACTTATTTTAATTTTTGCAAGCCACCTTGAGCCTTAGTACTGGGAGAAGGGCAGGAAATTAATAGACTTTTTAAGAATACATTTCTGGGGGTGCAGCAGGGGTGTGCCTGTCCAAAGTCCCCTAGAGTGGCTAGTCTGGCCCCTAACCTCCAAGAGCTGCCAGTCCTGTTTTAACAACTGAGCAGTTGACTTGGGCAGGAGATTACCCAGAAAAGCGCACAACTGCAGCATGAACCTTGTGGAAAATACGCTTCTCTTCATGCTTGCAGACCTATTGCTGCAGTGGCTTTGTCTCCAATTGGCTGTTGGTCATGAGGGTTAAGTGCAGATGCTTCCAGGTTCAGTGGCAGGCTGACTCTGCTTTAAAGAAACTGCCCATCCAGATGGCACAGAAGTTGCATTGAATGGCCCACCTTGAGAGCAAGCCAAAACTGGATGAAAGGCCAGTGCTTATCCTGTGGAATTTGTGGGATATGTAGCTTTGCAAGGGTGTGAAGAACTCTTTCTTGGATGTAGCTCCTTCCAAGAATAGTTATTGTTCAGAATCCTATGGTGATGTAAATATTTTTTAAGTTCATGTATCCCCTTTTATAATCATTGTACAAGAAGCTATCCACAACTTCCTTCCACGGTGCCCCGATTCACTCCATAACCTTGTTACGAAGAGCAGGAACATGCTCCTGCAGGCAGTTTAGTGTCCAGAAGAGGGGTGGTGGCTGTTCAGTGGCTGAGGGAACAGCTGGTTGGTCAAACAGCAGCCAGATGATTCTCAATTGTCCCCTGCCTTTCCCTGGACACTCAGTGGCCAAGGTAGTGCACACACCTGCCATTCAGGCAGGTTTGCGCACCTTGGAGATGGATGGCTGACCAGATCAAATGTAGAATTGTAGCCAGTCTGCAGGATTGCAGCCATTCATCTTGGAGACAGAGAGCAATTATTACCATCCATGTGAAAATTCATGAACAAGAATTAGAATTATATGCACTTACGTAAAATTGTATTTTACAGAATTAGATATCATTTGGACATGAGGTTCTCCATGCTGTAGAAGGAGGGAAAAGGGAGTTGGTCCTGACAGTGTGTGGTTGAGATCCTGTCCAGTGCTGGTGGAGCATGAAGTTCCTCCATTGCACTTAATGTGGGGTGGTTGTAGTGCCAAGTAGTGCCTGCCCTCTCCCAGGCAGCCCATGATTGCTTAGGTTGGAAGATGGCAGAATGCCCCAGCACTACCTGGCAGCCGTGATGCAATGGGGAAAACCGTTACACATGAGGGTACTGGCTACTGTGATACACAACATCCCAAAAAGTACTTGTGTTCACATAAGTCACCAAAAAGATTCCAGCCTGTATTTTCCACACAGTGCAAACAATTTGCTACCACAAGAGCTGGTGATGGCCACCAGCACAGAAAGGGATTGGACCATTTCATGAAGGATAAGGGCGTACCAGTCATGACATTATACGCGGCTCCCAAAATCTAAGGAAGAATGTCTCTGAAAGCCAGTCTCTGGGGAATGGTTAAGGGAGCAGCAGCAGCAGCAGCCAAGGGCTGTCCACCTCAGAGGTCATCTTGGGGACTTCCCAGAGGCACCTATTTGTCCATTCGAGGAAACAGGATGCTGGACTCCAGGGGCCTTTGGTCTGACACAGCCTTGGGGGTTTGCTTACATTCTCTCAGGAGGAATCAAAGGAGTTTGGGGAGACAGTGGGGCTACCACCAATGTAACCCCTCATAGGGGATGGTCAAGTGACTTGGTACCCAGAGAATTTTCCCTTTTCTGCCCAACCCTTCTTCACTTCTCCTGCTTGGGGATGCCTTTCTTGCCACTGTTGTGACTGAAGAAGGGCTGGATTGCTCTGTTTATCAGCTAGACACAGTTTGTCAGGTGGAGCCTTTGCTGAAACTGTCTACAGAAACCCAAACGTATGGATGAGGGGGAGGAGCAATGGGTCCATCTTCCAGGAGAGATGCAAAAGCCAAGTAAAGGTGGCTGGATGGATAGGAGGTACCAAGTGGTGGGTGATTCCCTTTCTCTTCCCACAGTCTCCTCCATACAGCTCTGGCAGTTACGACTCGGTCAAGACTGAGGTCGAAGACCTTACCGTTGGCAGAGCTCCCACCGCTGATGACGATGACGATGACCATGATGACCACGAGGACAATGACAAGATGAACGACTCGGAAGGGATGGACCCAGAACGGCTAAAGGCCTTCAATGTATGGGCACAAAGCCTAGGTTGGGGCAGGGGACTTCATCCAGGTGGGACTTGAGGGGTGCCTCCCTGTGGGTGGAAACCAGAACCCAGTGCCACAGCAGAAGCAGAAGGCCCCTGATTTAGTCCCTGGCAACATCTGCATCTGACCCCAATGTAACAGATGACGAAAGAGAGCCTCCTTTTCCGGACATCTTGGAAAGGTGATACCCATCAGTATAGGCCAAGGGCAAAGGAGGTGCAGTCCAGGAGCCACATTGGGCCCTCAGACTCCATTTTTTGTGGTCCCTAAAGGCCCCTGGACACTGCCTTCTTAATTTTATTGCCATTTCTGGGCAATTTCCCCTAGAAACTGAGCCAAAATGCCTGAGACCCTTTGCCCTCCCCTCACCAAAATCTGTTGTTGTTTTCTTCAGTACAAGATTAGTGCCAAATGATGACCAAAAATATAAATACAAAACCAGAAGTGGTGTAATGTCACTTCCAGTGCACTCAGGAGTAACGCTGAAGCCCATGGGAAGTTGATGGGGGCAAAGATTGGCCCGCAACCTCATCCCCCAGCCTCATGCAGTTGCTCACCCTTGGAGCTGGCTGACTTGGGTCTGTGGACAAGCAGTCCAGTATAAGGCAGCCTCTGTGCTTCTTCTTACATATCTGCAGATGTTTGTCCGCCTTTTTGTGGATGAGAACTTGGACCGCATGGTTCCCATCTCCAAGCAGCCCAAAGAGAAAATCCAGGCCATCATTGAATCCTGCAGCCGGCAGTTCCCCGAGTTCCAGGAACGGGCTCGCAAACGCATTCGCACTTACCTCAAATCCTGCCGCCGCATGAAGAAGAACGGCATGGAGATGGTGAGTGTTTGGCCGGCTCTACGGCCCCCTCTTTTCTTTCAGCAACTCCCTTACTTCCCACACAGCTGGGAGCCCCAGTCTCTTCGTTTTTACCACCATTTCTCACTCATGTTTTCCTCACTGTATTAGGGCTTTGTACTGTCCTGTGGAGTGGAAGATTCATTTTAATCTGTTTTTGGCATCAGAAAAATTTGGCCACCAGAGTCCAGTTCTCTGTCCTTCTTGTTCAATCTGGTATCTTTAAAAAAAAACATGGCTTCCATTCTGTTTCTGGAGGCAGTTACTGGAGATCACCTTTGAATGCCTGAAGTGTTTTGGGATCAGGACACGGGAAGGACTGGCTTTCTCCATTAAGCACATGGATTGTTCTGAGTTTGGGAGGAGCTCACCTGGCAGGGAGGAAGGAGTTGTGGAACTGCCTGGCTCCCTCTGATTGGCTTTTCCAGTATATTGTTAAGGCCTTCTCTGACGGTTCTCCCATACTCTTTGATTGGTTCAACCTTTTCTGTCTCTTCGGAGGCTTAGTTTGATTGTTGACATGACCTTTTCCATTTTGCTTTGTAAAATGTTTATGGAATTTTTGTAATTTTAAATATCATAAACTTCCCTAGAGAACCAAAAGGGAGAGAAATATTTTGATAAACAAACATTCTCCTCTTTAGCTGAGGGGCTCTCCTCCTTTTGAAGATTCCTGCACTGATCTTGCAGTCAGATGGGGTTGTCTGAATGACCACTAGGATCCCTCCCAGCTCTAAAATTCTGCAGTGGTCCAATAACCTGGATTACTTGGGATCTGTCTGTTCCATCACCCCTCTCTTCGCACCACCTTTGTTTTGTGTCTGTTAACATTCCCGGCTGTACCTGTGTCTCCAGACCAGGCCCACTCCGCCCCACCTGACCTCCGCCATGGCCGAGAATATCCTGGCAGCTGCTTGCGAGAGCGAGACACGGAAAGCGGCCAAGAGAATGCGGCTGGAGATCTACCAGACGTCGCAGGTAGGGGTCCTGCAGTTGACAGCAGCAGGATTTGGCCCTGGGAGTGGCGTGACAGGTGTGGCTTGGAGCGTGTGTTTTCACCTGGCCGTGTCATTTCTGCCCACAGCTGTGCAAGTTTCTTTGGTGGTTCAAAAAGCCTGCCTTGTACTGGCAGAACCCATAGTCCAAGGAAAGCCACCCTGCCACTCCTAGCTGACCAGTCTTGACAGGTTCCTAGGGTTAGTGCATCTGCTTTGCAGGCAGGTGGTTTCAGGTTTATTCACCAGCACCTCCAGGTGAAAGGATCCAGGTAACAGGTGATGGGAAAGACTTCCTTCTGCTGGACACTTTGGAGAGCTGCTCCTCATTGAGGCTTGAGTGTTGGACAATTTTTGTCCAATGCTGATGTACAAAAATTACACTAGAATCAATCACTTTATTTATATCTTGTCTTTCTCTCAAGAAAGAAGAAATAGTCTGGGAGGTATAAGACTGGTGTAAGTATGCGAGGAATGCCCTGAGGTTTGATGAGATATTGGAAGCCGGTGGGGGTTTTGTATGAAAACTATACTTGTGCAAAAAAGCAGATTTTTCACATGTAAGAGACATTTTCTGGAAACCCATATGACATTTTTCATACCAATTTTGCAGGAAAGAAGCTCATGTGGTTTTCTGGAAAGTGTGTTTTTGGGCAAAAATAAAATACTCTGTTCTTCAGCCATGTTGCACAAAAACCAGTGGGTTTATTTTGTAAGAAAAATGAGGTTTTTTTGTGTACAAACCCCCTATATATTGCCATACAAAAACCACCTGTATGTATGCACGGAGGAATTTCATGAACTCTTTGTAGGGGTGTGAACACAAAGTGAAAAATCCTGCCTCACTTGCAAGGGTGAAATATTTGGATAGGTACATCTTTCCCTGAAGTCAGAATGTGGGAAGTTCCTTGAGGTTTGAACAGGCCAAGGGATTCTTAAATCCAGCACTCTGTTCCCAAACTGGTTACCTGCTTGCCTCAGGGAAGCTCATTATGAGAATAGAGACATTTCCCAGGATCTGTTTGTTGCTCAGAGGTCTCGGATACCTTGTCATCATGACTGGCAGCCTTCAGCAGCACATTTCTCCCCCACGAATTTGTGTAATACATTTAACCTCTCAGAGGAGGTACCCATCACAGCATCCTGTGGAAGCCAGTTCCGCAGCTGTGCTGTATCCTCTGTGAACGGTTTAAGGAAGCCCAAGTTGGCATGGTGTACTTTGCATAGCACAGCAGAACTGCCTTCCTCCCCTCCCCGCCTGCATTGCCCCCAAACAACTTCACTCAGGACTGCCAACTTTAGAGGAATCTTGTGGGTATTCAGCTAAAATTGGGGTGGGCACCCTGTGGCTCATAAAAGGTACATGTCCCACCACAACAGTTTATTTAAAGTATTTCTGTTATCACCTCCCATCCCACCAGGGCTCCCGAAGTGATGAACAAATAAAAACCAATTAAAATAATACAGAGATAAAAACATTTTAAAAACACATTAATACACTCTTTAAAGACTCCAAAAAGCAGTCTGAACAACCCTAGAATCCAGTTTTGAAACGCTTCAGACAGCAGTTTCAAACAGTTCTCGCATCCTTCCTGGTTTCCTGGCAACGCCACCAAAGTTGCCACTGCAGTGGTCATGGGAGAAAGTGGCTTTGCCTTTAAGACATGGAAGAGGCTCTCCGTGCATCGTCTTTATAAACGTAAACTCGTTCTTCACTATCTCTAGAAGCCGTAGGTACACACGTTGCTCTGTGGGCTTGGGCCTGATGGGAGGGCAGACTAACAAGGGAGCTAGACGTTGCCCACTCCTGGTTTGGGGAATGGAAAGGAATGCTAGAAAATACAGGTTGAGCCTCCTTTACCCAGAAGTCCAAAATCCTCAGAGCCCAAAACTTTTTGCTGCCAGCCACCCACTTCTGCCTTTGAGGTGGTAGATGTGGTGCTTCTGCTTGTTCGTGTCTCCTCAGTCTCTCTCACAAAACTCTGTGGGGCTGCAGAAAAAAAAAGAGACTGAGGAGCAGAGAATAAAACAAGCAGAAGCATCACAGCCGCTGCCTCAAAGGCAGAAGTGCATGGCTGGTGGCAAGAAGAGAGGGCCTGAGATGGATGAGCAGGGGCACTGCGGTTGCCACCCCAAAGACAGAATTGGGGGGCGGAGGGGTTTGGCAGCAAAAGAGAGAGACTGTGAATCTGTGAAATGGCAGAAGGCATGGATCTGCACTGAGCACTGTGCTTGGGTTCCCAACCGTTTCACAGATCCTCAGTCTCTCTCCAGCCTTGTGTCTGATACACAACACAAGCAGTGAATGAAGGAGAGACGCAAGGCTGTGGAACACTTCTGGTCTCAAGCATTTTGGATAAGGAAGGCACAATCTGTAATCTTACATTCTAGCAACTTCACTTTTTTATATTAAGTATAAATTAACTCCCTCTCGCCCCCTGCCAGGAACCTATACTGTATCAGTGCTTTCCGTTCATTAATAAGAGAGAGAAAGAACAACCTGTACTTGCCTTGTTAGGTACACTGTTTTTGTGTGCTGGAAGGTCATCTCCAACTTACGGCAATCCTAAGGCCAATTTGTAGTTTTCTTTTTTTCTTGGCAAGGTTTATTTGAAGGAGGTTTGCCCTTGCCTCCTTCTAAGGCTGAGAACATGTGACTTCCCCAAAAGCACCCAGTGGTTTTCCGTGGCTGTGTTGAGATTTGAACCTTGTACTCATTGAGTCCTGGCCCAACAAACCGCTGTGCTGCACAGGCTCTCGTACATTTGTAAGATTTAGTCGATTTTGGTGCCCAGATGCTGAGGGCCCCAGAGGATGTGCTCTTCCCCCTTCCTGCACTTGGGGTCCCTGCCTTTCGGCACCCTGGTTGGCTGATGGGACTTTGACCTCCTGCTGTGCCCGGCTGGGTTCTCACCTGGGTTTCCTCCCCCGCAGGACGAGCCCGTCGCCCTGGACAAACAGCACGCCCGTGACGCTGCCTCCGTCACCCACTCGTCCTACTCACTGCCAGCCTCCTCCTTCTCCCAAGACCCCGTCTACATCAATGGGAGCCTCAACTACAGCTACCGGAGCTACGGGAGCCTGGGAGGCAGCCTCCAGCCCACTCCTCCTCTCCAGGCAGGGAATCACAGTAACGGTAAGCCCAGGACGCGCCGGAGTGGGAGGGGGATGCGGGAGGGGCAGGACTGGGGAGGAGGTGGACTATGCCCCCAGGTGTCGGGGGCCCCACTGTGCTCAAGCCTTATTTTTTTTCACAGTCATAGTTACAGTTGGCCCTTCGCATTCACTAGAGTTAGGGGCACAGGACTCTCCCAAAAGTGGAAAAATCACAAATATCAAAATGGATGTATCTGTGGGAAGGGGGCTGAGGCATGATGGGGAATGGACACCCAGGATTCAAAGCAGGCCAGGGAAAGCAGAGATAGGAGTGGTGGGCCTGCGTGATGGCCTACCCTGTGCTTCCTCTCCCTCACCCATTTCCTTCCTTGGGTGTGTGGGACATCGGGAGAGGGTTTGTGGTGCTGAGAAATGGGGCTGTGAGCCATCCTTAGCTGGCCAGGCTGTGGCTCGTGGAGGAGGAGGAAGACCAGAGGTGGGTTTTTGAAGGGTTACATGGCCTGATCGGAGCCCCTGAGAGGGAAGGTTCCTCTGGAAAAGAAGTGCCTGAGGCGGGGGGTAGGGGTTGAAGAAACTCGCAGATAATCAGATCTGTGGAAGTCAAGCCTGCAAATGCGGAGGTCCAACTGTGTTCTTTTAACACTGATAAACACTCACCGCCCTCAGTGGCACAGCTTCCACAGACCTCGAGCAGCCTAGGCACACTTCTTCTATAAAGACCCTCACCTCTTAGAACTCCAGCAAAGCCTTCCCATCCCTCTCCTAGAGCTATGCTTACAACTGTTTCTGTACTGGCATTTGCTGGGGTGTTGACGCATCAAGAAGGGGACACAGGTTACCACTTGTAGGAATTTGGGTTATCATCCACAGCTTTGTGCAGCAGCAGTGAGAGGTGGATCAGCTTTGCCAAGAGCAAAAATCATCAAGCCTGATTTATTTATTATTAATTAATTAATTAATTAAAATATTTATATTGTGCCTAAGTCCAAAGATCTCTGGGCAGTCAACAATTGCACGAGTTTAAAATAATAAATAATAATGATAGTTGAAAAGACTAAAAATACATTAAAAATAAAAAAAATAGGCAGTTTAAACACAGGTTAGAACAATTTAAAACAGTACAACTGTAAGACTTGTGTAGCCTGGACAGAATCAATTAGGCCCAAATGCTTTTTAAAAAGCCAAGTTTTGACTTGGCGCTGAAATGATCCCAGTGTTGGTGCCGGTTGGGCCACTGGGAGAAGGAACTGCACGGCTGTGGCTTCGAGGGGCCGGCCAAGGGAGAGCGGGCAGGTTTGCCCTGAGCGGATCCGAGGGATCTGTTGCTACTAAGCCAGTAGCAGAAATCTTTCTTGGGAGTGTCGTAAGGTAAATCTAGAGAGCCACTGTGGTTTGAGTGGTTTGAGCGCTGATTGAGCGTTGAGTGCGTCACACACTCTCAGCCCCAGAAAATGCTGTGATAGGTTCAGCTTAAGATGAAATCAGAAACAACTTGAAGATACACAACAGCAAAGTGTAAATTTTGTGGATTTTTAAACAATGCCTTTTTAAAAAAATGTTAGTACATTTCAAAGGTCTGTGGCTCCACTGTGCTGTGTGACTGTTCTATCAAATGGCAACCATGTGCAAGTGAAGGCCTGCGCAAATGTGCTACTGACTGCGCCTGTGCATCTCTGTGCGCACACACCTCTGCAAGCAGAGCACACCACTTGCACACCCACCCTTGAAGCGAAAGCAGGCGCTCTGCAACAGACTGAGCTGTCCAGCCGCTTGCGTGGGGGAACCTGTTGTCGTGGCCCTTCAAAGCATTTCCCTGAGGCAAACCTGGGACCTTGCCTTTGCCTCAGGCTGAGAGCACGTCCCCCAGTGGGTTTCCATGGTGCTTCCCCTTCCTGAACCTGGTCTCCCAGAGACCTACCCCAATAATCAAAACCACTACACCCTGCTTCTGTCTTGCACATATGCAAGACACCAGCAGGACTCCGGCCAGCGCGAGTTACGCGGGTTAGGACAGGCCCCTGAGTTGCCGCTCTGCAGGCCCCCATTCTCTGCTTCGGTCTTTGCTCAGGAGGCAGCTGAACACGGGCTCCGCTGCACCCTCCCACCTGGGTCTCCTCCCCCATCCCGCAGTTGCCCCCCCCAACAACTAGTATTTTTAGGTTTGCTGCCTCTGGCCCCAGAGGCAGCCCATACCCCTTCTGGCTTGTAGCCCCTGAGTGGCTGCCCTGAATCATGACTTCTGCCCCGGAAGTACAGGAGAGCCAAAGGGCTCCCTGCTCAGTTCTGATTCCCAGCCAGCCCTGACTGGAAGGGCAGGATTTCCAGCATCCTGAAAGATGCCTCGCCGGGATTAAGGCTTCTCATCCCTTCCTAATGCCTCTTAACTCTGAAGTAAGATACCACCCTGGGCTCCCGTCATGGAGATCTAATCCCCAAGAAGGCGATTCATTTCCCTCTTTCAGAACTGCAGGGCCTTCTAGAGCTTCCTCCCTTTCTGGGCGTGCTGGGGAGCAGGGGTTTTGGGTGGGGTAGGGAAATGGCAGCGTCTTGCTGGGGTCAGCAGAGAGATCACCTTCAGCCCTTTCTCTTCCTCTGTGGTGCTTCAGTCTGAGCTTGACTCCTGCTGCTCCTGCCTTTTAACACCCAAACTGGGACAAGGAGCCCTGCCAAATAGCCAGGGGTCCTGGGAACTGTACCCTGCTCCCTCTCTCCCTCCCTCCACTCACCGGCCCATCCTCAGCAGCCATTCCAGGGCCAAACTAGCCCTGCATGGCTTCCCGCCGTCTCTTCTCCAGCCCCAAGGCCAGCCTCTGCTGCTTTGGGCAGTATTCTGGTGCTCCCCCTTCCTTTTAAAATCAGCTGTGAGCTTTGCTTGACTACATACCATATGCTTTGAAGCCCTGCTTCCTGCTTAGGGTGCGTATGTGGAAGCAGGAGCCAGGCTTTCTTTTTGTGCGTATATGTGTGTGCATGCACATGCCTATCAAGGGGTGGCGCAGCCCTGCTCCCACAGGGCTCCTCAGACAGTACATGTACCTGTCTTCACAACTCAGGCTGAGCTCTTTGCCCGTCTTGGCCCACCATCCTTCATGAGGATTGCTGCCTGCCTTTCTCTTCGTCCTTCTGTGAAATTCTGCTTCTCTGGTGGCACAGTTCTGGTGTTACTCTTTCTCATCAAGTCATCTTCCATTTCTGGCGACCCTCTAAAGGAAAGAGACCTCCAGTGACCCTGGTCTTGCGAACCCAGGGCAGCCATGACTCCCCGGATGCAGTCAATCCACCCATAAGGGGTCTTCCTCTTCCCCTCCTGCCTCCCACTTCATCAAGGATTATCAGTCTGTTCCCTGGCTTCATGTCGTCTTGTGTTTGGCCCGAAGTAGGATGGTGTCAGTTTAATCACCTTTGCTTTCAGTGCGAGTTCAGGCTTGATTGCTCTTTGCTGTTGTTCGCTGCTCTCAGGTTGACTTTGGCTTATGGCGACCCTCCAGGTGAGAGACCGCCACGTCACCCATTCCTCAGCCGCCCTGCTCAGGTCTTGCAGACTCAGGGATCCGTCTTCCTTGACTGAGTCTGTTCCGCCTTTTCTAGTGCCTTCTACTTACCAAGTCTTTTCTAGTGAGCCATGTCTCCTCATGGTATGTCCAAAGCGCAACAGCCTCAGTTTAATCATCTTGGCTTCTGGGGAGAGTTCAGGCCGGATTTGCTCTTGGGTCCATTCATTTACCAGATTTGCTGGTTTATAAGATGCATTTTTTCCCCTGAAAAGTAACCTCTGAAAATGGGATGTGTCTTATACACCAGCAAATACGTTAACACTAAAAGCATAGGGAAAGGAGGGGCAGTGAAAAGCGTTCTCCCTGCTCAGGCAAAACAGGAAGGGAGGAGTGTTTCTACAGCTTCTTCCTACTTTCCCCTCCTCTGCAGAGCATTTTGACTCTGCTGGGAGTTTCTGCCCAAACAAACGGGAAGAGGGGAGTGCAGCACTCTTTTCATTCCCCTCTTCTCCTGGTGCAACACTCCTTTCCTTCCCCTCCTTTCCTGTGCATTTTGCTCACCAGAGAACTAAAAACATCTTTTCCTGAATAATACCCCTTGAAAAGTGGGCTGCATCTTATGTGCCGGTGCGTCTGATATGCCAGCAAATACAGTATCTTTTTAACAGTCCAGGGAATCTGCAGAACTCTGCTCCAGCACCACATTTCAGAGGGGTTGGCTTTCTTCCTATCAGTTCTCTTCACAGTCCAGCTTTCACAGTCATCCATAGAAACTGGAAATACAATGGCATGGACAATCCTAACTGTAGCATTCAGTGATACATCCTGACACTTCAGGATCTTGTCTCGTTCCTTCATAGCTGTCCTTCCAAGCTCCAGTCTTCTTCTGATTTCTTGACTGCGGTCTCCATTCTGACAAATGACTGAATATGGAAAATCTTGAACTATTGCAGTGTTTTCATCCTCAATTTTAAAGTTATGTAAATCCTTGGTGGTCATGACTGAAGTTCAACTGTAAACCCGCCTGGGCTTTCTTCCTTGACTTTTTTCAGTAATTGTTCCAAGTCTCTGCTATTTTCCGCTAGTAGCATGGTAGCATCTGAATTTGCATATCTCAAATTGTTGATGTCCCTTCTTCCTGTTTCCATGCCTCCTTCCTCTGAGTCTAATTCTGCTTTCCATATGATACGTTCAGCACATAATTTAAACAGATAGGGTGATAAAATGCAGCCTTGTCCCAAGCCCCTTTCAGGGTCACTGAAGGTCTGTTTCATCATATTCTTTCCTAACAGTAGCCTCTTGTCCTGCAAACATCAGGTCAATCAAATCACGTGGCATGTTTCTTTGAGTACCGGCTGATTTTCTTTTGCAATTCTTTGGTGCAACGTATTCAACATATGTTTGTAATATGATCCCTAGTGCCTCTTCCTTTTCTGAAACCAGCTTGGACAATTGGCATTTCTTGCTCCATATATGGTAGAAATCTTTATTGTAGAATTTTGAGCACGACTTGGGACAGCTCAGCTGTCTGCCATGACCAGGAAGCACATGGTGGCATGTGCCCTGGCAGCCCTCCTGGTGTGGCTTCCAGGGACCCCAGTCAGCCATGGGGAGCCAGCTTCCCGAATCTGTTAACCACAAATGCCAGAAAGGAACTCCATGACCAGTTGCTGGGTGCTTCTGAAAACCAGTGGCTGCAGGACAAACAAGCAGAGTGTGGAAATCACTGGTGGGAAGTGGGGGATTGCTGCTGTAGGGCTGAGAGTAAGTCCAGCTTTTTCCCCCAGCACTCTTGATGGCTTCTGACCTGCCTCTCTTGCTTATTCTGCCTGCAGGCCCCACTGACCTCAGCATGAAAAGCAGCACATCCAGTACCACCGTCTCTGCTGCCGCCGCCGCCGCTGCTGCCACCACTACCACCCCTGCAACCCCTGCCAACAGCACGAACCGGGGGGTGCCAGCTGCCCAGCTCAGCCCAACGGAGATCAGTGCAGTGCGGCAGCTGATTGCCGGCTACCGGGAGTCGGCCGCCTTCCTGCTGCGCTCTGCTGACGAACTGGAAAACCTCATTTTACAGCAGAACTGACTGCTGCCCCCCACGTGGCCCCCGTGCCAGGAGGCACTGCCACCTGGCGCTCCACACGGCTCTCTCGGACAGTCTGCTCAGGACAGGCCATTCCTTTGCCTACCAACTGCCTCCCACCTGGCACAGGCTCTGGCTTTTTGACATGGTGGGGTCTGTTCCTTTTCTGGCCGGGAGCCCTGGGGCCGGGGGAGCTGCCTTTGGAACTACGACGCGTCAGTGCCAGTGCACGCTACCAGCCGGAAGGAACCAAGCCTGCCACCTGGGGAGACATAGGACTCTTGTTGGGGTGGGGAGGGGGGTCTGGGTGGGATGGAGCTTCAGGCACAGTCAGAATTTTCCTTTATGGAGCCCAGCAATGGTAGACTCTCCCTCCCTCCCTCCCTCCCTGTCCTGCCTCTTCCATGTCTTAGGAATTGCATATTTATTGAGAAATGGACCCTCTCCCCAGGATCCCCTCCTCTTTCCCCTTCCTCCTCTCCCACTTTATAATTTATTTTACTCTTTTCCTTTTCTGAAGATGGATTCTTGAGGTTGTACAATTTGCCACTTTCGTGTCAGTCAGAGAAGGGAGAGGTTTAGCCCAGACTCCCATGCATTCCGTCTGGTGGTTCTTCTCCCTAGCGATGCCAGGGAGGAGGGGGAGCTAGCCATGTTCTCTCACGGGGAGGGGGCACGGAACACCTGACCTTCTGCCAGCCTCTCCCACCTTCTTGCTGAGCAGTCCAGCGGGTGAGCCTCCCCCTCCGCCCAGTGCCACACCTCTGGCGGCTCCCTTGCTCCGAGATGGAGCCCGCTGGGACCTGAGCCACTCTTCGCTCCAAGGACTTGCTCTGGTCACTTTAAAGGAAAAGCCACTGGGGGCCAAGAGACAAACAGCTACCTGGCCTTCACCCTCCACCCTCTACCTCACTCTGAATGGTGGTGTCCCCCTCCTCCCTGAAATAGGCTCCTGGCTGGAGAGCCCAGCCTTGAACCCTCGGGGGCCGCTTCTGCTGGCAGCCCCTGCTTGTTCCTCCCTTTGGCCAGCCTGTGGAAGAAGAGTCTTAAGGAGGAGGCAAAACCAAGCTTCCTGTCCTTGTTGTTTCTGCAAAGTGTGTTTTTCCTCAAGGGTCTCCTTTTGCAGCCTGATAGGCAAGGTCCTGCTGCAGGAGGTTTCTAATGTCCAGAAAGAGGCTGAGCCACTTTTGTCCTCCTCCAAACTCCCTCCCCCTGCCCCCGCCCTTGTCGTGCACTTGCTTTTTTGCTCAGTGCAATAGTGAGCCATGCTACTAAAATCAGGAACAGAGGAGAGTGGCCAGCCAGAGCCGGAAGGCTGCGCAGCCTTTTCAGCAGCCATAGCAGCAACCAGACACTCCCCAGCCTGAATGCCGGGCTGAATTCTCTTTGCCCCGTCTCCACTCCTGGCTGGCCAATTTTGACAGCTCCCGTCTCCCCGCTACCCACACCACTTCCTTTCTCCAGGGAAAGGACTGCAGAAGACCAGCTTTGTTAAAGACCGAGAAACTCCTTCTCGGCAGCCACCCCGCTTCAGGCCTCTTTCTGCCTTGCTCCACAAGGTGAGACGCCGCTAAGGCTCCCCTCCTAAAGCCTTGGTGATAGAAGCCGGTTTAGTTTCTTCAGACTGGTTTTCCTGCCACATCCGTGTCCGTGGGGCTGTCGGGCTGTCAGTCTTAAGCCGCTTTTTACACCCAAGAAGCTCTCAGGAACAAATGACTGCAGACGCTCTCGTGAAGAAGTTTTTAGTCATTGCTGCTGCCCATACCCTGGCTGCGGTCCAAGTTCACCTCCTTTGTTGTTTCTTTGTTTGGAAGAGACTAAGAGATACCTTAGAGTTTCAGGGGTCTGCTGGAGTTTGCCTTTGGGCGAGCCATCCAGCCTGCATCACCCCCTTTCCAACTTGAATTTTTCTCACATCCTGGGTGCACTAAGCCTGCTGTTCTTCCTCCCAAATTTGGTTTTGTGTAAATATTTATTGTTGGGTAAGGCACCAGCAAGGAATAGCCCTGTGTTTTTTTTTAAACCACCTTACCACAACAACAACCCTTTTGTGAAAAACGTAGCATTAGAAGAGTGGCAGAGACAATCGCTGTCCTTAAAATCCTGTTGCTTAATTCCGCAAGTCCAGCCTCTCCCATTGCTAGAGGCAGCACCACCAGGAAGACATAGCCATGAGATGGGATGGGGCGCACTGGTTGTGAAGAGGCGCACGAGGGAACTGCCTGCTTTGGGAGAGGCCTCTTGGTGTAACTGGTCTTCGCCAGAACACTTTGGGACCTAGCACGCGTAGATGGCTGCTTGTGGCAAAAGAGAGGTATGACTGAAAAGGGCAAAAGGAGAGAAAAAGACCACAGGCAAGAACACGGGGGCTCATAACCCACATCTGGCCCGTTGGGATTTCTGGCGAGTTACGGTAGCATCTGTGACCTGCTTCATATTTGGGTCAAAGAAGCCATTTTGTGAGCTGAAGCTCTGATAAATCTGAGGCCATCTTTGCTGTCTTTCACCAACTCCGATTGAGTAGACCCCGTTTTCTTTTCTTTTCTGCCAAAGGCTGGTTGTCTTAAAAGCAGAGATTCCCACTTGTAAAACTATGTCAAGCCATTAACAAAAATTGGTGAAGGGAAAAAAGTCACCACCTTGGTATCGTTTTCCCTCCTAGCTCTCAATGTTTTTTACATAGCAGCGTTTGGGTCCCAGAAGAGCATTCACAGGATTCCTAGCAGAAGCGACCTCCCCGCCCTGTTTGCACCCCCACACCCCAACCCTAAGGGCCATTGCTCCCTCACAGATGGCTGTAACAGTTCGCACCAGTTCATACACAAGAAATGCTGCTTTGAACTCAGAGGGTTAAAAATATTTAAAAAAAAGTTTTGATTTGTAACTTTTTGTAAAACTTTTTACAAGGTAGCCTAGCAATTTCACCAGATTACCGACTACAATCTGTCCATGGTCTGATTTTTTTATATAATTTAGTGGTGCTTTAGAAAGTTTGGTTTGGTTGTTGTTTCAGAGCTGTACGGCTCAGTTCTTCGCCTGTATGTACCTAAGACCAATGTGAACCTTTGTACTTTTTGCTCCTGACTTTGGACTCAGTGAAAGTGTACTGTTTACATGTACAGAACTCCCAGTACCCCTATTCTGTGTTCTGCAAGACCTGCTTTTGGTGAGGAAGAGAAGCCTCGCCCTTGTTCATCTGCTTAGCAAAAGCCACTACTCTCTATTCTGTAGCCCATCCATCTCTGCACTCAAAAGACCACAGGTGGGTGCGCATACCTGCACACTGCACCTGGGATGTATGCATGAAAAAAAGGGGAGGCACACTGAGACCCCCCCTTGTTTTTCTTGAGGCTAGTTCAGCATCAGCCTCTCGACAGAAGGAGGTAAGATGAAGGCAAACAGGTAGGCTATTACTCCTCAAGTCAAATCACAGGATGCTATGATCTGACTCAGCATCTTCTCCCCACAAGAGGCAGGCTGCGAAGTGTGACCAAGGGGGGAATGCAGGCCGAGGCACTGGAGGCCCAGGGCGATTGATTAATCAACAGGTTACCAAGGCCCAGTGCTTTAAAGTCCAGAGGAGACGCCTGCATTTTCCTAGAGATGCAACACAAGACGCCAACGGCACTGAAAACCAACTACAAAAGTGACACTTTCATTGCTTAAATCCGTCTTAATTCTTTTGAAAAGAGGCACCTATGCAACTCACGTGGCTCTTCTAAGCAGATGGGCACTTCGTCCTCCATGTGCTATGGAAAATACTTTTTGTGTTCTATACAGTGGATCTTTTTCCAGTAAATGTGGCTTAATATTTTAATTCTTAGAACGTGTGTTTGTTCTACGTGATGCAACTTAATTCTGTTTCTGTTTGTGAAATGAGTAGCACAGGCCAACCTCCTTGTCCCGCTCACTTTTGAAAAAGACCAACGAGCTGTTTAAATCAAGCGGTTCCTTCCATCCATGGTATTACTTGCGAAATGCACTGATTTCATAAGTATGTGGAATTTTTTTTGGAGTCTGTATATCATATTATAAGACTGAATCTACTTAATAAACACTGTATAACAAACAGAACGCATTTCACCCCTTCCAGCATGGCTGCCCGTGGCATCTCTTTTCCCCATTTTCCCAGGTCCCACGCCAAAGGCCCACAGAGTGTCTTCTGTTGGCCCTTCCAGGCTAGGGCACCCCACTACTCTTCCCAAACATGGTGGGAACAGCAATGGATCCTGTCGCGCAGAGCAACCCGTTCCTGAAGTTACTGGGGGTGGCTCTGGGAGCTCACAACAAAGTTGCAGCCCCAGTCGTAATCCCAGCTCTGTTCCATTCACAGCTCCTCCTGTGACCCACCCGCAACACCACCACTTTTAACACTGTCCACAATAAACCTGTTGCAAGAGATACGGTGCACCCAGGGCCTCATCTGTACGGTGGCCTGCAGAGGCATCACGAGGGTAGAGAAAGCCTTCCTGGTCAAGAGAGAAGAGCCCCGACGGTCTTTCCCCGGCAGAAGCAGAAGTCCAAATACTGCTGGGGCTGGGGCTGGGGCTGGGGCAGGGCCACGTCGCTGCAGAGGCTAAAGAGGGCGGCCTGATGCCATAAGCAACTCGAGCAGCTGCTCCAAACTGGCACTGGTGGGGGGGCTCACGGGGGGAATCGGACTGCTCTGAGGCAGGAATAGCAGGGGGGTAAATGCAGCATCTCAAAATCTTGAGCAACTCCCAGCACGGGACTCCAGGACACGTGCCCCGCCTCCTTGAGGCTGGCCCCAACTTCCTGCCAAGTGCCACTGGAGGGCACTCCTGCCGCGGGTTCAATGAACTGCCTTCGGTGGCAGTTTACATCACCCTTCATTTTGGAGCGCCTCTCCAAGGAAATGCGCTTCACTGTGGCCGCAGACGCCAAACCAATTCCCTTCTCCACCTGCTGCCATTTCATCTGGAACTGAGGCCATTTCAGAGGCGAGAGTACAATAAGCACGTGCTCAGCTTTTCAAAATCTTTTTATTTTTTTTTTCCAATACCACAAGGGACATACAACATCAGGGGTCATCAGAGAAGACTCCCCCTCCCCTCCCCTCCCCTGCCCAGACCAGAATCAGTCTGTACACAATAGTGGCCCTGGAGGATGCAGAGCAAGGGGGGCCCAACTATGCACCCCCCATCTTTGGTAAGCAAGTTTCAGACCATCAGCTCGGTCGCCTCTACTAAGCGCAATGAACTTTGCCTTTCTCTCTTTTCCACGTTTCCTGCTAAAAAGCTGCCACTGATTAAGAACACACGCCAGTTTGGAGATGAAAACCAGTCTTCTTTTTAAGAAAACACTTCTCCAGCACTTGAGCGGGGAGGCTGAGACAGCGAAAGAAAAAAGGAGGAGCCTGGTCACGGAAGAGGTAGGCTGGGACCTACAGGGAGGGGCAGAGGAAGTCGAAAGACCGAGGCTATCCATTTGCTTTAACAGAAACAGAGACCTTGCTTCCTCCTCAAGAGGGAAACCCCAAAGGCGAGGCGCCCAAAGGCTCACCTACTCACCCCAGCGAGGGGTGCAACACACCACCTGGGAGGTGCTGCATTCCAGCTCTCCCTGGGGTAGGGTGCGGAGAGACAAAAGCCAGAACTTTGAAGACCAGGCAGCTGCGTGGAAAGGCTGCCGGCTTCCCCACCGTAGCGGAATGGGAACAGTAGCCTTGAGACACGAGGCAGGACAAAAATACAGCAGGTCTGACTATGGATAGCAATTAGTAACCAACACCACTTTTAATGCAATACTGTTTCTGCCTGAAAAATAAAGGGCTTAAAAAAAAAAACCTGTATGTACATAACATCAATTTACAGAATTGGCCAATACTGTGTACAACATATAAATACATGATCCAACAGATGCATAGAAGGGTACATATAGGAGCCAAACATTTCACTTTTTTTACACCCAAGAACAAAAAAATTAAAATTATATATAATATATATTTATATATTTATATATACTTCTTTTTATTAAAAAAAATGACACTGCTTAGAAATTAAAAAGTCATACGTGGCCTCAACGCTCGCTGGTGGGCCATATTCTCCCACGGAGAGGCTGCTGACAACTGCTGCAGCCTCTGTGCCCAAGAAACCCAAAATGCTCGGGGACAGAAGGCGAGAGACACGCGCCTTCCCAGTGGCCACCCTGCTTCAGGGGCCGAGGCCCACAGCCACTCACCGCCTGCTCTCCCTCGATGGCTCACAAAAATGTCCACAACCACAGGGCAGCGGATGGAGATGGCAGGAAGCGAGAATGGAAGACAGAATTCTGCAAGCTCGGCCTGATTAGCTCAGCCTTTAAATGGAGATGGAGCTTCCTCTCAATGGCAACAGGCAAACCCTCCCTGCCTTTCCAGAGGGCTCCACGTGGGACAAGACAGCCCTCCCTCCTGGTGCCAGGGAAGCCATCCCAGCAGGCGAAACGGTCAACGGTTTCTTCAGAAACTGGACTCTGTCCCCACATCCAACTCCAGCCCAAAAACCAAAACATACAGCGTTACACTTTGCCTCTATTATGAACAGAATGACAGTTTGTGTACAAGTTCCAGGATTCCTGTTATCAAAGCAAGACACTCTAAATATACAGCTTTCCTCCTCCTCCTAATCCTCCCCCCAGGGCAGTTAATTCATCATCTCACCACAAGGCACAACACGCACAGCTTGGAGGGGCCAATACAGTCATCGTGGCAGAACGCCCCGCAGCCTTTACACATGATCATGGCTTTAAGGCTGCACGAACACTTGAGGGAAATTTCCTCCATGTGGCTGCTCTCGACGAACATCTGCGCCGAGAGGGAGACGCCATGGGATGCGGCAAAGTTGGCTTTGTGGCCCAGGGGCATCATGCTTCCCACCAGGCTCCTGGAAAAAACAGGCGTGGTAGAGCTGTAGCTGAGACTGGGGGGGTTCAGCTGCAGCTTGGAAAGCTTCCCGTAAAAGGACTGTTTGATATTGAGCTGGGAAGGGATGGAGGAGGGCTCCAGAGGCTGAGCGAGGCCCTTGCCGGGCTCTCGGGGCAACCTAAGGAAGGGTAAGTCTCGCGCCAGGGGGAGGCTCTGCACCTGCTCCATCAACTTTGCAGGGCCGGGTGGGGCCTCTTTCCTCTTCTCGCCATTCCTCTTGGCCGGGCGGGGCAGGCTGGGACGCACCTGTTCTCCACTCCTCCACTGCCACCCACGTGGAGGCGTGGCTTGACAGGCCAATCCTCCCTTACTGGCGCTACGGCATCTTCCGACGTGGCACCCTTGGCTGGCGGAGACACCGGCTTGCTGTGCGAGAGCATGCTCTGGAGGGGAAAAGGTTCCCGCCCTTTGGGATGCTGGGCTCTCCCACTGGCACTGCAAGGAAAGCCAGGGCCAAAGACCTTCTTCCCACCAGCACCTTGGTTCTTAGGAACAGAGTCAGTGCTCGGCTGCGTGGGGCCCAAAGAGGTTACACTGGAAGAGAACGGGGGGATGGCAGCTGCCTTCTGCTTCCCTTCTGGGTTCCCACCAGCAAGAGATTCAGCCGGGAGAGCAGCAGAGGAGCCTTTTGGCTCTTCCCAAGCACCAGAAGAAAGTGTTCCCGCTTCCAGGCCCAAGCTCTCTGACTTCTGGGAAATGTTCACAGCTTCCTCCAGAGCGCTGGAATTGGCGCTCAACTCAGGGCTTTTCTCCAAGTCCTCAGGTTCTTTCTCCAGTCTTTCTGTGGGCAAAGGTGTTGGGCCAGGAGTGGGCTGCCTCGCAGGAGAGTCCCTCAAACAACCGGACACATCACATCCACTTCTGACTGTGCTGCCATTTGCGTTCACACCTTCAACCTGAAGGGTCTTCTGGGAAACACAGCTGCTGTTCTTGCTCCCAACTGGGAAACAAGCCTCTGTGGAGAGATTATCCATGGAGGAAGCCACCCGTGCCACCTGGCTAATACTGCAAGAGCCCGGGAGAACTGTTTGCAGAGGCAGACTTCCCCTGAGCAACTTAACCACCACAGGGTCGCTTGCTTCTACAGACAGAGGCTTGGGGGTCACCTGCACTGGCTGTTCTGGGCTCTCCAAATCCAGACAGACAGACAATTGGTGGCCTTTCTGGGGAAGAGAAGGCCGCGGTCCCCAGCCTTGTGGCGGACACACACTGGTGGTTCCAGCTTTGGAAGGCAAATTATCCATGTGTGTAGAAGTCTCCGTTCTTACAGAACATTCAGGGTTGACCTCTGGGTGGCCTCTCCTAGGACCAGCCTCTTTCTTCGCAGCTTCCTCCTGGTTTAACTCCACATTTTCATCTGTTAGTTCAGCTTCCAGGTCAGACGCTGTCTCTGTCGTCTCACTCAGCACGCTCTTCGTTTCTTCATCACTGAAGGGATTCGTGCCTGTTGCTGCTTCTGCTGGCTGCCCGGCTGCCCCCGTTTCTGCCTTCAGCAGTGTCTCCCATGGCAGAAGGCAGCTTTTGAGGGCAAATCTCTCCTGCAGCGGATCTGAATCCTCGGCGTGCAGTTCTGGCTTCCACAGAGGGGATTTGCCAGCGTCACTGCTATGCAGCCCACTTGGTGTTTCTCTGCTGTACCACTGCGTGGCCTGCTGACGTGGTGATACGTGGAAGGGCTGAGTCAAATCCCCTGCCCCTGGAGTGCTAGGGTTCTCAGGTGCGGGGAGATGTTCCTGCCCACAAGAGCTTAACACCTCCAATGCCTTTTCCTCGCTGCTCTCTAAGGCCAAATCTGTGGCATAACTGGAACTATGAGAGGTTCCTTTCACAGTAGAGTTGCAGTTCAGAATTATGGGCTTAGCACCATCACGTTCTTCTACAAAGCCTGTGTCTCCAGGGAGATTCGTGGGAGACCCCTCCTGCCAAAAGCCGCTCAGCTGACTATCTGAATGCAGTTCCCTTTCCTCCTGCGAAGCAGCACCCAGAGATTGGTCGCTACTGATATCCTCCAGAAAAGGCTCAGATCTGCTCACCTGTGCCTCTCTCGTACAGAAGTCAGGGGCCAGTTTGGTCCTGATGCCACCAAAGTGAGTGCTCCTGCACGCCTCTGAAAGTTGGACGGCATTTTCAGACCCGAGCGACGGAAGGCCAGTAACCGGTCCAAACACATGCTCACCTTCCACCACAGGAAATGAGGCCTCACTCGTGCAAGCAGGGGAGCTCAGCTTAGCCGGCTTGAAGACAGGCTGCCCTTCTAGCTGGGAAGGCGGCAGTAACTGTGTTCGCTGTAGATCTGACACGCACTTCCCACGAGTTCTCTTCGACCTCCAGCGCCCGGGGCGGCGGCCAGGCTGCCGGACCCTCCTCCGGCGCCGCCGGCGCCGCCGGTTGTGGCTGCTGTTACCACCACCACTGCTGCCGCCACCTTCGTCTGTGCTCCGTCCACCTCCTCCTGGCCCACCCCCACCTCCAATGGCGTTGGCGGCGGCGGCAGGGGTGGCGGCGGCAGGAGCAGCAGCCTCTCGCTGGAGCCGGCCTTGCAGAGCACAGGCCTTAAAGTCAGCAACGGCCGGGGGCCCGCTTCGGTCCTGGCTGGCGGGCTCTGGATTGGGGATAATCCGAGGACATATCTGGTAGGCTGGCTGACCTTTAACCACCCAGGGTGGTTTGATACGGGAAAGTTGAATCTGTAAAAGAACCAAATGAGAAAAATCAAGACTTTTGCACAATGCTCTGGTGGTCTGCAGAGCAACAAGACCCTTCCGTCTCTGCTTCCAAACTATAACAGCTTTTAAAAACTAGGCAATGACCATTCTGGCTGGGGGACAGGGTGACTACAAGAATCTCCAGTTTAACTACCACAGGCTTCTCCCAAAGAAATCTGGGCAGTCTTGCTTGGGGTGAGAGCTCTGAGCATTCTCTATTGGAATCACAGAATCACAGAGTTGGAACAGACTACAAAGGCCATCGAGTCCAACCCCCTGCTATGCAGGAACACCCATCGAAGCACTCCCAATAGATGGCCATCCAGCCTCTGCTTAAAAACCTCCAAAGACGGAGACCCCACCACACTCCATGAAGACAGCAGCAGATTTCACTGCCAGACAGCTCTGTCAGGCAGTTCCTCCTGAGGTTCAGGTGGAATCTCCTTTCCTGAAGCTTGAATCCATTGCTCCTTCTCCTGGTCTCTGGAGCAGCAGAAAACAAGCCCATTCCCTCCTCAACATGACATCCCTTCAAATATTTAAACATGGCTATCAGGTCCCCTCTTAACCTTCTCCTCTGCAGACTAAACATCCCCAACTCCCTAAGCCACTCCTCATAGGGCTTCATGACTTCCAGACCTTTCACCATTTTGGTCACCTCCTCTGGACACGTTCCAGCTTGTCAATATTCTTCTTGAATTGAGATGCCCAGAACTAGACACGGTATTCCAGATGAGGTCTTACCAAAGCAGAATAGAGTGGTACCATTGCCTCCCTCGATCTAGACACCATACTCCTATTGATGCAACCAAGAATAGCGTTGGCTTTCTTGGCTGCCTCATCACACTGCTGATTAGGACTATTAGGACAGGGCATTCCCAACCTTCTCTTCAGCAAACTACAACCAGAAGAACACCCTGCAAGCAGGAGTCAGATTAGTTGCTTCCCTTTAACATATGGCATTTTAACCCTTTTAATCACTGTTCTTCATGCTACAGAGCAAGAACAAGGAAATGCATCTGGAACGTGGAATGCTGGGAGAATATCCTAACAAAAGTCCACTGCTCAACTAGCAGGAGCAAGGTCAAAGTTTTGCCAAGCATGGAGCTGAAGTGACCACTCTCAATCAGACCAGTGTGGGGAGGGGAATAAATTTATCCAAAAGGAACATGTTAATGGGAAACGCGCATGATGTTACGCCTGAAACAATGGCTCAAATGGGAATTGGTTCCGGGCACCACAGGTCATGAAGGATATAGACAAGCTGGAACAGGGTCAGAGGGTGACGAGGATAGAAAGCCCTGTAAGGAACAGCTTAGGGACCGGAATATGTTTATCATGGCAAAGACTGAAAGGTAGAAATAAGACAGCCATCTTTAAATATCTGATGGGATGTCACACTTGTTTTCTGCTGCTCCAAACTAAAACACTAACCAATGGATTCAAACTACAAGAAAAGGGATTCCACCTACATATTAGAAAGACTGTCCTGCCAGTAAGAGCAGTTTGACCCTGGACTCTCCTTTATTGGAATTTTTTAAACAAAGACAGCATGAGTATCTTTCAGGAGTGCTGTGGTTGTGTATTCTTATGCGGCAGGGCGTCAGACAGGATGGCCCCCCTCGGAATCCCTTTCAACTCTGTATAAATCCTTCTATCTACAGATGAGTAACATGAAGATTGTGGAAGTGACCTATCTGTCAGGAAGGAAAGAACCCAAATGAACTGAGGACAGCCCTTTCTCAGCACATTTCCTTCCTCCCAGTAAGAACATCAGGAGAGCCTTGAAGCCAGGTCAGGCCAAGGGCACATCTAGTCCAAGATTCTGCTCCCTCAATCTCTGCTGCCTCTGGGGGGTCTCCAGCAGGACCTGAGCACCCCTGCACCCTCTATCTTGCTCTCCCTGCCAAATGATTTACAGAAAGGTACTGCCTTTGGCGGCGATGATGAACAGTCAGTAAGAATGATTCCTCCTCCTTGAATTTATCCAGTCCCTCTTTAAAGTACTGTGAGTTATCAGCCGTCCTGACATCTTGTGGCAGCAAATTCCACTGTTATCTCTGCACTGGGCAACAAACTCCTTCTTTTTCTCTTTCCTGAATCTTCCACCATTTAGTTGACCCCCTAGCATTACGAGAGGCATAAGAAGCTTCTCCCTACACACCTTCTTTACATCAAGGATTCTTTTACACACCTCTATCACGACTTCTCTTTAAGCTAAACAACCCCAAACTCTGCAAGTTTTCCTCACGGGAAGTCTCACGATCATTTTGGTGGCCCTTTTGTGCACCTTTTCCAGTCTTCCAGTATCTTTTCTTAGGTGTGGTGTCCAGAAGTGTACACAGCATTCCAGGACAGACACATCACAGATGCATGGAAGGGCAACATAATAGTGGCAGTTTTTTGATTTCCTGTCTAATTATGGAATTTGCCTTGCTCATGGCAGCTGCTCACTGGGCTGAGATTTCCATTGCTCTATCTGCCTACCACAACATCATTTTCATGGGCAGCTGCTGGCATCTCAAGAGCCCACCAATGTATACATGAAAATGGGACTCTCTGCCCAGTACTGCACATTTGCTTACAGTAAATCTCATTTGCCATTTTAATGCCTATTTTTTGACAATGAGAGATCATTCTGGAGCTCTCTGAAAATCTGTTCTTGCTCTCACTCCCCTAAATATTTCTCTGTCCCTCAGCAAACTTGGCCACTTCACTGCTCACCTTTAACTCCCAGTGGTTTACAAGTTTACAAGTGGTTTATCACCAGCTTGCATTCGTCCACCCCACATTATAGGGGCCAGAGATGCCAGGTCCTAGTATGAGGCTGGGCACTCTCACACACACACACACACACACGCACACCCCATCTCACTCCCTGACTCCTGCCTGGGCCTGGATTTGCTGCTGCTGCTGCTGCTGCAGCCCTTCCTCCGGTAGCTCTACGCTGCACTGGGAAAATCTAGCTGCGCGTTCAGGGAGCAACCGCCTGGGACGAGCCCCTCTCCTACCCGGATGGGTGGGACTTTGGGTTCCTCTTTGGTGGGCTGTGGCTTTTCTGGGTGAACACTTTCAATTGTGTTACGAAAGGACTGACGATCTTCAAGCCGGGGCTTCTTCTCGGGGAAGGAGGCGGAGGCCGCCTGCTCAAAGCTCTTCCTCTTCTGCTCCTTAGACTCCTGCTCCTGGGGCTCCAGGGGCAGGCTGGGAATCCTCTCCGCTGCCGCCGCCACCATCACGTCTTCTACCTTGCTTGGGGTCCTGGTTGCCTCGGGCACAATCTCTCTCTCCGGAGATGCCGGGCCCCCCTCACGCAACTCCGCCTCCGGTTTAGCCTCTCTGCTGTCAGCTGGCTCTGGCTCCACAGGCGACGCCACCTCTTTGGCCTCTTCAGCTTGCTCCAGTGGTTCATGCAACTTACACAGACTCCTCCGCGTCCGGCATCGAAGGGAGCGCTTCTTGAAATGCCCGTCGCGCTGGCGGGTGACGGGACCACGCTGCACCCTGGCAGGTTCAGCTTCTAGGGAGGCAGAGCCACTCTTCTTTTCCACCTCGCTGGGCACAGAGTTTTGCTGCTGAGGATCCTCTCTGGTCAAGCCCAGCCTGTGGGTCAGCAATGCAATTTGGGTTAGCAAACGGCATACAGAGGGAGGCATGCTGCTTTTATGTGATGGTGATGATGGGATACTCAGATCATCATTAGATGGACCAAAGCCTGGCTGCTGAATGATGCCTCTCCTGGGCCATTGGCCGAAAGCAATTCATTCTACACAGGCGCTCCCGTTTGCTTCCAACAGGTCTTAACCTTCCCAGGAGCTCTGTGTGCACAATTCCTGATGATACCCATGCCAGAAGAAAAGTGGGATATTAACTAAACAAACAAATAAGGTACAGAAGGGGGTCTCACTTCTCTTCCTGTAGCTTACACAGGAGAAAATGTTTGTGGATTCCACTGCCCTCACCTGATAACTGTCACAGGACAGCAGGCCTGGGCCATGAGCTAGAACAGTCCACCTGCATGTGCACAACTCAAAGGTACAGTGAGGTGGATGTAAGTTTTTTAAGGTTTACCACTTGCCAAATCATATCACTGCACTAACTTATCAAAACACTGGAGCTGGGAGAATGTTTGCTTCTTACGACACAATGGAATCAAGAGTACTACAGGCCTGCATTTCCCTCTCAGGAAATAAAAAGCTTAAAAACTGTTTTAATTTTAAAAAAGAAAATGAACTTGGGGGTATGGATGGGGCTCCCAGAGTTTTCCTAAGGGGGGGGTTAATCTCTACAGCCCTGCTAAGGCTACATCCCTGAAAGACATTAACTGCTACTTAACAGGCAGGAGACTTACTTTTGCCCATAGTAGTCCTCAAAGAACCTCTCCTTCCACTGTTCCATTTTCTTTTCCTTCTCCATTTCCTGTCTTATGCGAACCTGCATTTCATGAGTGAACTCCCCTGCAAAGGAACCAACAATCTTAAGCCTTTCAATACAAGAGGAAGCTTGCAGAAAGCCGACTCAACAAGATTCACATAAGGGACAGGACAAATCCAAGGCCTAAATTTCTGCTTTCTGTCCAATAGGTTGTGAGGGCCTTGGCAGGTCTTTTAACATCTAAGGATCCATGTCTTTTTAAGAAAGTATGCTCAACATTTCCCCTAGAATCTTCAGTGTTATTTACAATACAAATAACTTTCGCTTCATTTACTTTAGAAAGAAAATATATATAGTTGGCTCTCCACATCTGCAGATTCTGTATCCAGGGATCCAAAGACCTATGTTTTGACAATATTAAAAAAAAAATCCAAAAGGCAAACTTTGATTTTGCTATTTCATATAAGGGACGCCATTTTACTATGCCTTGAGCATCCATGAATTCTGGTACCTACAGGGGGTCCTGGGACCATACCCTAGTGGACTGGGTCCACTGCAGTCAAAACTTTAGAGCAGCTGTTTGAAACAGTGGCGCAGGAATTCCTGGTGATTTTGAGGAGGACAAGTATGGGCAGGCAAACTTCCTCAAAAGACAACTGTGCTCAGTTTTGAGAACGACCAAAGAGGGTGCCACAGAATATAAGCCATAACCCAGAATCTTTGGCAACACAGACACTCTCCACAGCAGACATTCTTAACACCAAACTAAAGTGGAAATAATTCACTGAAGGCATAATATTAGAGAATGACTGCTTTACAGTTTCAGAACTCTTTCTTCCTGAATTTCCCAAGTCAAACACCAAATCACAGTAACAAGCATTTTCTCTTCAGCAGGACAATATTATACCCAGCTTTCCCACTAAAAACATAGCATTCCAAGTGGCTAACAATATGTTCATTGAAAACAATCACAGGATATTTAGATTTAGACTGGCTTTGGGGTCAAGACGTGAAACTACAAAACATGCAGATCATTAGAAATGTACAACAGAATCTATGATCAGAAGCAACTGCTGTGCCACATAGAAGCACACATAGCCAAGATAAGAAAATCACCACAACCACTGGGTAATGGGGGGGGGCAGTACAGTAGGCCCAATATTCAACTTTTAAAAACTTTTCTTTAAAACCAGACATTCACTTCTATTTTTAAACCTTGCTCCTGCAAAAAAACACATTTTTTTATCACAGTATCTTACTGGACCAGCTCTGTGGGGTGGGAGTAAGAGACACAGTTTTACAATGCTTTCATTCTGGCTCCAGAGAGTCATATGGGGGATTCCTGTTCTATTAAGCTGCAGGGTGCCAAAGGTCATGGGGCAGGGGGCATGAAGTGGGGTGCCATCAGTATACTAGTGACACTCAGCTCTATTTCTCCTTAGCATGAAGTCAGCTGGGGCGATGCAGACATTAGACCAGTGGCTGGATGCTGTAGGAGGCTGGATGAGGGCCAATGAACTGAAGCTGAGTTCTGAAAAGATGAAGATCTGTGGTCAGGTGGTTCTCAGGTCCAGGAGCCTGTTGCATTTGCCCTGAAGGAGCAGGTGCACATGGCTTGGGAGCAGCCCTGTCTGTAATGACACTTAAAGCCCTGAGGGACTTGAGAACTCGATAACTGCGGGGACGCCTCTCCCCATGCATGCTTGTCCAACTATTACAGTCTGCTCGGGGGGCTCCTCTGGGTTCACTAGTAAGGTCGATACATTGTGCTGGGACGTGGGAGAGGGACTTCTCAGCTGTGGCACCCCTATGGTGGATGGCCTCCCCCGGAGGCTTGGATGGCACCAACACTTGTATCATTTAGGCAACTTCTTCCCAAATACACTTGTAAATCATTTTTTCTTTTAAATCTTTTCAATCTGCTTTTAATTTATTATTCTTGTTTAATATGTTTTTAGTTTAATTATTTTATTGTTTTAAATTGCAAAAAAAAATTAATGCTATCTCTAAGCCACCCTGAGATCTCTGATACAGGGTGGGGTAGAAACTTATAAATAACAACAACTACAACAACACTTTTTTACTCATTTTTAAGTGAACATATTGGAAGTTTTCTACATGTTTTTCAAGGCACTTCTTAGAACTTAGGGAAAAACAGGCAGCTCTCAAGGGTTTGTGCCCCAATATTCATGATGGTAAAATTGAAGAAATCAGATTTTATTGGTACTGTTTATTAGCCCGTGGACCTGAATGAAGGATGGCATAAGAAAGAGTAGCTAATACATTTTGCCTTTTTTATTTTTTACATTTATTATTTTATCATCATTTATTTCTTATTTTATATTATTTCTTTTATTTTACTCTATTTTATTTATTGCTGATGGTAATGGTGGGGCTGTGGAAACCATACTCTCAAGAAAGAAGGCAACCACTTCATACATTTATTCAAACTGAATACATGAATACTGCCAACCTAAAGGTAAAGGAGCTGAATGACTTCCCAAACCTGGATATGCAACACAGCAAGTCCAGCTGTGTTCCACCTAAAGCATGTTGTCTGGCTTGCTACAGAGAGATGACAGCCACCAAGACCTGCCCCTGAAAGCTTCAGAGGAGGAGGCAAAATCAATGCCAAGAAGGGACTCCTGCTTCAGAACTGCAGACACCCCCCCTTCCAACCATAACCCCCAGCTGCTCAACAAGTAACTGCTTCACCCACCGTCCGCCAGCCGCTCTCTCCAGCTCTGGGCCGCAAGGGCAAAGAACTCATTGTTCAAGGCACTTCCACTAAGTCGCATCAGTCCATCTGTCCCAGCCTAAAGAAAACAAACCACAGCAGGTGGAAAGTGTGTGCAGTGACTTTGGTTTGCAGGGGGGGCAGTGAAGGGAAAAGACAGGGCTCATGGACATCCCTACCTGTCTGTCCACTTCAGGGAGGAGGAGGAGGAGCTGCTGCTGGAAGTGGAGAGGCAGCGCGTTGAAGGTCCTGCAGTTGATCAGCGCCCGGAGGTTGGTGTTGACAAGAATCGAGCCAGGCGTCTCAAAATCTATCTCATCACCCCTGTTCCTCTTCATCTGCCCTACAGTAACCGGAGAATCCCGTAAAACCAGAAACATGACACAAACAACATTCAAGAAAACAAGCACCTCCCTTCACACACAGCTGCAGTGCTTCAGCACAGAGAAGAGTCACTCTCAAGGAGATTTCTGAAGCTCAGTACAGCCCAGTAGTGACAAAAATGAGAGACAGAAACTGGCAGCTCAGAGGGAGACCAATTCTGCTCTTGGACAGTCTAAAGGACTGGATGTGGGATCCTTTCAAAAGGAACCACCACCCAAATACCAAAAGCATCACTGCAAACATACCCAAGCCTCCTTTCTAAAGTTTTCTGTTCCAGGAGGGCAAAAGCTGGAGCATACATGGAAAGATGTGCCCAAGGGCCACTGGCAACACCCCCAGGAGTTGCTTAGCTACACATGAGCACATGTAGGACCCCCCGAGACCCTTGGCTGACAATGGATGCAGCCCTCTGAGTCAAGATGGCTGTGCACCCTGCCCTAAATACTTTGGAGTCAGTTAACTGAAGAAGTGGTCAGCAGCCACATGAGCCAGTTTAAGCTTTAAGATCAGCCCTGAGGCTCTGCTTTCTGGTCTTCTAATGATAGCTATAAGACTGGTAAAGACAGGGCTGTTTTTATCATGGACCCATGTCTTTGAGATACCCTCCAGAGACGTGGGGACCTTTCTTTGCTGGCCTTTTAGAGATTTAAAATACTGTGCTTCCACTCACATTTTAATTGCCTTTATTATGTGTTATTTTATATACTGAATATGGTTTATTGTCCTTAGAGTTTCATTTTTTTTTTTTTGTCATACCAAGATTGGAGTTAGTCACAACTAACTTCAGTCCCACTGACTGCTATGGGTCTAGTCTTGATATGACAAAATCTGGATCCAACTCTTTGTATTTTAAGATAAGCTACAATATACTTTTACCCTAAAATGGAGAGTAGAAGTCTATTAAAATAAATAATGGCAGTGATGGTGTGGAGTTCTATCACTCCTGCACACACCACCCATTATGGAATTCTGTTTATTTACAGGACTGCAGAAAAAGGTTGAATTCTTCAGTATTCTGAACCCCATTTCTCCATTTAAAGAACACCAACAGCCGCCCACAACACAGAAAGCAACAGAACTAATTCCCAAACCCTCATCTCATATCAGCCACAAAACCTGAAATAAGCTAAAGCACAAATCAGTTTAAGACAGTATACAAGCCACACCTCCAAAGCCTGCTCCCACCTTCCAGAGAGGAGAGGAAGACTTGTGCGTTTCCCATAGGAGGTCTTTCAGATGGGCCACCTATCACAGAGCAGGACCTGCCTTCTGTGCTGTCTGCCTAACGGCCCAGATGATGGTGCAGAGAACAGGGATGGCAAGACAGAGCTTTAGGCCATTTCCACACTACACTCTTATAACGCGTCAACATCCTATGGAAGCCTGGGGTTGGCCCCTCTGTAAACTGCAAACCCCAGGATTCCACAGGATGTTGAAAGTGTAGTAATTGCACTATAAGAGTGTACTGTGGAAATGGCCTTAGAAACAAGGGCTCTTACAAAGGCTCTGAGCGCCATTCTTCTCAAAGGGGAAAGTCCAGATAAGCACACTGGGATGTGGCTGCTTACCACCTGAGGGTTTACGGAATCCTCGGAAGAGCTGAGGAGGGTCCCGGCCAATGTCTGTCCTGCTACGTCCTGCAGTGCTACAAAGGGCTGAGGAACTGCTGCTACTGCTGCTGCTGCTACTCTCACCCCCAGTTTGTCTCCCTGGGAACCCTGCAAGAGAGACAGACAGACAGGTACTCACCAAATGAGAGCAGGAGGAAGTGCCCCACAGGACTATACCATCAACTCCCCTCCTTCCCTCCCTTTGAATCCTGGTACTACCAAACACACCCCTGTCATATGTTTTAAGTTTCAGCTGAAACCCCGATGTTGGTATACAAGATACTGAGTTTACACAGCTTATGCTGAGAGCAAGGGCCTGGGCTTCTGCAAATGAAGGCAGCAACTGGCCTCCCACAGGAACCAGCAGACAGGAGTGCCTGTCGAAGCAGCCTCGTAACGGCTTCTGCCTCATTGCAATGTTTTATAGTGCCTGTTTCCCTGTGGTCGATTCATCCTTGCCTCCATTTCTGTTAGAGCCTAAAGCAGGGGTGACCATACACCAGAGCCTGAAAGGTTCCACTGCCAGATTTTCTGTTCCCCTAGAATTCCAGAAGACTGGAATTTTTTAAAACAGACTTAGAACATGTTCTATGTAAGAGAGAGTGCATGTCATCTCCCCTCTCTCTCTGAGAGAGAGAGAGAGAAAGAGACAGACAGACAGGGGGGAGAAAACATTTACAGCACTTTATGCTTTGACGGCAAATAGCAGTTCAGTGCTGAATGGGTTTTACAGTTCTCTCTTAGTTCTTGCAAAAATATTACTGAAAGGTAAAGACAGCAAACTGCTCAAGATCTTCCCTTGAATGAAATACAGTCAGCCCTCTATTTTTGCACAGCTCCACTTTTGCAGCGGTTCTCCTGCAAAAGTGGAAAAGTGCAAATAAAAATAAGAAACTTTTTTTTTAACCTGAGGAATCTCCAGATCCTCCAGAACAATTCTATGGTCAATTTCCAGAAGAAGTGAGGCACAGAGTCACACTGGAAGACCTGCCAACGTCTAGCGAAATGTTCTCGTTAGAAGTATCTAGCTCAACTCTGCAGTCCACTTCCACCAGATGCAGCCCTCAGAGATTCCTAAAAACATGTTTCTTCCACAGCAGGACAAATACAGTAAGTTTTTTTTAAAAAAAAAATAGCCCACAAATAATCAAATCCACAAAGGCGGAGGGCCAACCATATATCTAAATAACAGGCTGAACAAGGACCTCCCAAGTCAAAAGCCTACTTGTTCTTTTTTTGCTCTTGTTGTTGTCATTTGATGAGAGCTGTGTTTAAAGTTCATTTTACAAGAAGCAACAATATGCCACAGTATAAAGCATAGAATTTGAAAACCAGAACAGCAAACCGTTAGAGAACTGGCAAATTGGAAAAGTACCAAGGAAATCTCCACTAATGTGGCTCTGGGTGCAAATGAGTGGGCCTGAGGCAAGAGAGGCAATGCATCAATGTTGGCCCATAATGGGGTGGGGCTGGGAGAGGAGTCCTGCTCACCTGATGAAGTCTCCATATGAGCACCATTTACTTTCAGTGGAGTCAGAACTACACGGGGAAGCATCACACCTGTCTTTTTCTTCTGTTTGCTGGCCTGTGTTTTAGAAAATATCAAATGAGCATATTGTTTGGAAACAAGCAACACATTCTAAAGGGAAAAGCAACACATTCTAAAGGGAAAAGCAGCCTCTCATCTTGGCAAAGGGCTCAATATCCTTCACATAGCAAAACCATTCACAACACTAGAGGCCAGCTCAGTCATGAAGACAACAGGTTATTCCTGGAACTGATCAGAATTCTCTGAAGTATAACAAGCAGCTTGCACAGAGGCCCACAAAACCAATGGTTACTCCTATTTGAATTATGATGGCCAAGTCAACAATGGGAAAAGGTACTTGGGTGAATTGTCAAAGCCCCACTCTTGGAGGTTTTCAGCAAGAATCTGGAGACAGCTACACAGAAAGCTGACTCATGTGCTCTTTCAGTGCAACAGGTGGAATCCAGTTCTTCTCAGCCTATATGACGTCGGGGACTGGCAACTACTTTTTTTCCACTGTGGCAGGAAACAGGACTACATTTATGCCCATTTCCTTAAGTTGTTCCTTTCTTTCTTGGAAACCTGTCAGGGATCGACACTTTAACCAGGACACCCCAACTGGGAACCTACACCAGTCCAAGGACCACCATTCTGAGCAGCACCTGTCTACCTCCCCAATTTCATACCCTTGCTGTTCAGAGCTCCACAGGTAGCTGACTAAAGGTGATTCCCATCTGCTCAGCACTGCCCTATCACAGACTTCCTGAAGGCCCCAATTCTATCCATGACCCCTGCTAAAGGCCAAACTCCATAACATACTTAGGAAACGCTGCAGTGACTCAGCCTTCAGTGATTCAGCCTTCTTCTATTTACCTGGTCCCTGTTAAAACCATCTTTCATTTTTATTTCTTCTTTTATTTAAAAAAGGAAAGACCCTTCAGCAGTACCTTCAGAGCCATTTATGAAAACAAGACATTTGAGAAAGTGAAAGGAAAGGAGAAGCTGATGTACCATTTCTGACCCACTCTGCCTCTAACCAGTCTTCCTACCTGTGAGGTTGCTCTATGGCTCTCCCGCACAGCAGACCCACTCTTGCTCTGGGGCTCAGTGGAACAAGAGGCGTTTGAAGAGGTTTCATCTAGAGATACTGGGAAGGAAAAATCATGCCATCAGCATCCACGGAAGCAACGAGCAGCTGAAGATCTGGGTGGGCAGACACTTACCGTCATTATCACCACTCACAGTGCTGGCAGCTTCATTGGACCCACTGCTTTCGGCATCAGCGGCATCATCCACCTCTTCTCCTTCAGGTGCAGACAGGCTGCGAGACCACTGCACAGCATCCTTCTGGAAAAACCAGGCACAGTTCTAAGGCCTTTCCCCCTTGTTAGCCGAGTGAAGAACTGCATGGATATTACCGAACCAGAGGAACCCCAATGTCTGGGTAAAAATACTCTGGTTAGCTCGTATGAAAAGCAACAAATGTCAAGTGCTTAAGGATGTTGGGATAAGTCTTCTGGACCTAATAATGCTTGAATCATCATCATATTCCATGATTACCATGCCAGACGAATGGCAAGTTCAGATACATTGACTGAACAGAGCCTATCAGCCCACAGGCTGTGTACAAGAAATTCTAGACTTGAGATGTTATCATGTGCCAGGTACTGAGCTCATGCAATATTCAACAGCCAGCAAAACCATCACCCAATCCCTGGACTGGAGGAAGAGCAATCTGGTCTTACCTTGAGAGTGAAAAGGCTGATGCGCCCAGGGAGCTTATAAAAAAGGCCGTCACAGCTCCTTGAATTGGAGTGCAGCATAGCATTCAGGCAGGCCAGAGGGGATGTGCCACTAAAGGGAGAAACAGGTGTTACTGCATCTGTGGGCTCTGACACGCGCTACTTTACCACCAGTGAAAAAACTGGCAAACACTGGTACACCGTCACCATGACTGACACAGCAAGGCTGTCAATGGACTTTCAAACTGACTTGATGTGACAAAAGACTATCTCCTCTTTGTCACCCTCCTCAGAGAATGACTGTGATCAAGCCAAACATCAGAGCATACAAAGGAATCTTGTAGCACCTCTGAGACTAATAAAGAGAAAGACTTTTGCAGCATAAGATTTCTTAGACTCAATCTATTTCAGGAGATGCATGGAGTTCAGCCTCTAAGGACAGATGTTTATAGCAACAGACGGACAGGGAGCACAGCTGGGCATGTTTTTTTTAAAGTAAACTATCAAGATAAGCAATTTGGTCTCTCTCTTTTTTCTTGACAAGTAATTTCCAATAATACGGCCAAGACACCCTTTACAAAAGGAATTCTAAAATATGGTTTTAACATTTGATGCAGAAGTGCAGAAAGTGAACTACACCTCACCCCTTCAGTTCTTGGGAAAAGAAAAGATCCCACAGCCACCGCCACTGGAAAAAGTCTCCATACACTACAACTGTGCCCTTTGATTTTTCCCTAATAGTGTCTAGGATTGCTGAAACTTGTAGCGAAATCAGACTCCTTATTCCACATTCTTCTAAATCACTGCAGACAGACAGCACTGCATCTGGGAACCAGAAGAAAACTCTAAATCGAAAGATGAGACATGGTTAATAAAAACAGAACAGAAAGCTCCTCTGAAGCACGTTCTTTGGTCTTGGATACAAAATCCTCATGATGTTTTGCATTTCAACTTATTGGGGGGGAGAAGCCTGAAAAAAACCCCATTACTCTACCTTCAATAAAATTTGTTTACTGGAGCATTTTTTTCCCAAGAATTCCTTTGACTGCCACTAAGATAATCCACGTGGCTTCTGTGGATACGCAGTATGAAAACCATAACCTGCATCTTTTACTAGTTATAAGAAGCTCATCTCCTGTCTAAATCCAAAAGGAATGCAGAAGGGAGACTGCCAGCCACAAAACCATGCATTTTGGTTCCTCAGATGACTCATGTACAACTCCCTCACAGACGCCAGTGTTTTCATGAGGTAGGAAGAATCCCAATATCCATGCTGTTCTTTGTCCTTAAAACCTCTCAGCTGCTCCTCTTATTTAAATAAAAATTATCCAGGATAAACAAACAAACAATACTGTTTTGGAGAGTTAGTTGAAAAACAACCATCTGTTGCTCTGCAATTTGTTTATTTCTTTAACTAAAACCCTGGAATAGTTTGACTACTGACAAATTAAAGCAAGATAAACCAGCAAATGCTGAGTTGCTAAAATAAACAGAGCTGCAGCATTCTGCCTGCAGAGCTATTCCGCTAAATAACCAAAATCTGACCATTTAAAGGGCTATTTGAATATCGACAGCAGTAATCTGGTAGACACTGTTTACTTGAATTCCCAAAGGTTTCTTTCAGAGTGCTTCACCAAAAAGACTCCTGAATAAAACTCAGCAGTCATGGGATGAGATGAGAAATCCTGTCAGGAATGGAAAATGAAGTAATGAAGAGGAAGCAAAAAGGAACAATAAAGAGAGGTTTCAGTAGTGGAGAGATGAGTCTGTATCTGGACCAGTGCTTTTAAACTTCTTCCAAAAGGTCTGAGCAGCAAGGGGGCCACGTTTACCAATGACTACTATGCTGCTGGAGCTAGCCTACACAGATCCTGCATAGTTCTGGTCACCATATCATGACAGGTTGAAGGTATTGCTACAGAAGAGGGCAACAAGAGGCTGGAGCAACATGAGGGAAGGACTGGCTTAGAAAAAAGGCTGAAAAGACACCATGGGAGACATGAAATGATTCAGTGTGGAGAAATATTGCAAAACTTTTCTCCTCCCCTTGTAATACAAAACCCTATGGTTATCCACTGATGTTGAATGGTTGGGAGACTCATGGCAGATAAAAGAAGTACTTCACCACAAAGTGAGGACTGGCATGATGCAAGAATTAAGACTCACCTTACCAGGGCTGCTCTAACTAGAGGGCACTCGTCAAAGATCTGTACCATTCCTGCCTATTGTGGCAAGAGGTAAGAGTAACCCATCTCAGGATGTTCAGCCTTTCGTTGCTGGGAAAAGGAAGTACTTTGCCACAAAGTGTACAGTTAAACTGTCTAATTCCCTGCTGCAAGAGGCTGCAATGGTCACCAAGTTGGAGAGCTTTAAGAGGGCACTGGAAAAATTTGGGCTATCAGAGGATCCAAACTGTGATGGAAATGTATTGTCAGAGGCAGCTGATGTCTTTAAATCAGCTACCAGTAAGCACAACGGTGAGGGTGCTACCGCATTCACGGCATGTTTGTGGGCTTTCCTTGAGGATCTGGGCTGGTTGCTGTGTGAATAGAATGTCGGGCCAGACGGACCTTTGGTCTGATCCAGCACAGCTTTTTCTTGTGCTCTTCAAAAAAGGAGAATATAGTTTTTGCATTGACTATACTACCCTTTCAGATGCTCAGCCTCAACAGCACCTCCTGCCCTGGCACGGCATTCTCTGAGGAACTCCTTCTCCTGGAAGACCGAGATGTAGCTAACTCTCCTTTCATTTTCCACTGCTCTTAGTCAAGAAAGATAGGGAGGGAGCAAAGCTGTCACTGCCAGGCCTTTTTTTCCTTTTAGTTTCTATGGAGCCTTTTGCCAGACAAAAAGGAGAGGCCAAAAAATAACTAACAAACAAAAGCAACAAGCCAGGAAGTTCTTGGCTACAAACAACATATCTATGGAAGATGGTAAGAGAAAAGACTCAAAGCTCACCTGGAGATTGTTTTTTAATCAATACAGGATGGTGGCTTTGTCAAAGGGAGACCTAAACTGATGTTATGCTTTACAATACAACCTTGTATTGTACAGTATTGTATTGTGAAAATCTAAGCTATCAACTTCAGGGTCACCAAATGTAGGAAAACATGCTCTGTACTCATAGGCCTGTGAACTGCATTGTGAGCAGACTGGGAACACCCCTGCCCTGCAAAAGCAGTCCTTTAAGGAGACTTTTTGTAGAGGCTCCATCCTTATTCAGAAAGTCATTTACCTTCTGCGCACATGCAGTGGTTCCACAGCAAGGCCGGTTATATGTGGGGGAGAAAACAGTCCATGAAAAGAAATGGGAAAACAGAATGAAATTAACACAAAATGAAGTGTTCAGACAGCGTTTAGGACAAACTGGGACTAGTCAGTGTGTTTGGGCATTTTATTTTGGAAGCAAACATCGAACAACTTTTGCTGTCCTGCACACACCTCTTTACAGTCCACAGGGCTAAATGCACTGTACAGGTACATCTAGACTATGTTCTCTCTCAAAACACACATTTTCATTTCTATCCCAGTTAAACATGTAAAAACTGTAGAATCACATTCTGAACATTTCTTCAGAACCTTAAATAGTCTTACTCCAAAATGAAGTACTTGAGACTACAAGGTTGGTGGTTCTAATGCTCTTTGCAGGTACTATCTACATAAGATAATTTGGTCTTCTCTAGAAGATCCAACAACTGTTAGCACACTGCCTTGCATAGAGCCTTTTTTCATAATCTATTGAACACACGTGCAGTGCCTTGCAGAAACAGTGTCTTCCTTTGGCTTTGGTGTGTTACCATCTGGAACTGAAATGGATTTTACTGGAATTCTTATTACTTGAAGTATATAAGATAACACTGAGAAGTTGCAAAATATTCATATTATGGTGCAAACAAAAACAGACTATCAGCAGCAGCTTGCAAAAATGTTCTCTTTACTGCAACATGCCTAAATCAGCTCTTGTATAAACCACTGCCTCCAGAGGTCGTATGAATAACTGAATGGAGACCACTTGTGGGCAATTCTGATGCTACATGAGCTCAGATTACAAATGCATCTGCTTCTGGAAGGCTCTAGTGTCTAGTTTGTCAGAGAACATACCTAGGCAAGCAGCATCACAAAGAACTACCAATGTGAGTCCAAATAAAGTTGTACAGAAACACCAACTGGGGCTGGATTATTTTAAAAAAATCATAAACTATTAACATTTCCCAACACACTATTAAATCCAGTTACAAAATTGAAAGACTATGGCGCAACCACAATTCTGATTTAGAGAAGCCTGTCCACTAAAACTCAGTGACTGGGTGAAAGGGCCATTAAGTCAGATAAGCAAACAAGAAGCCAATGGGTAACTGTGAAGGAGAGGGAGAAATCTGTTGCCAAAATGGAAGAAATTGCCTATGGGATAGCTATCACCCAGACACTTCATAATGCCAGATCAAGCCAACTGGAAGAAGGGAATCGCCTGTGTTGAAACCAAAACAGAAGTTTTTGGCTATAACACAAATGCTGCATGAGGTGCAAATTTAATAGTGCCCATTGCCCTAACAACACCATTCACACAGCAATGCACAGTGGTGGCAGCATCATGTTGTGTCACTGTTTCTCTTTGGTGGGCACTAGGAAACTGGCAGTATTGAGGGCAAAATGGATGAAGTCAGCTCTAGAGCAAGATCTGTTTCGGTCTGGAGGAGACTTGGAACTGAGGTTAAGACTAACCTTCCAGCAGGAAAATGACCCTAAATATACAGCCAAAGTAATACTGGTTTCAAAACATGAACCTGCCTGTCTTAGAATAGCCCAGCCCAAGCTCAGATGTCATCCAACTGAGAATCATCAGCAAGACCTGAAAGTTGCTGTTCACCAATGGTTCCCATCCATACTGATGGAGCTTGGAGCACTTTTCCCAAGGGGAGGAGGAGACAAAGAACACAGGATTCAGATGTGCAAAGCTGCAAGAGACCTACCCCAAAGACTCACAGCTATAACTGCTGCCAAAGGTACTTCTACCTAGTACTGACTTGGAGGGGGGATACTGAATACTTACTACTTACTCACTGATCAGTACAAGCTTGTTTTTGTTCATCTATCTTTTGTATTTTTGTAGTATTAGTACCTCCTGTACACAAAATGGTAACAATGCCAATGAAATCCACTTCAGTTCCTGGTTGACACATAGAAAATGCAGAAAAGTCAAAGGTGGGGAGGCACTGTGAGCTTCCCAATGCATTTCAAGTAAGAGTCAGGGCCTGCCACTACGGCTTGATTTACTGCCTGAAAGGGGCTTTTAAACATCATTATACTGGTCAACTATTTCTGCATGCAATCCTCTGCCTGACTGGATTCTTAGACCTACAGGGGTCCAACAAATTCTGGCTTGGATTGCTCTATTTTTAGCCTCTACTGAAGCCACTATGTCCTGAGTCCTTTGATATATGCAGGAACCTCAGAGCACACACATAAACTCAGATGTGGAAGCAGGTAGAATCCTTCAGTGGTTCTGATCTTCCCTCGTGTCTGGCATAAAGCAATAGAGCCCCACACTGCACCAGAATCGGGGAACCTAACGCTGCAAGATACCCATGCCATGTTCGCATATCTCATAGCTTCTGACTTCAAAAATCTAGTGCAACATGGCTGCTGCATCATACCAGGCAGAAGAGAAGATCAGAGACACTGTCAGAGCCTTGTACTACTTCACATTTTCTCCAAATCCTGGTGCACAGCATAACTGTGATCACACCTCTCTGCATGCACACAGGAGTCAAAGAACTAGCCAAGAAAGTGGGTGCAGGTGGTTTCATGGGCTGGAAACAAAGTGGAGGAGCTTCCTCTCTTCAGATTGTTTGTGATTAAGAAAATTCAAGGAGAGATGCTGGTTGTCTGGGCAGGGAGAGGTATTTGCCATCATCAGATCCACACTACCTTGAGAACACAGGTGGACAAAGTACAGCCGCCCTCAGAGGCTGTTGAACTGCAACTCCCAGCATTCCTTACCATCAGCTATACTGTAAAATGCTGATGGGAGTTGCAGTCCAACATCACCTGGACAGCTGCACTTTGCTCACCTCTACTTTAAGATATTTACATCACTAGAACTCAGAAGCATTAAGACTTATACATGAGATAATACACTGAGATAAAGAGGAAAGAAATGAGGCTATCCCATAAATCCTGGGAAAGATGTGAAAGTGAGTGCTGAATGAGAAAAGCAATGGTCATACAATATAACAATGCAATATAACATATATGACAATATACAATATAACAACGGGGGGCAAAACTCACAACATTCTGCAAAACACCATAAATCTATGGAAATTTCAGAATAGGGAGTTAAATGCTCATGGTATGAGGTTCTATTATTTTCACGTGTTTCGGACATGGCATGTACCCTTTTCAAGCAAGGGAAATTACTGTTGTGTTAGGAAAACAAAACAAGACGCACTTGCAAAATCAGTCAATGCAACATGTGGGACCAACCAGTGCTACCATCTTGCAAATGTATATATGCTTGCAGCACTCTCCATGACAAAGACACGCTTGTAGGTGGCCAGTGAAGAAAAGGCTGTATTAAAGAAAAACACCACGACTCCAACTAAGAATACAACTGTCTACAGAGGTTCAGGAAATCATTCAGCTGAAGCTAAAGGATCACATAAGGGCATTTTCAAACTAAATTCAATCTTTTAAAGGAAAAGGAAGAACTGTGTCGGGAAAACAATGAAGCCAACTTCATCCTACCCCACCCTTTGATCCTGATGAGAAGATCAGAACTGACCTCATTTCCTTTAGGCCCTCTGTTTCTATGACCTGCAGGATCTGTTTTGGGGTCATGGGGCCATCAGAATAGTTTTCCAACACCTGAAAAGACAAAAAGATGCTAGGTTGAGTGTATAAATTAAAGTCAACAATATTCAGCTAGAAACTGAAAGTGGTTAACCTTTCAACAAAGCTACCAGTTCTGAACTTCAAGCACAGCACTCCAAGCATATGGCCACATCTACCCAAAATACTAAGTGGGCAGGGAGATTCATTCATTCACCGCAAAGCTAAGTGCCAGGCACAATGAAATACAGGAGAAACTTGGGGGCAGATCTCAAGACACTGAAATCATTGTCATCCTACAGTCACAGCAAGGAATGGAACATGGCTCACATGAGGCCAAGGCGCTTGATAGGGAAAGGTCACATGGAAGGATGTCTTAATAGGGGTGTCTGATGTATCTTTATTATCATGTTGTTTTAAAATCTTGTTTGAATCACTGAAATCAATAGCAAATATCATATCATAAATACAGTATTTCTTTAATTTTTTTCTTATATCATTTTATTCAAATTTCACATATAAAACAAACATTATTACTGTTAATTTACATGAAATATTTTTGATCTTCCACACTGATCTAGATTTCATTTCCAACATCTCTTAACATAGTTATATCAATGTACCGCTTTATGCTGATAATGTTGCATGATAGTTCTTGCATTTCATTCTCTACATTACAGTTCTATGGTTTACATCAGTAGCCCCCTTATCAGTTATCTTAACCATGAATCACTCATTTTCATTTAACAGTGCCCAGCAATTACCCGTTACAATCTGCCATTCCTTTTTGATTTCATCATCTGTTTTCCCCTTTAGTTTCTGTGAAATTATATCAGCATTTCTATTTTCCATAAATGTTCCCCACCATTGTTCTATTGTAGGTATTTGCTGAGTTTTCCAAAGCTTTGCATACTCTATCCGAGCTGTTGTTATCATATAAAGAATTATTCGCCAATATTTCTTTACTTCAGTACCATCAAGTACCTTTGTCAAATTTAACAAATATAATTCCGGTATCTTGGCAAACTGAACTTTCATTATAGCACAAATTTTATTATGTACATCAGTCCAATATTTCTTAGCTTTGGGACATGACCACCACATGTGATATTATTGTACCGACCTCTTTCTGACACTTCCAACACAGACCGGTGCCTGTATTGTAAATCTTTTTTTAATTTGTCTGGTGTCATGTACCATCTATGAAACAGTTTGTAATAGTTCTCTTTCAAATTCTGAGCAACTGTAAATTTTTGTATCTTGTCCTAACTTTCTTCCCAGAATTCTAACTGAATTGAATGTCCAATATTTTGAGCTCATAAGATCATTGCTGACTTAATTGTTTCTTCTTGCCTTTTCTGTTGTATTATTTCTTGATATATATATGATAATAAATGAGGGGGATTTTCAAACAGCCATTTAATACTCCCCATTTTCTCTTTTGATTCTATTCCATATGTCTTTAAGTCCATTTGAAACCTTTCAGTTAACTGTCTGCATGGGAACCAACTTGATTTTATTCCTTCTAGTTCCAATTTTTCTCTTGTTTTGATCTTGAAATTATTTGAGACTGATTTCTCTAATATATCCTTATATCACAACCATTTGTCTGTTTCAATCCATCTACCGAAGAAGGATTCCTGGGGGGACACCTATGTGGGAAGCTGCCTTATGTTTTTAATCTTATATTCATTCCATATCTTCAAAAGTGATTTTCTAATGTAATGATGTGTGAAATCTTTATCAATTATTGCTTTGTCATAAAACATATAGGCATGCCATCCCATCCCCAGGTCCGCACCTTCCAGTGCCAGCATTCTCATATCTTGCTGAAAAACTTAAATCATGTTGCCATTTATTCCACCTTATGATAAGCAAATAAAATATTTCTTTAATTTTTAATCAGCTGTTTTAGTTGTCTCTTATTTTAACACTGTTATAAGCCACCTCAGTCGAGATAGAAATAAAATTAAAAGAATAAATAAATAAATAATATTCATCCCTTTCCAAATCTAAGCTTAGAATCCCATCTACCCTTGTAAGTAAAATATCAGCCTAGTTCAATCAGCCTATCTGGTCATAGCAAAAAAAAAAAAAAACCCATTACAGAATACAAAATTGTCAATGCTTCCTACAGAAACAACTGATTGCAAGCAACAACCATGAGCCACCTTTTCTATGGGATGGGGGAACCAACAGCTCTTTTCCACATGCCTTCCAAACACCCAATACCATAATCTAGCACTGCTGAATTAAACTGCCAACAAGTCCTGTTTTGGTGTGTGATTGATTTCCTCCTGAACTCTTTCATAGAATCTTTCAGTTTCTTCTTCTGTCTCTATAGTTGGAGCATAAACTTGGATTACAGTATATTGATGAGTTTTCCTTGAAGTCTTATTGACGTTATTCAACCAGAGTTTGCATTTTACTCCTTTTGCTACATCTCTTCTCAGTACTAATGCTATTTCATTTCTTTTTAGATTTTCATTTCCTGAGTAAAACACTGTGAAGTTGCATTATTCAAAATGTCTCATACCTATCTACTTTAGTTTGCTCACTCCAAGTACTGCAATATACATTCTATTTTTCGTTTTACTATGTCTCGCTTCTCCTGATTCATGTTTCTCACATTCTATGTCCCTATAGTATGTGTTGTGCAGCTTTGGAATTTCATCTCTGAGTACATCAACAATTGAACATCCTTTTGGCTTTAGTTCAGTTGCATCATCAGCCACAGTGATACTCGTTCTCTGCTGTAAGCCAGTATCTAGCTGAGTATCTGCTGACCTGGGAGTCTCATCTTCTGGCGCTATCTCTTGTTCCATTTTGGACTGTCTCATAATAGGGTTTTCATGGTAAAAGACATTCAATGAGAGTTTGTCATTGCGTCCTTCTGTGCAGTACCGAGAATCACGAGCTATGGTGCCACTGCTGTTACCTCTGAGATCCTCTGCCAGTGTCACCCACACACACACCCCGCCACACACACTTTTGCTACTACCCAGTAGCTATTTCCAACAGTTTGGCTCCTCAGCTAAAGCCTGTCCAACATGAGAGACTCTACCAGCAACACTGCTGCTATCCACACAGGCTCTTGCCTCACAGAAACACACAATCCCACCACTATGGAAAGGCAGTGCCACAGTCAGACTGGAGAAAATACAGAATATATACTTAAGACCAAAAGGCTACAATGCCTGGCACCAGTGGTAGAGGCGGCAGTGGGGCAGTCAGATTCTCCATGACAGTCCACTGGTTATGGTAAATTGCTGCAAGTCTCCATTCTTTCACCAGCATCAGCCCTTCCCACTTCACTGCCTGATGATGACAAAGAACAGTATGCCAGCCAAGGTCTGGTGAAAGAGACCATGCTGGTGAAATACTGAAGTGGGTCTGCAGATGCCAGACAGTTGTGTTGGCATGTGAGGAAGTGGGTGTGTGTGACATGCTCATGCAAGCACTCCACCCCAACCAATCAATGATGCCCACCACTACCCACAGGCACAAGCACCCACACACAACCTACTTTGGCACCTACACAAGGATTTGAGATTGCAGAATTCAATCTGCCTGCTCTCCATGCCCCCCCATTCCTCCTTGTCTAGATTCTTCTTCCACCCTTGTTCTGGAATCTTCTCACACGGCTCCCTGCATTCTTTTCTGACAGTGCAAACTTCCATTTCCATTTCAGACATGACACGGAAGAAGAGAAAAAGACAGGAAAAGGGGCTGTATTTGTCAGAGGAAAGTAAAAACAGGAGGTGTGGTGAAGGTGAAAGAATTGGCAGGTGGGGAAGAAAACCAGTACAGCAGCTAGAGATAGGAGCTAGATGAGGCAGAGGAGAGCTAGCTGGAGCAAGGAAAGCAAACAAAGGGCACCACACAGCGCACACAGGGCCTCCATGGAGTTCTTTGGGCCAGCCAAAGCAGAAGGGTAGGCTTAGCTTGTGTGAGGCCCCTGAAGCAGTACAGCACTGGGCCAGGCTCTGCTACTCTTGGGAAAGCAGTGGACAAGGAATCCAGACAGGGAACTTGGCTGCCTGGCTAGAACCAGGGCACTCTATGAAAACATTGCAGAATTGCTGCTCTGCTCATTTGCAGCCTCCAGGGAGGGTTCTGAATGCCGCTTTCTCTGCAGCAGGAAGTGCCAGAGAAGGTAGCCAGGAAAGAGATAGAAAAGCACCACTGGATTCAGTGAGATTTACTTCTGGATAGACATGCACAGTAGGAAACATGGAGGTGTAGACAGGCTGCACTGTGAGGCTACAAGGCCTTGAATTCTGTTCATGGATCCCAACACGTTATTACTGCCTTCAGTTTCCACCCTCTCATGGTTCATAAAACGCTCTCACAATTTCAAGAGGAATTTAAGGACTTTTGTGCTAAGGACTGCTACTCAATATATGCAAGGGGCTGGAGATATGCTGGCCCTCCAGATACCTCTTGGCTATATCTCCGGCCATCGCTGACCACGCTGACCTGCGGCAGATGGAAATCAAGAGTCCAGCAACATCTAAAGGGCCTTAAGTGTCTCCATTCTTGATCCATAGAATAGTACAGATGGACAGACTGAGAACTTCTGTAATCATGGTATGAAAAGCAAGTGAAATTTTGACTGTAACATTAAATACATACAAGCTACTTTCTCAAACAATTTATAAAAATGATATGGAACAGAAAATTCTCCCATTTCTTAAGACGGTTTCTTACTTAAATTAATTTAAGAATGTAATGAACATTCTGTTTCAAAGCTGTAAATAACTTTTGTACATGGATATATTTGTATGATCATGTTTTTAAAATACTTGCGGGCTGCAGGAAAATCCTGTTATTTTTACATCGTGTAAAATTAATAAAGAATACCTTCAATAATTAATAGACTGTTTAAATCTAATGTTAAAATCAATTTAAAACAGGAAAGTGCACTTTATTTATCTGGAATCTTGTGACAGAGGGCTAAACGTAAATAAATAACCACCCCAGTATTAAATATCAGGCAGACAGACCCATTAAACCAGATCCTGATGGATTCCAAAATCAGAAAACTTTCAAATGCAAAATGTTCCAGAAAATCCACATAACTGATTCATATTCATCAGATACTGAGGACACATGACTCCTAAGCATGGGTAGAATAATACCCAGATGGCAACAGTAAGATGCCACTAGAAGCCATTAAAGCCTACAAGACCATTTACTATTTGGATTTTAAAATTTATTTCTGAAATGCTATAGTTTATGAACATCTTCTTACTATTCCTGATCTTTTGTTGTCTTAAAACATATCATTCATTCTAAAAGGAGGGGGGAAAATTAACAAGAATTTCATTCTACCTTCCCAATGTTATATTTCAGTTTTTCTATTGGAAAATTTCTCCTTTTTTCTCCCTTTGAAATCCCCCCCCAGGTTTACATCTCTAATGCAACTTTAGATGCAGTCCAGAAGATATACCAGGCAATATTAATTTAGTCTGGTAGGTAGCTGGAAAGAGGAACTATCAAAGCATACTACTAACTGTAATAAAAGCTCCCTAGTACTCTAAAATAACCTTTTAAAAAAGTGTTAAGCCACATGACACCAGAGTAAGATGTTAATTCTGTGAAAACACAAATGCTAAGACAGACCCAAGCAATGCAGTCTTCTATAGGGATAAAAAGTGGATGCATGTTCCTTTTTATAAAGAGCTAGCTTTCCTCACTGGGAAAAAAGGAAGCAATGTTTTGAGGAAAGATCTGAAGCTGTGATGCAAATTACAACTGCCCAGTCATGACACAGTAATACACTCAAACAACCTGGACACAAATCATACTTGGAATATTTACCCCCAAAGAAACACTGCTGGCAGCTACACATTCATGGATCATATGAATCATCTTTTTAAAACTTACACATGAGATTAAGTTGAAACTCAATTAAAGAGTATTTTAACAGCATGTAATTCTCGAGAAACGCACACACAGCAAGGTAAGAAAATACATTTCTAAAGGCACCATTTTTACAGAAACACATGTGTCATACTTAGCCTCATAAACATAAAGACATCTACTCTTTGGAGTATTAAATGTACCGCACAGCAGGCCTACAAATGTGCGAATAAACCCTAAGGGTGTTGGAAGCTAGTCAACAGGTATAAAGAACACAGGCAACAATCTACAAATATCATGATACTTCAGTGAAAATTAATACGCAGTTGTGTACCTCTGGTTTGCTCTCTACAACTTAAGGAAGAAACAAGAGTTCAATACTCCAATGAAAAATGGCTCCAACTGTGTTCCTTCAGAAACTGCTTTTAGTGAAGCATCTAAGAGTGAATGTTTGAGATTTCCTCATGGGATACAAAATGTCATATCTATATCAACAAGGAATTAAGTTTGTACTAGCATTCCTGTTATCAAGGCACATTCTACCCTTGCACAGAACTGTCTGAAGCAGTTCTCTGATCAGTGCAAAAGGGGTATTAACTTCAGGTGCTGCCTGAAAACACTTTCAGTTTATGCTGACCCAGACACCTTGCAATCCTGGCCTGCTTCTCCTTCAATTAATTTTCTACTAAGATTAACAGTCTGACCTTCGCATGAATTGAATATCATTCACACTGTGTATATTTAACGTCTCTTCCCCACAATTCACATAGCTAGAAAGCATCACACACTCAGGGGATACAAAAGCTACCCTGACAACTGAGGTAGTTAACACTTCAAAAATTATGATGAGAAATACGCACAGCTTAATTGGAAATAAAGATCTCCTATGCATGGATTTACATTCAATTCAAGAAGCAATCCACAAACCAGGTGCAGGGCCAAGAAAGCCTCTAAGCACATAATCCAACCTGAGGTTGAGCTATCAACAAACCAGAAATAGAAAATACACTCCAGGGATATGAACAGGCCTTGAAAAAAAGGGATGGTGTAGGTAAAACAGGTGTCACAAAACATTTCACTCTCAGATCAAGAAGAACCAAATCTCATCCAACAAAAGAGGTCTTGTGGCATTAAACGGCCAAAAAGAACAGATTTATCATCTGATCAATCCTCAGTGTTTTCAGTGGCAGACCAGGAACAGACTATGTTCCCTGCAATCTTCCCCTGTGCCCTTCCTATCACTTCACTGCCCTTTGCAAGGTGCTGGCATCTGATGAACGTTAAACAGCAGCCAAGTATGCTAGGTGTCTCAGCAAAGTGCTCGACCCACAAAGACTAGCATTCCCAGCTCTAAGGTGCTGATGGAAACATCTCCATGAAGGAGCCTGCCCTTCTGGCAGGGAAGAGTCAGAAATCCAACTTGGAACTATCAGAACCTGCTTTGCTAAGTTCTCATCTTCCATCATATCAAGAACAAGAGTCAAATGAATTCTTTAAGAAATTTTCTATTCAATTATGTGCAGTTTTAGAACCTACACTATGGACTTTGGATGTGTAATCAATCCAGTAACATTTTCTACAGAAGCAGTTTAAAAAACACTGCTAACAGAATGTGCTAAGCATAAGAACAAAACCCAAATGAAAGGGTCTCCAACACTATGGGGCGAACAACTATAAAGACAAAACCACCAGTAACCATACAAAGGTGATCACTGGTATCAGTTCTTGCTAGTTGGCATTGCAAATGCTCTTGTAGTTAACAATAACCATTCAGTACTGGGAATACTCTATTTTAGCAAGCAAAGTATACAGTTCTGATAATGCAGATGTGGTGTCAGATTCCAATGAGGTAACACTGGAGATAATGCAGGTAGATGGGGCCACCAGAGGCCTATCAGCTTCGCATCCCATTCTCTCCCTAACTGCCAGGGCTCATTGGCCCAATGAAGGCCCATATGTATCTCTTCTGGCATTTTAGGAGTCACATTTATATTTTTAGAACTGATTGGATCTAAGAAAGGTGCAGTGAAGGGAGTGGGTCTAAGAAAGGTGAGGGGACCTCCCAAACATGGAGAAAAGGTCCACAGTACCCATACCAGAAGTTTGGGGGTATTATGGGCCAACTCGGAGACAAAAACCATCTTTGGATATCCACATATTTTGGGGAGGGGACATAAGGACTCTATTATATCACACTCACTCGAATAGTTAGTATTAATATAATACAGACTAAATGTTTTTGTTTTATTTGTCTTCTTTTAACCGTTTTTCATTTTAGCCATGTGTTACTATCAGATAAGAAGGAATCAAAAAATATCTGGCTAGCCTTCATAAGCAACCACATTAGTTCTCCCTCCTCCTCCTTCTCCAAGCCTGCTGGGACCTATGGACCATTAAGGAGGGGTGAGCATCTCATTCCTCCATTCCATCAGGATTTTGAGAAAGGTCAAGCCAACACAACAGCTTCTTGGTGCTTCCAACATCCTTAATGCCAGGAACAAAGCCAGAGATCATCACTATGCGCTAGTACAAGAAAAGTCAGAAACAACAAAGCAGAGTCACACTTCTCTTCTGTGCAAAGGCTGATATGACGTGAGAGACAGCAGCGCCTTCCTGTCCACAGGCACACTCTGTATGAGCTCTGAATATGCAAGGAGATATGGGGAGGGGATAAAAAATGAGAATGCCTTGCAAGTTCTCTATGATGCACAGAGAACTCACCATAGAAAAAAGTCTCACATTATACTGGGCATCCATGGGAGCACCAGAGAAGTCTCCAGAATCGTCCCAAAGGTAACTTGATGACCATTTCTGTGCATCCCTACAGAAAGAAAAAAATCGCTACATGAAAACTTTTACACTAAAGCCCTCGTTTGTCTGCCATGAACTATGCAAGACACACTGTTTGGAAAGGAAACCACTACTTAAGAACAAAGTTTCATCCTCAGTCAAGCAATAAGTAAAGAACAGATCATCCAGAGAGAACAGCCATATATGATTTTGCACAGCTTTTTTTTAAAGTGGAAGAGAAACACTACTTCCTGAAACCAGCTTCTGAAAGCAGCATGAGAAGCAGACAGCTGCATAACCCATAGTCTGCAAAAAGCTGAGCACGCCATTTGCAATGTCAGTCTTCCTCTCCACTTTGCATGCTGTCCAAGGAAAAGTATTAATACACTCAGATGGAGAATTTACCCCATAATTAGATCTAAACACTCTCCTATTCTTTTCTCATGCCTCTCATTTTAATTATTGGATATCAAAAGCCCAGACACTACCATCCTTTAAATCCATTTAAAATTTCACAGTTCAAATGCCAGAGAGGTCTTTCCAACTGCAACCACTACAGAAATTACTGAAGCAAGCACTCTTCGGTCTGATCTCAGGAAGCACTGGAAAGTCCCAAACAAGGGCAGTGAATTTTCAGATACCTGCAGAGCAATACTACGCGTTTTTGTTGCTGCTGTGTGCCTTCAATTCATCTCTGACTTCTGGCAACATTTATCAAGATGTTTCCTGGGGCAGAGAGTGTGTGATGTGCCCAGTGTCACCCAGTGGGTTTCCAAGGCTGAACAAGGACTCAAACCCTGGTTTCCACGGTCACAGTTCAACACTCAAAAGACTATACCACGCTGGCTCTCACTATGCACATTTACTTGGACAAAAGGGCCACAGTGTTCAGTGAGACTGCCGCCCAGGTAAAGTCTCACACTAGGATTACAGTTAAGTACATGTCTTTGGTTCAGAGGTAAAAGGCGGCTCACTTGTCTTCTGCTAGGGACAGCACAAAATTAATTCCCTATGCCTCTGACAAAGTAAGCTAGCAATTCTGTCCATACCTAGAGGGGAGATATTTTAGTACAGATACTGAGAAATCTAATCAACGCCTACTAGCTGTTGGCAGCTTTTTTTCCAGGGAGAACGCCTTCTTCTCTCACCACCATAAATGGAAACACACATTTTTCCACGTACACTTGCCTCTAAGATCCTACTGCCTCACTCTCTCAACCATTATATGACATTCTTTTATATTCTTCACAGGCTGCTAGAACTATGAATAAGGATAAGGACCTGAGCAGTTTTCGATTCTGAAAAGTAACTATGGGGCCTGAAAGCCTGTTTAAAAAAAAAATGACTGAGCAAAACAGGACAGGAAGTTTCCTTCCTATCTGAAGGATTCCTCCCTTATAAATGCAAACAGCAAAAGCCATCCTTCAACCACAATACACCAGCCAATCTATTTCAGTATATGCCTCATGGAAAAAGAGACTTCTTCTCCTGGCATTTCTTCTTATAATGGGGAAAAATGCTATCTTGCTTGAAGAAATAGCCCTTCCCATTTAAAAACATGGGTATAATTCACAGCTTTTGACGTCCTGCAGTTTACACTCAGAAGCAGCAAAATGGAATGACCAAGTATGCTACTAGGGTTTATTCCCTCCTTCCTCAACTCCTGTGAAGCTGAACTAGTCTTCTTTGCTAGAGTTGTTGGGAGACCAACAGTGGGAAAATATCTTGGACAGGAGATAACTTTTATTTTAAAATCACTGTCATTGTCAGCAACCTTCTGACCATCCCATCTTTTTCCCTAAACCAAAACTTAAAGCAATCTGAAGCCTTGCTGTTCATCTGGGATAAGAGCAGAGAATCTAAATGGGAACAACAGACTGAGAGTTGCCCCTCCCACTCTTGGGTAGTTTAACATGTGGAAACACAGATGCCTCTTGGTCAGTCTACATGCACGGTGAAGTTAGAAAGGACATATTAAGTAGCTCTGAAGAGTTCCTCACTAAGCTGCTTTGCCAATTTTTTTGAGTACAAATTGCTAACAAATTGCTAGTTTCAGGGAAGACACAATTCCTTCTTGGAAGACTACTGGATGAGTGGGATATTACAATTTTTAGAATGAACTTCTCTCTACAATAAAATCCCAAAATCTTTTCTGTCCTGCAGAAATGTGGCAAGTGGCTTCTCTTTCCATCAATTACATATGACAACTTGAGATCTGATAATACAGAGAAGAGCAGCTAACCTTATAGACAGCACTATCTTTATGATCTTGCTATGCTCACCAAAGTTGAAACAGGACATACTAATATACCGCATTTGGGAGGATCTCTACCAAGTGCTGAACAAGCCTGTTTGGAAGTTATCATGTGCTTCCTCTCATTTTCTAGCTGTGCTTTTGTCATTCCTCCAAGAACATACCGGCATGTGATATGCCACTATTCAACATAATTTTACAAAGGGGTAGGAATCATGAGGCCCTCCTGATATTATTGGGGCGCAGTTCCCAACAGCCCTAGCCAGCATAGCCAATGTTGAGGATTGCTGAGAAATGCACAACTGCTGGAGTAGGGCCATGTGATGTACAAGATAAGGCAACTCTCTTTTACTTGTACAGATAATATTTTTTCTGTTGCAGAAACCAAAAGAACTTTGTATTTGGAAGTTCATTTTCACACACTGAACCAGAAGTAACAACCCCTTCTTCAGCCTTTCCCCAGCTTCCTTCTATCACATGGTAACTTTTCTCTGCTGTGGTCAAACTGTGCTACCTGCCACCCTCCAAAAGTCTGGGCTACAAACCCCATCCCTAACGATCGGCCATGCCAGCTGGGGCAAGTGAGTCAGAAGACTGCCAATCCAGTGCCATGGACAATTCCAATGTAGTTCACTCTAAGCGCTTCAAGAGACGACAACACACATTGCTGGGTAAGCTTTCCTTTTACTTTAGGTAAGGAAGAAACTCTAAATTCCTAATATTGAGGAATTTCTCACTATACTAGTCAAATTCCAGGCCAATGTCACAATATTTTCTGTCACACTATCTTCTCATCTCAGTTATAGGAGTGCTTTCCGAAAGCTAGTGTAGCCTAGCAAGGCAAACCCTGGCCCAGGAAGCCCCTTGCCTTTGGAATTAACCAACAGGGCAGTATCAGGCTAACCCTTCTCTTTCAGCCCCTGTTCCCTCACATCTACAATAAGGGATAACATTGAGGCAACTTACAAAGTTGTTTCAAGGGCTGCAACTAATAAAGGCATGGAAAGCTTACACTATATAACATTAAGTGTTGTTATCCCTACGCCATGGAGAAGTGCGCAGTTATTTGTCACGTATTTGTAGTACAATTTGTGCACTGCTAGTAACACCTTCTGTAAGAACCTAAGAAATCCACATTACCCAGTCTCCTAAAAGTGTGATGCTTCTGGCTTAGAAAACTTAAACACTATGTTCTCTGGAACAGTGCTACTCAAAGGGGAAGTCATCGGACTGGTGCCTACCTGTTAGCCATCAGCTGCTGGTCCACAGTTTCCAGAACCAAACAGTTGTAAGATAATGGACACAATTATGGTGCCACTCTGACATGCTGCAGAAAAAAATTACTGATCTCACACCAGAAAACCAGAGTAGAACTACTCCAGAGGACCAGAGCTTATGGAACTGTTGTTGCTTGGCTTTACAGAGGCTGTCTAGAAATTTAAATGATGAACCCCTTGCCCCAGCAGCACCCATGTTTCACCGTATGTCTTCATCATATGCTTCTCACTGTACTAATCCTCACAGGAGAAACAGAGATTATAGATGCCCCATTCCAACCTTCCTTTTCTTCAGAACAGTGGACTTCAAACTACCTAATGTGGGGGGACCAGTAATTCCACCACCACTACCACCAATTGCAGGGACCCGTACCCATAGGTTATAACTACTTCCTTCTTCCTTGGAAACTCACTAGAGACCAGAAGTCAATGGTTCAAGGGCGACAACTCTAAGTGGTGGTCCCTGGACTGCTATCAGCCCCTGACAAGTTTCTAGAAAAAGAAAAAAAAATATACTGGAGGGCCACAAATCCAGTGTCAGTCCTTGGCATACTGTGGGAAAATCAGCTGCTCATCCCCCACATCAAACAGCCCGAGGAACACCGCTTCAGAGGGCCCTGCATTGAGGCACCTCAACAAACAAAGATAAAAAGCGTGTTTAGACCTCTGCATGCAGAACCCGCTTTGCTCCGCCGTGCAGCTCCCGCCCGCCAAGAGGGGCTGTAACTACTCCACACACACAGTGCATCAGGAAAGCGGAGACCACAAACACGCGCAGGCACCCACTGCCAACCTCTCCACCCCCCACGCCCCCTCCCCCTTCTAAAGATGGGGGAGGAGCATCTCCCCACTCCCACCAGCGCTCCCCATCAACAACAAAACACATCCACGCAAGGGGGGGTCGCGCGAGGCCTGTCCCTGTCCCCTCCCCCTCCCCCCGCTCACCAAGCGGGCGGCCTCAGCCCACGTGCGCTCCTTCTTCCTCCTCTGCTTCATCTCCTTCATCTTCCTCTTGGCCGGGCGCGACGCGGTGGCTGCAGCAGACGAGGGACGGGGAAGAGCGTGGCGGAGGGAGAACAAACGCGGCGGCGGGAGGGGGTGGGTGGGTATGTGTGCGCGGAACGACGGCGGTGGGCCGAGGGAAGGAAGTGAAGAAAGAGGCCGCGAGGAGGAGGAAGGCGGCGGGAGCGCGCGCGCGCGGCGTCCGGGAAAGGGGAGCGACCGTTACTCGGGCCCTGCAATGGTGGCGAGAGGGAGGCGGCGCCGCGCGCGCGTGAGGAGAAGGCAGCGGCTGAGGCGAAGCACAGCGGGGTGGGGGTGGGGGGGTGAAGGAAGAAAAACTACAAGAGGGGAGAAAGGCCAAAAAAGAAGAAAAAGAAAGAAAGCCCGCAAGGTGTGGGGGAGGGAAGGAGGGAGCGCGCGCTAAGGAATGTTGCTGCTACGGCGGCAGCGTCGGCTCCTCAGGCCCAGCATAACAACGGAGAGAGAAGGGAGGGGTCAAAGGTCTTCGGAGGGGTGGGCGGGAAAGGAAAACGGAAGGAGGAGGGAGGAGGAGGAGCGACGGAGCCGTAACTGAGGAGCAGCCCTGAAGGGGGAGATCGAGACAGAGGCGGTGCTAGGCCCGGACGGTGGCCGCAGAGGGACAAGCCCATCCGAACACCTTAAAGCCAGGGAAACGGGCGCGCGCGCAACGGAAAGAAAGGAGAGAGGGGGGAGTTCGAAGGAAAACAAAGCGCTCGGGGCGACGGGAACTGTAGTCCCGGACAGAATGGGCGGGACCCGCTCTGAGGGGTTGGGGAGACGAATGGGTGCGCCGGAGCTACTACTCCCAGAATGCACCGGGGACGGGGAGCTGAGTCCCCCGGAGGATTCGAGAGAGAGAAATGGCTGCCGCGGTGCATGATGGGTGTCGCGAAAATGAAAAAGCTGTGTGGGGAGGGAGGGAGGGGCGGGCATATCCGGGGACCGCTGAGGGGGGAGGGCTTGTCTTAACTAAGGCCTCTGAGGCCCCTCCCTAAACTGCAAACCCCGGGATTCCATTGGATGTTGGAAGTGGAGAATATGGCAGTCTGGTGCGGACATGGCTTAAAGCCAAGCCTTTAAAGCGGTTTAGGTTCCGGGGGGAATCTGTTCTCTCGCTTCCCCTGAGAACACTCCTCCAAGCTGTGTCGGGGCGGGAAGACAAAGTACCTCCCTCCAAATGTTGTTGAACTGCAAGTCCCAGCATGCCTTACCATTGGCGATGCTGGAGGGGTCTGATAGGAGCTACAATCCTCCGGGGGGGGCACACATTCCCCTGCCCTGCTGGAGGAGGAACAGCCCGAGCACCATACAAGAGCAAGCCTTCTCCTTGGAAAGGCTTTGTCCTGCTCAGCTGTCCCCAATTAAGCGTCCTTGGGGGTGTTGGACTAGTCTCCAATCTTCCTGCTAGATGGGGGGGATTATGGGGGTTGTAGTCATCCCATACATCTGAAGGGTGATGAAGAGGAATGCTCAGCAGCGTTTCTTTCGCAGGCAGACATCGATTACCTGGCCAAGGCCGGGACAGAGATTTTGTCGAGGAGGGCGAGTGGGTCCAACACAATAAAAGCAAAAGAAAAAAAGGTATTATGCTCTTTGAGAAGACTCAGCAGTCATCATTATTAGGACCTCAAGCTGGAGGGGGAAAGGATGCTCTCATGTCTGTGGCTGGGGGAGCGTGGCTCCTCAAAGGCTAACGCAATGCAGCAACTCCTATCATCCCCTAGACAATGGCGAGAAGTGCTAGGAATTGCAGTCCAATATCTGATGGGTGGCACTTTCCCTACCTGATAGGGGGTGGGTGTGGCTGGCTTTCAAGCTCCGTCTCTTGAAAAGGACCAAGTAGATCAATAGGAATAGGAAACGTATCTTGTGATGAAGGGAGCTCCTGTCTGCCAGAGTACACAATGCCAGGCTTGAGATAAACATGAACTGGCACAAAGCAGTTTCTTGTAACAGTTGGTGTAGAGGTTTGAGAATTGGTCTAGGACTCGGGAAACCAAGGTTCCAATCCCCGCTTGGCCCCAGAAATCTTTTGGGTGACTTTGTGGGCAAGTCACACACCCTCAGGCTTAAGAGATGAAGGCAAGGACAAAACCCTTTGAACAAAAACACTTTGTGATAGAGTCACGTTGTTGTGTGCCTTCAACCTCTCAAGGGGTTCACCATAGGCCAGAAAACCTGAAGGCACACAACAACAGTTTCTTATAACACAAACATCAGAGTCCTTCAACATTAAGGATTTACTTTTAACTCCAAAGTTGCAACACTGAAGTCACATACCTTACATTTTTTTAAACCTCTGAAGATCTGTTTTAACCTCTAATGCTTTTTTTTTCTACCACCCTCTAACAAACATCCTAAGCAACAGTGAGTCTTCTTGTCCATCAACACCTGACCTTTTGTCATGTAGGAATCCATCCCTATTATTTCCATGTTATTTCTGCCCTGAGTACCACTTTTTTCTTAAAGTAATGCCCAGGAGCTTCATGAACTGAGATATCCCTGCAATGTTTTGTTATAATATCTATTTAGTACAAGATAATCTGTGTACAGGGGAACTAAACCTCAAATGCTACCCTCTTATACTCAATAATGAGCAGTAAGAGCAAAACATGTTATGTTATAAGCAATTCAGAAGTTCTCCTTCTTTGCAGAACAGAGTAAATTTAAGTCTTGCAAGCCAGTTATAAATCTTTTAACAGCTTTTTAGAACCAAAGTTCATAAATTGACAAATCAAACAGGTTACAGTACAGAAGAACCACAAATACATATCTTCTCTGCTTCATATGTCACTCCGTAAGGGCACAGACCCAAAATGTGGCAAATGAACTGTTTCAAAAAAGAAATAAAGAGGTAACAACTACAAATAAAGAGGGAAAGGAGGCTTTATTATTATTATTTTACATACAATAAATCCAGTTGATTTTATTACACTTCTTTAGGAGCACTTTTACATTCCTAGACAAGAGAAATGATTACAGATACAAGCTGTAAATGTTATGGACAGAAAAAAACTATTGACACGTTTGTTCTTTACGTACAGACCAAAAACAGCGTTAGGCAGTCAAGGTATGTCCAACGAGCTGAGAAATCTCACTGAAGACTGTTGTGCCCATTTTGTTCAATCCAAGACACAGGGCTCCTGTGTGAGCCCTGCTGAAACAAAGGGGAGCCAAATTTCTGATTGCCTTGCCTAGAAGCTGTGTCTGAAGACTGGGCCTCTGCTGTGAGAGCTATACAGATTCAATTGAATAAATACAGCAGTCTTTGGAGCTGAGCCACCAAGTCATAGTTCAGAAGTTTCTGAACATCCAAAGAGCGGGAAGGATGATGCAAGCACAGCATTGTGGCCCTCCCATTAGCTTTTCTTCTAGTTTGCCTGCAAGATGATTTGTCAGTGAAAGAACATTTTGAGACAGGTGACTTCTGTTTTAAGCCTGAGCTAACAAATACTACAGGCAGGGCACACATATCTTCAGAGAGATTTTTAAAGAGTGCTTTTTCTGAATATGAATGACCACATCTATGTTAAGGGGTGACTGGTAGGTGCTGGAAAGACTCTCTGTACAACGTCTCCTACCTGTCATAACAGCTGTCACGGAGGGATGTATTCTGTGACATTTTAAAAGCTGCATTCCACAGTTTCGTGCTTCCATGGAAATATCTTCAACTCCTCTGTATCACGTAACATCTGGCTCTGAACCTCAAAAGCATCTTTTTACTGAACAGAGCTTGGGAAAGAGAATTAAGATCCAATTACACAGATCAAGGCAAACATATTACAAGTAAACTCTTGTGGGAAGGCCCATTGTACACATCCTTTCCTAAGCGTTGGGGGAACTCTCTGATGCTCCAGTCCTCAGACAGAATAGGCAAGTCTGATGCATCAGCTTATCAAGGCAAGTTTGTAAGCGTATTTAGTATCTTGCTCCTGCACGATGCCTTGAATTATAATTAAAGAAGCCTTTTGCTCCCACTTCTCTTCCATCTCCTCCAAATCCTTGCTGAGAGATTTCTCCAAGTTTATGGAAATAAGCAATGCACTGATCTGCCATTTCTGTTCATACTAAAATGCAGCTGCTAGTCTGCTTCTCAGGACTGAGTATTTTTCCACAGAAGCCCAATGGGAAAATAGAATCCACAGATTCACAGTTGCACCTTTGCCTACCTTACTGTCTTTGGAGTCACAACCATAGTACCTCAATACATAAGCCATACAATCCTTTTCTCTCTTTCTTCACAAAGGAAAGGGGATTCAACACCAGCAAGACTTGAACGGGAGTGGGGTGGATAGGAATAAACAGCTCTTTTATACTGTGAGAGCTAAAGAAAAGCTCTTTCTCAAGAAAAGCCTTTTGTCTTACCCAAAAGGGGAAAGTAATGCCTGGATCCCCCTAGGAAATAAAACAGCAATAACCAAGGAGACCTTCCTTGCTCAGAGGCATACACACTCCTCGAGGCCACAGAAAAAGAGGATTTTTAAAGGCAGCATACCAGTCCTGTTCCAGAAACACAATCCATGAATTCAAAGCAGCAGGGCCTGTCTGCATGGCTCTCAGCTTCCTGAGGCACCGTGCCAGCAAGATGCCTTTTGGGGTGTCCTTAAACAAGGGAGTGCCACAAACTATGGACATAGTTTGCTCTGGGGAAGGCTGCCCAAAGAACACTTAAAGAGGACACAAGGCAGAGGTCGGGTGTATTCAGAGTTTTTCTAAAAACAAGCAAGCTGTCATTCATACATACACACATGTGCGCGCGCGCACAGCAAGGCCTGGGAAGAGGAGGGCTGTTAAAACATTCAGAGAGGAAGCTGGTGGAGAAAAAAAATATTCACTGTACAACAGCCAACATCAACCCCCTCCCCACAAAAATATTAACAACTGAATTCTCAATATACAACCATTTTAAACTTACAACAGAACTGCAAAATTATACACAGGGAAGCATCTTCTTCAGCTTTTTGACTCTGCCCAGCTTAGCAGCAGCTCACCTTCCACACAGTGCTGAGTAAGGTTCTTTACTCACAGGGCAACTCTGAACCAGGGAGGGCTTCAGAATCTTTCTAAAACAGGAGCTCCCCTGGAGGTGGAACAGTCCTTTCCTCTCCAAACTCTGCTCAAATCTAACCCCCATCCCCATCCTACTGGGTGGATTCATGACTACAAATACTCAAAGATCTTAACACTTAGGACAGGATGAAAAGAAGAGGCAACTCTGGTCTCAAACCATTGTGTTTCCAGAACAACATTCTGTAGTTGTGAGGACAGCATGATCCCATACGACTTCATGTCTTTCTTCTTCTCAAGGGAAAGGAGAACCAAGTTTCAAGGAGGCGCACAGGCCATGCTGACAGTGGTAGGCAATGAAGCCATGCCCTTGAGAATATACTCCAAAGCAGAGGTGTCAAGTGGGTCACACTAAAAGTGGAATGGTGAGCAGAGGAAGAACACTAACACGGAGCTAGAGACTGGTATACAGGCTGACTGTTGGACAAACGGACCCTTTCTTGGTCCCAGCTGAGCTTTCTCAGAATCCAACCTACAACAACTCTTACCAATCCTTGTAAACAGGCAAAAGGATTAAGTTCCTTTTGCTTCTTTTCTAGAGGAGGGAAATAGAGCAGGGTTTCAAAGCCCTCATTTGGTCTTCATTTCTAAAAGGAAGCATATGTCTAACTAGTAGTGTGATGCATTTCAAACTCATTTCTTTCCTGTTTCCTAGACATCCCCATCCTGCCTCTCCCGAGGAGGGGGAAAAATAAGTGCCAGTCTTTTGACAGAAAGGAAAAAAGCAATTATGATCTGCCATGGCTGGGTAAATCCTCTCGATGCTTTTCAACCTCCCTAGTTTGGGGGGGGGGTTGTTTGTTTGTATTTTGTATCAAGAATTCCTACAGAATCAGTCCTGCTGAGATGACTTTTGACTCCAGCCCAAAAGCGCTGCAAGTAGAGGAAGAGGAGGTGGCAAAGGTGAGGAGGTGACTGTGCTCTCTGCCATGGCCCTCGCCACTTCTAACACACACTAATGTACCTCATGCATTTCTGATTTCCTAACTAAAGTCTCTTTGCCTCATAGAGACCACCAGGGGGAAAATAACTCCTGTCATGCAGGGCAGAGAAGTCCACCTGGAACTCACCCCGCCAGACACCAATCAGTCCAGTTCCAGAGCAAGGAAGGTGCTGCTTCTGCTCCAAAGGAATCCTTGGTGAGTCTGGCCACCAAGTCCCCTGCTGCAGGTTCTTATTTGCCTCGGTTCTCAAAAGGCAAAATGTTAGCCAGGCCCTGGTAAGGATCCGCTGGCTTTATTTGGGCACCAGCCCACGAGACTGAGGGTAGAACTGAGCACCCGAGGTGCTAGAGGAAGCGCCTCCAGATTTTCTTCCAGTTTTCGACCTGCCAAAAGAGGGAGAAAAGAGGGAGAAAATCAGAAGAATGTTTGGTTTTGTTTCTATTTTTAAAGCAAAAACTTCTTAGAAACATTGGCAGGGGATGTTCTTGGAAGCCTCCAAAATGAAGAATACAAGCAATGTTGCAGATCAAAATAATGAATTACTCATTTATTACAACTGAGGAAAGTAATCTTGCAAGGTCCAGGGGCCACACACGTCCCCCTCAGGCACACAAACACACACACACACACACTTTTAAAAATCAGTTTGAAATCCCCCTCACAAACTCTGTAGGTTGCAAAGGACAATCCTGCAACATCTTTTGCCTACTGCCTGGCCAGTTTTAAACTCAGGAGAGACCTGTCTTCAAAACTGTTTTTGGCCAAAGGGCAGCAAAATTACCCCTCCCTGCCACAGCTCCTAGATGGCATGTAGCTTTTTAATTTTTTTAAAAACTGAGTTGTTTGAAGGATGCTGGGGAGCACTGTAGGATACTTCTTTCAGTGTTGTCCTGTTCTACGATTACTACTCCCCCAGAAAATTATCCACTTCATGCCTTTGGGACAGCTGCCTGTGCCTTTTAATAAAAATAATCATATTGACTACTGATAAGTCAAGAAGATACTGCAAACATTTGAGCTTCCCTCCAATGACTGCTTTCAGAGAAACAGGAATTGAGCCTATTTTCTCTGTGCCCAAAAGATATTTGAAAACTCTACATCTCAACCATGTATCAGTTTCTATACAGAAATTATTCCACCAATTTAAGTGGACCAAAGCTTCTGTCTGAATCTGCTCCTTCAAGGTCTGGGCTTCCTGAATCACACATCATCTCCTTCCTCAGAATAAGCAGAGCTCACCTGGATTTTGACTTTTTGTTTGATGTACTCTCAAAAGAGGAAGCATCCACTTGAATCTCATCTTCGTCCTGCAAAGCTGCTTCTAGTGCCGCCTGGACTTTGGGAGCAACGGCTGGGCCTTCGTAGTCTCGGGTCGTCCGGCTAGGCATATCCAGTTCCAACAGCACAATGTTTTCTGCCTAAGAAATCAGAACCCCAAGAGTTTGGACAAAGACACACAAACGACAGTAGGCTATTTTATTATTTATCAACACTGCCCAAGCACGTGATGCTTTAGAAGGCTATGGTCATGTCTGAAACATAATCCCCACTCTAAGGAGTTTCCACTCAATAATTCAAGACTATAAGAGAACGTGAGGAGAAAGAATGCAGGACTGGCACAGCAAACCAATGGCTGGAATCTTGTTAGAGCACTATGCCAGAAATGCATGCGCTTTTGCAAAGGTTGTAGAAGCACGGTCCTTAAATCAATTCTTCTGCAGGCACACCCATAGCCCTCTCTTTCACTTTTAAAATGGTGTGTGGGTGGGTTAATCAAGTATGCACTGCAGAGTAACTATAAAGGCATGTATTTGCACTATGCTAAAAATGTACAAGATCCAGGGATGAAGCTACAGGGAGGAGCAAAACGAGAACACACTATCTCCCAAATAAGAATTCTGCCCTACAAATAGCAGTATACCTTCTTTATATCAGTCTTCTCCTAAAAGGAAAACAGTGTTCAACCTGAGGAAAATGGAGCAGATGATACAGTGGGGGAAATGCAGCACAGCATAAGCAAAGAGGTAGTACAGGAATACCTGGCTACTCTAAATAAATTCAGATCTCCAAGGTGAGATGAACTACATCCAAGGCTGTTAAAAGAATCGGCAGAAGTAATTTCAAAACTCCTGGTAGAATTTCAGAATTCCTGGGGAACAGGAGAAGTTCCAACAGACTGAAGGAGGGCCAATGTTGCACTCATTTTCAAAAAAGGGGAAAAAGGGGACTCAGTCAATTACTGTCCAGTCAGCTTGACATAAATGCCAGAAATGATACTAGAGCAGATCATTAAACAAAATGCCGTGAATGCCATGATCACAAAAAGTTAGCATAGGTTTCTCAGAAACAAGTCATGCCCAATTAATCTTATGTCTTTTTTTGACAGAATTACAACCTTGGTAAATGCAGGGAATGATCTGGATGTAGTATATCTTGATTTCCGTAAGGCTTTACAACGCTCTTCATTACATTCGTGCAAACAAGCTAGTCAAATGTGGGATAAACAATGCCACTGTCAGGTGGATTTATAACCGGTTGATTGAGCAAACCCCAAGAACACTCACCAAGGGATCCTCTTCATCCTAGAGAGAAGTGACTAGTGGGGTGCCACAGGGTTCTGTCCTGGGCTCAACGCTATTCAACATTTTTATCAATAATTTGGGTGAGGGAATAGAAGGCATGATTATCAAATTTGCAGATGACACCAAATTATGAAGGGTAGCTACTACCCCAAGGGGACAGGGTCAGAATTCAAAATGATCTGAACATATTAGACACTAGGCCAAAGCTACTAAAACAAATCACAACAGTGAAAAATATAAGATATTACACTCAGGGAGAAAAAATGAAATGCACAGATACAGAATGGGTGACAGCTGGCTTGACTACTGTACATGTGAAAGAGATCTAGGAGTCTCAGCAGACCCCAACCTGAACATGAATCAGCAATGTAATGCAGCAGCAAAAAACGCCAATGTGATTCTAGGTTGCATCAACAGGAGTATAATATCTAGGTTGAGGGAAATAACAGTAGCATTCTATTCTGCTTTGGTCAGACCTCACCTGGAATACTGTGGCCAGTTCTGGGCACCACAATTCAAGAAGGATACTGCTGACAAGCTAGAATAGGAGGGTGATCAAAATGGTATAAAAGGCCTTGAGACCATGAAGCCCTCTGAGGAGTAGCTTAGGGAGCTAGGTATGTTTGGCCTGGAGAAGAGAAGGTGAAGAAGGGACATGATATCCTCGTTTAAATATTTGGAAGGATGTCCTACAGAGGACAGAACAAGCTGGTTTTCTGCTGCTCCAGAGGCTAGGACACAGAACAATGACTTCAAATTACAGGAAAAGAAATTCCACCTAAACTTTAGGAAGAACTTCCTACAGTTCAACAGTGGGATACACTGCCTGGGAGATGTGGTGGAGTCTTCTTCTTTGGAGGTTTTTAAACAGAGGTTGGAAAACAATCTGTTGGGAGTGCTATGATTGTGTATTCCTGCCTGGCAGAATGGGGTTGGACAGGATAGCCCTTGGAGTCTTTTTCAGCTCTTTGATTCTAGAACTCTACAGTAACTTAAAATCTTACTTGAGCCTTTAGAAATAACAGTTTAGGCTCCCCAAGAAACAAGCACAGCAAGGGAATGTGAACACAGCAAGTGGAAGAATTCTCTGTGTGAACAATTTTCAGTGTTACACTCTGCAACACTACAAATTTGTGGATGATCTTGGCCTTGTATGCATTCCTGCACATCACACTTGGGCTCTATGTGAATAAGGGTTGAGAATGAGAAAGTTATGCACCTAATGCTTCACAGAAAAAGGTGTATTTCTGACAAGGGATTTGGAAGAATGGAGGGTGGGCCACATCAGATTGGACTTCGGGAAGGGCATTGCTGACATAAGATTCAGAAAATGGTAAAAAAGAGGAGTTTCTGAGAGTAAGAAACTTTGAATGAAGGAAGATGGTGAAGCTGAGAGACTGAATCTAATTTCTATTCATTATACCATAAGATTATTAATAGATTTATAACAATATCTGAACCTCCCCTTTTTGAGGCACGTCATTCTAAGGTACAACTAAATAAGAGTATTAAAAACATAAACTGAATAATGACAGAAACAGCAGTCAAAACAAGCACAATCCTGCCCTGGAAAAAACATGCAGTCATCAATGAAGCGTGAATTCTCTCCCCATATGGTTCATGATTTTATATAGATCCTCAAAAATTTTATCTAAAATAACCTAACATTCTGAGTTGCAGCTCACCCTGTACCGGGCCTCTGGGCGGACCATCATGGATATTCTAGCATGTTGGCTTAAAGGTCTCTTGTACCCCACTGCCGATACCGGCCTTTTCATCATTTGTTGATTCCTGATAAGAGAAAAAGGAATAAAGCCTTCCTTCACAAGCAGCCCACTTCAAATCCACCAAGCTTAAAGTCCATCCCTCCAATTGACAATAACAACCATTATAACCCCTTTTGGTCAGCGTTCCTCTTCACACAAAATGAAGGAGAATGACAAGACATCTACATTTTATTGGGAGCAATGCTTGTATGAACACAGACACATTTTATGTATTGAGAAATAAAGTAAGGAGCCGGTGGGAGGAGGATACTGAATGGAATACTGAGAGTGGTAATTGGTGGAATGTTTGAGGGGGTTTGAATAAAGCTGTGGAATGAAGATATAGTAAAACAGTTTGAAAGTGGTGATGTGGTAAAGTGAGAGAATGGGCAAGGACCTGGGTTGAGAAAGTCAGGTTTACGAATTAATGATTCACGTTTAAGAGTCTGAGTTAGCAGAGGAGTGAGAGTGAAATATGTATTAAATATATTACATTGTTAATCTATTTTGTTATGTTAAACTTCTATTAATAAAATATTGCTTTTGTGTATATGCTTTTGGTCTCTGGGAATGCAAGTTTATATATAAACTTGCATTCCCAGAGACCAAAAGCATATACACAAAAGCAGGGACTGGGTCCAGACACAGTTTCTATTGTAGGAGTACAGAATAGAAAGAGTTGGTGTCCAGTGAGGATAGAAGTTGAGTAATATCCTGCACACGAATCTGAAGGGCATCTAATAGGTCTCCACAGTTGGTGGCCACAGCAGTGGGACAGGAGGAGAGCTTTACATTGGTGGCAGAGGTGGGGATAAGGGAAACCCTTTACTCTTGGTGGTAGCAGTGGCATTCGTGGAAGTCTTCACATATGATCATCGTTGTTCTTTTTGTGTGCCTTCAAGTCACTTCCAACTTACGGCGACCATAAAGCAAAACCTATCACAAGGTTTTCTGGGGGCTGAGAGTATGTGACAAGCCCAAAGTCACCCAGTGGGTTTCCATGGCTAAGCGGGGAATCAAACCCTGGTCTCTAAGGTTATAGTCCGTTGCTCAAATCACTACACTGCGCTGGTGGCAGTAGAGATTTAGGGAGAACCTTACATCTGGGCGGAAAAGTGGTGGAACAAGGAGCAGAAGCATCACATCATTCATTCATCTTTTTTTAGCAGTCCTTGGTATCCACAGAAGTTACCTCCAGCATTGCATTCCAAATTAATGCAAAAATACTTGCATAGCATTCATAATCAATAAAAAGGATGTTCAAGAGGTCCCATGCTGGGCCCATTGCTTTTAATTATAAAGCATCTGCAAAATTAGCAGAAAGAAACTGCCAAATCATCTTAGATAGACACATGTATTTTCTGCGCTATATATTATATAGTGAATATGTCCACTGAGCAAATTTAGGTCTACTGATAGAGAAGGCAAAGTCCGCACTCACCTACTTGGCATAGAACAAATCTCCCAGTAAAGGCAAGAACCAGTGTACTGTAGAGACTGAGGCTTCAAATTTGTGCTTGGCCACAAAGCTTTAATGGCTGATTGGAGAATGACATTTTTTCATAAAAAGTTCATTACATCAGAACTGAGTCCAAGAGCAAATCACGCAAGAACTCTCCCTAGAAGCCAAGATGACTAATCTGAGCCTGTTGTACTCTGGACATATCATGAGAAGACATGACTCATTGGGAAAAAAAATAATGCTCAGTAAAGTTGAAAGTAGTAGGAGAAGAGGAAGATCACAGTACAAGTGGATTAACTCAACCAACAAAGCCATAGCCCTGAGGTGGTCTGTTAATAATAAGGTCTCTTGGAAGTCTCTCATGCATAGGATCACCATAATAGGCAGCCAGCCTGATGCCATTTAAGAACAACAATGCAAGAGAAGTAATTTGTACAGCTGCAGAAAAAGATGGTGTCTGACACAAACTAATGGTTCACTCTTCATAAGCCTTCCATTCTCAGTCTATTCACACTTTTTGTGTGTTGGGCTGTGCACTAACTGTATCCTGCCACCTGGAAAGAAACATCCCAACCAAAAGGATCCATTTAAGACCTTAGCGTAATGCAACTGTTGTGCTAGGTCAGCAGATATTTTATCAGCACAAGAGGATGAGCAGTCAGCAACCTGAGATATCTCTCACACACGCGCACCGCAAAAAAAAGTTTTTACTGCTTTGTACACTGCAGACATTAAGACAGATTTCTGGATACAAGTTTTTGTATGTCACTGTAAGTAGTCCTCAGGTTTCAGAGGCATAATACCTTTTAGTTTCTGGGAAGGCAAAGCAGGAGAGAGCTCTTACTGTCAGGTCCTCCTTGAGCATTTCCCTAAGAAATCTAATCAGTCACTGAGAGAAGCAAGATGCTGAGGAAGATGGACCTTTGGCTTGGTAAAGGAGGACTCTTTGTATGCTCTTGCATTAGTTCTTTTTTTAAACTCTCAAATCCTGCATTTGGGGTCTTTTCTCCGTGGAATAGTGCCCAGCTTGGTGTTCATTCACACATTACACAACAGCTAGAAATCATAATTATCCCCTCCCACAGGATCTTATATAATTTAGGTTTAAAACCTCTTAATTGCAATTCATATTAAGGAGGTTTAGAATAAGAAACTCGAAAGGGAGATTTGATTGGAGAAAACGTGTAACAAGGAAAGTAAGGTTAGACGGGGGAGGGGGAGGGATACAGAAAGAGAAGGGAGAGAAAAGGATAAATTGATGGCATATAAAAATACACCGTTAATATGGGAGGGGAGGGAGGGAGGAGGAGAAGATCGAACAGCATATTTATGGAAGAAAATAATTATTTAGTATTGCATTGAAAATATTAGTAAAGTTATGTAAGAGACCACTGGGAATGATATGGATAAAGGTGGTGTAACATGGAAATAATACTTGATATTTGCTAAATTTAAGTTTATAAATTTAAGTTAATAAAAATAATAACAAAAAAAATTGCACCTACACGACTACTATAGTAAACATTGGGTAGTTTTGGGGGAAAAAGCAGATTCTACAAACAGGGCTTTAACAAATGGAGCTCTGCTCAGGCAGGGCAAGAATCCAGCAGAAAGGGAGATGCAATCTCCCCACCTCACCCATACAGCATCCCTAAAATGTTCTCCAGAGGGCTGGAAAACCCTCTAGAGAATATTTCAGTGCCCAAGACAGCTGCAGATGGAAAGAGTAAAAAATTCCAGAACGACAACTACTGTTACACTGAATTTAGACCCTAAAACAAAATTTATTTCTTTATATTAAAAGCCCAGAACTGTAGAGTTCTGGGGGAAAAAAAAAGGAACAGCCATCTAGTCCAATCCCCTGCCACACAGGAACACATAGCTAAAAGACTCATGAGTGATACCCATCAGGAAAAGGACAGTCCATTATCTCCTGAGGCAACCTATTCTACTGTCGAATAGATCTTAACAATCAATAAACCCCTCCTAATGTTTGGGTGAAATCTCTTTTCTTGTAATTGGCACCCACTGGTTCATGTTCTAGCTCTGGAGCAGCAGAAAACAAGCTCTTTCGTTCTACGTGATGTCCCTTCAGACATGTAAAGATGGTTATCATATCACCTCTCAATATTTAGCTGTTTTGCAGGTTAAATACATAGCTTCCTAAGCCATCCCTCATAGGGCTTTTCATTTCCAGACCTCTTACAATCTTAATAGCTTCTTTTGCACACAATCCAGCCTGTCAATATCCTTCACAAACCCTGGTGCCCAAAACTGAGCAGAGTATTCCACGTGAGATCTGACCAAAGCTGAACACAGAGGTATGATAAATGCCTTCTGTCTGGAACTTATATGCTTGTAGATGCAGGTTAGAATTCCTGCATGAGCTTTTTTGGCTACCCTGTCACATATTAGATTTGAGCTGTGTTCATATGAGAGTGAGAAAGGGAAGGAAAGTCCAAGAGAAGAGAAGCAGAAAGAAAATGAACTGTGATGCAGCTGGATGGAGGCAACAGTCACTGAAGCCAATGTGCTGTGGTAATTAGAGGAGTAGCATAGACAAAAGAGAAGCAACCAGGTTGAAGGGCCAGTTCCTGGGCCCTCACTGAGTGACTCAGAAGAGAGGGACATATCCATTACTCTAAGCTTCAAGGCGGAAGGGTGGTATAAAAATTTGTGTTAGAACTAGATGCAACTATTCCCCATTGCCAATTATCTCTGGCTTACTCCTGATGAAGGGAGAAGCTGGACAAGCCGAGCTGAAGGCAGCCAGTCACAGCTGAGGGAATGCTGTGAAGGGAGGGCCTGCAGGGAGGGAATGTTACAAAACTGAGGCTTGTCTCTGTCAGAAGGCAGATAAGGAAAAGCTGACACAGAGATAAGGACAGATGTCACAGAGATAGGGACAGTTGGAACAGACACAGATGAGTCAGACAGAAGAAAGGATTGACTATAGTTTTGGAAAGCTATAAACGATTTAATAAAGAGTTAGTGTATTATTTAGCTATGTGTTAACAAACTTCCACTAGTTTTATTTTTACAACTGTTTCTGTCTTTAAGTTTAGTTTATTAAGTTGGGTGGAGGGCCTGGTCAATGAACTCACCAAAACAACACAGCCACTGGTCCACAATAGGTGGTCAATGTGAGGCCCAAATAACCAATATTGGATATGATTGGGATGGGGATGGCAAGGTGAGGGACAAGAACCCAGGGTTGGAACTGTGGGGCCAGCCTGGCAAGGGGATCGGTCACACTCCTCCAAAAGCATTTTTGTTTTCAGAACCTTCAGCAGACATTGATCAGTATTTTCAAAACAGTATGCCCACACATGAAAGCTTTAAAAAATATATTTTTTGAAGAACGCCGAGATTCACAGGATAACCAAAAGCTAAGCTGATTTTTACATTTTATATAGTGAAGGACAGAAAGATACATGAGTGTGATGTTTTGACCTGGAACACATAAGCACAGTGTTTGCTTCACAGCATTTCTGCTGTAAGACCTAGGAGTTTAGTGACTTCCTTGGATGACTAAACCCAGAGATCCAGCCAATCAGTGTCCTGTCTTACACACACTGAGCAGCCAAGCAGAGAAGGCGGGAGGGAGAGCACAAAAAAGAAGGGAAGAACCGATACTTAGCTGCCCTGAAGTGGTCCCCAGCTCACTACCTGAGGCAACACAGGAATACGCTTGGACTTAATATCCTGTTATTGATCCACAGCCCTCAGGAATGGATTGGACAGACTGAGAGTTGAAACACCTAAAAACTATCCTGTTCCTCTTTCCCCAAATCCTACAATTAAGATCAAAAAGACAACTCACTCCAAGCGGGTGATTGGGTGCAGTTTCCATTGGTCTTCTTCCTCATCAAAAAAAGATCTGTTCATGATTTTGTTTTTCTCTTCCAATGGAATAAAATTTTCAATAATCAGATGTCTGTGGAGATCAACAAAGGGAAAGATAAAACCAAAAGTAGGTTATGGTTAGCTGTTAGGACACATCCTCTTTGTAAGAGAGGGGAACAGCCATCCCATTGTATTCATTCTCACCCCACACTCAGTGAGCTTTGGAACCCATTTGCAAGCTCTGGGCTTCCACAGGGGACCTACTTTAGCTTCAGCTCCCGTGTGAGCTCATTCTGGGTCTGCTCCAATTCTTGCCGTTCTTTGATGTGCTCTTCTTGAAGGTCATGGATTTCAGCCTTCACAGCCTGCAGCTTAGAAAACAGCTGAGAGAGAAAGAGCAGAATTACAGGGTGTGGTACAAAAAGCCCTGTCCTTGCCAGGTTGGCTGATGAGGCTCAAAAGGGGCAAAGCATCTTTTGCAAAGCAGCAGCTGAGGAAGGACTCAACATCTTTCCTGCCAGGGAAAAAAATGGTAGGGAGCATGACAACTCTGGCTGATGTAGAGTGGAAGTGCTTTGAACGCCTCTGCTAAGCAACAGCCAAAGAAGCCTGCTGCCTTCCTTTTGTTACTCCTAAACAGAAAAGAGAGATCCACTAAAGCCCTTGACACAAAAACAACCCCAAATCTTTCAGCTTAAAATATCTTTGAGCTGAAGAAACAATTGGATTAATTTAATTAGACTAACTGATGCTGTTTTGTCACATACTCCTAAAAGGGGGGAGATACCTAAAAAAAAAGTTCTAAAAAGGTGATTAAGAGTAATGTACCATCACTTCCGGGTATTCAAAATGGCAGCCATGATGGGGCACAGTGGTCCTCTGGGACACATTCAGCTCTGCTGTAAGCCCTTAGAGCAAGGAAATTGTATGCCATTCATGGCAATATTCTCCTGAGCCAGCAACTTTGAAAGCAAAAGTGAGAGGCTCTATGGTCTCACTGTCTTACCAGCTGCTACTCCTTTCAAAGCGAACTTCATGCCAGAGAACACCCCTCTGCCCATATTTCTGCCGGTGCAGCTTTTATGAGCACACACTGTAAGCCAGATTTTGATTTCTATTATACAGTTGACCCTCTGTATCTGTGGGTGTTCCATCTCAGGACTCCCCACAAATGGTGAAAAATGCAAACACTTGAGTTCTGTATTATTAAATGGCAGTGATGTGCACACTGACACTTCAGCATGTCCATGTTCACGTTGTCACCGGTTTACATATGGGATGCCAACACTCCACAATCGCTGGAACTCGGAAATCCAGAGGTCGCAAACACATAGGGTCATTCATCTTCAGGAAGCCCACTCACCTTTTTTAATTTTTTAGTTTTAATGTCCACTTCCTGCTGTAGGGAGCTGTATGTCTCCTTCAGTTCCAACGTCTCTTCATCTCGGCTTTCCATCTGCTGTTGAATTTCTCTTTCCCGTCGTTTCTGCAGGAAAATAGAAAAAACAGTGCTGCATCCAGACACTGCCCTACATCAAAGTCTAAAACCACCTTTGTACAAAATTCAGCATTGTTGGGCTACCTTTCAATAATTTAAAGGCAGGGAGAATATTCACCATTCCACAAAAGGTATTCCACATTTCCATACACTTGTATACATTTACTTACTCACTTTAATGAACATTTATGAGACTCAATTCTGGGGAAGTATTTTCTTAGACAGGATGAATAGAATTATTCCCTGGACATTTTCTTAGACATTACAATGGTTAAAGTGGGATTACTGGCAGGCAACTGTACACACTGGACAGCAGCGTCACCTTACTAACTCTCATACCAGAAAATCAGAAGTGTGAATATCAAAAGAGGGAATTCTTTTCCTACAAAGCATAATTGGGTCACAGAGATTTTCAATGAAAAACTGAGAAACAAAGCAGCTAGGATACAGCATTCAATGAAACAGTTTTTTCTCAAGTTTGGAGTACCTGCAAATTTTGTTAAGATCTATATTTTACATATATTTTATTGCTCACAAAGTGTTCAAATACAGAATTCAAGAACCTCACACTAGTCAAGCAAACAGGAAGAAAAGTAAGTTATTATTCAGTAGGATCATCCTTGATCATTCAAATTTAAGGGACACCCAAAGGAGCAACACAAGTAAATGAAAACACAACGTTCAAAGGAAGTGTAACTTTGAATACCACGGACAGAGAAAACAATGGGAGAAGGCTATAATCATCCTGCCTTGCTTGTAGACTTCCCGAAAAAGCATCTGGTTGGCCACTGTTGGAACTAGGAAGGGCTAGACCTGTGTTTCTCAAGCTATCTGTTGCAAGGACCAGCAAGGACCCATCCGCACATGCCAGGGACCAGTACCATATTTGTACCCATTAGCCACAACTGATTCTTTCTTTATTGAAAACTCAACAACCAATGGCTCACGGATTGGCACCAGTCCAGGCAGCAAACGAAGAACTGCACTGAAATAGAAAATCTGTTGATCTGACTTATCAGCTAGAGCAGACAGAATGTGGTCTGACCTCTCAAGGCCCTTCTTGCATCTACAGTGCTCATTCATTTCAAAAACCATTACCCTAAAAATGTTCCCAATGGATTTTGTTCAAGAGGCATAGAGTTGTGTTCTTTGATCCACAGAAGGACAACAAAAGATGCTAACAGTTTCCTAGAATTTTTCTACACACTCCAGAAGCAATGCCTTCAACAAAGAACTCACTCTTCTGTCTCCATCTCACCTGCTCAGCAATCTCTTGGCGCTTTTGTTCCAAGATCTTCTGCTGCTCATTTGTGTGATCAACAATATTTTTCCCTCCAACAAGGAGTTTGCTTTCCATTGCCTAAAAAATATAAAGGTAGGTCAATGAGGGATCTTCATAACCTGGATTAGAGACCTTCACAGCTCCCATTTTCATTGTATTATTTTCTCATACAACTGGCACTGACCACCAATTCACCTTGACCAGAAGCTTCTATTCTGGTTCAAATTGGCTCTCTAAATTCTCAGGTAGAGGATTTTTCCAGCCATGCTTAGAAAGGCCTTTTTTAAAACTGAACTGAGAAGAGACTGAACCTAGAACTGTGTATCATACAAAGCCTCATATGATCTACTACTGAGCTAGGATTTCAGGGCACTGTACCTGAAGGGTGTAACAAAAACAGCCTAAAACAAAGTGTATCCCTTTTCTCAAATAAAGCTGCCAGTAGTTCGCCCATAGCTTAAAAAGGAGCTTTTGAAAAATAATTAGTTATAATTTTCAGGGAGGCCACAGAAAGAATAATTCTTCTACTTGTAATTTTAAGAAGTAATTCGTTCCCATTTCTCAAAGGTAACTTTAAGCATGTACTTGTAGTTACTTAAATAAATCTTAATGCAATAAGCAGCTGGCTTGTCTTACAAAGCCTCCCCACCTCATCCTGTCCACTTCACTGGTTGCCTCAACCTCTACAATCAAGTAAAAGACACAGCACAGATCTGCACTGAGTGAATCACGTGACTTTCCCCTTCCACTATTAAGGGACAACACACTCCTGTAACCACAGCAGTAACTAAAAAGTACAGTTACATGGCCAAAGGAGAGAAGTCATCCCTCATTAAGTTATGACTGTAAGGTAAGGTAGTTATACCTTCATCATTAGAAGAACAAACTGCATACAAATAACTTGTTCCTTAACACTAATTATTTCAAAACTATGCATCTAAGGGCTTGTATAAGGTTAATACCTGCCTATATTCCTTTCTCAAAATTCAGGCATTTCTGTTAACCATCCCATTAAACTGAAAGTCAGAATACACCATTTCCTGCTTACCCTAATTATCTGTCTGAAACTGCTCAAAATGGGAACTTATTTTATACTGCTCTCACGTAGCTGAGTTGGGTATCTCTGGTTTTATTGAGTGGCTAGATAGTAAATAATGTGGATGGTATTATAGGAACTCCAGGACAACACGAGCAGGCAGCCACCCACACTCTGTTTCTTTTAGAATTGTTACTTCAAATAATTTGAAAAGAAAAGCTCCTAAGAGAAAAATATCACAACTACCAAAGCTGGGCAGAACTTGGGGATCTTCCCAGCCCTTACATGCCCTGTGTTTTTCAATCTGTAAATCTCCCCTAGAAAGTGTGCTCCTGCCCCAATTTCTTTGAAATGGCAGAGGTCAAGAAAAGGCCTCTTACCTTGATTTTGGCTCCCAATTTTTCAGCTGCTTCTTTCTCACGTCTCAAGTCTTCCATCTTCTTCTCCTTCTCCTTCAGCAGCCTCATCTTCTCCTCAGCAACCAGGCTGTGATCCTCTAGGATTGCCTTCTTCTCTACCTCCAGCTTTTCCTGTTGCTCCTTCCAATAGTCATCTTTGTCACCCCCTTCTTCCTCCCCGTCTTCACCGTCCTCCTCTTCCTCCTCTTCCTCCCCAGCGACACCTCCCTCCCTCCTCCGCTCTCGCTTCTTCCTCTTGCCAACAGACCGCCTCTCCAGCTGAGCCTTGAGTCTTGCAATTTCCTCTTGGAACTCCCGCAGCAACGCATCCTTGGGATCTTCGTTCACTCTTGGTTTGTTCTTGATGTTTTTGGCACGGTTGGCGTACCGTAGGGTGGTGAGGGTCTCATCCACATTATATGAGGCGGGGCCAATGTTAGCCACCATCACAGTCTTGGCATTGCCACCTAAGGAGTCCTGGAGGAGCCTGGTCAACTTTGAGTCCCGATAGGGAATGTGAGTGCTTTTGCCATCCACAAGGGCAGATATGACGTTGCCCAGAGCAGACAGAGAGAGGTTAATCTTGGTTGCTTCCTTCAATCGCTCACCTTGGGCTCCGGTTTTAGACTGCCGCTCGCTGCCTGCAAGGTCCACCAGGTTAAGTTTCCCAACACGAATGTGGTTCTCCCCATCAAGCCCAACCTCGCTGCATTCAATGGTGATGACAAAAATGGCATGGGAGCGAGAGCTGTGCTCGTTCATATTGGTAGCTCCTACTGAACGGTTCTGGTTCCCCACATTCATAACATGCTCTATTTCCTTCACGCTCTTTGTAACAAAAGAGGACAAATCTTTTACGTACACTCCTGTATCCGGCCTCTCCTTCAACTCCAATCTCTTGGACTGATCTTTTGATAACAGGTCCCTGATTTCTTCTTGGTAGATCTCCAAATAAGAAGCCCTTACCAGGTACTGCTGGTTCTGAGATCGGGAGATGTGTGTGAAGATGTGGTCAAATGAATTGGGGATGACTCCTCGCTTCTCAGGGTCACCACGCACTCCTTCCATCGTGTATGTTTTCCCAGTCCCAGTCTGCCCATAGGCAAAAATGGTTCCATTGAACCCCTGCAGCACTGAGTCCACCAGAGGACGGAAGGTTTCGTCGTAGAGTTCAAACTGTTTGGAATTCCAGTCATAAACAGCATCAAAGGTAAACATCTTTGGAAGCTCATGAGAAGTTCCCTTGGGGTTTTTCACTGATACTTGTCCCAGTTTTACATTGACCTCCACCACTTGTTCATAGGAAGCTGCTTTCTCTTTGCTGTTCATTGGCCGGCATCGCACCACGACTCTGACTGACTCTGAGCACTTTAACTTCGACATGACCACAGGTGGACCCTAGGGCAAACTCAACTTGCTGTGGAACCAAGAAGGCCAAGGTTTTTTCCAAACCTAGAAAGGATCAAACACAATATTTGATCAACACGATAGGCAGCAAAAGGAGTTCCATGGCTACATCTCGGCAAGTTATAATCTCAAAATTCTGAAATATAATAGTCCCACCAAGCATTATCTTACTGGCAGTGGGACTGCATGCACCTGTGAGGAAATAGGCTATGCTGACAGTAGCAACACTGCTAGTAGGGTGTCCTAGGACAGTCTGGCTTTTGCGGAAGAGCCAGACTCAATGGGACAAACAACTACTGGGCTGCAGCCATAGCTAGTGGGTGACACTGCCAGAAGTTCTCCCAGAGATAACAGCAGTGGCATCCTAGTTAACACTTGCTAGCACTCCACAGGAGGGAGCACGGTAAGTAAGTAATAGGGAGTAAACATGCCACCTTGGAAAATAGCAACATATAAGATAGATTTTTTATCTAAGTTGAAAAAGGATTCTCTTGTTCTCTTCTGATTATTATTTTGTGACGTGCTTTTTAATTTTTACACATACATATTTACTGGCCCTCTCTCCAAAATTTTTCATTAAAAATTACTAGAAAAGCCACTCTTGAAAATTTAGATCAACCACAATGCTTTAGTTGTTTCAAAACACACAGATATGCAAATATTTGCTCCCACTTGCTAATAATAATAATTTCTGAAATAAATCTAACTGTACTAAACCGTCTGGCGGACTAAGACTGCAGTTCAAAGGTCCACAGGGGAACAGGTGTGTCAGCATGTACATCAGGATTGAGAACACACACTTTTATCTATAAGAAAAGAGATTCCACCCAAACATTAGGAAAACTCACTGACAGTAAGAGGTGCTTGAGAGTAGAACAGACAGGCTCAGAGTCTCCACCTTTGGAGGACTTTAAACAGAGGCTGGACAGCCATCTTTTGGGGGTGCTTTAGTTGTGTATTCCTGCTTGGCAGGATGGGGTAGGACTGCATGGCTCTTGTAGCCCCCGCCAACTCCAAGATGCTTCTGAAATGCTAGACAATTCTTCTCATTGTTAGAGGGTTGTGGCATGAGCAAATGGTCACATGGTGATCATCACAGCAAGCAAAAAGAGTACTAGCTTCCACCCTGTATAAGCAGCTAAGCGCAGCGCACTGCCTCTTTAAGGTGTTGTTATAGTTCACACCACTCAGTTTGGTCTTCTTTAACCAATTCATATGAGGCAGGCATGGGAATCTTTGGATGTTTTTGGACTACAACTCCAATTCCTAGCCATCAGGGCCAATGGTGACGAACACTGGGAACCGCAGTCTAACACTACCTGGAGGGCCCTGTGATTTCTACTCCTAGCCTAAGGCAATGTGCAACATGTTAAAGTATGTGAATGTCCAAATAAGGAGAGGATTATCTGCACATCAAGAGAGGGACAAAAGTCAGGGATAACGGAAAGAGCAGGACCTCCTACAATACCTAGGGGACGACTGAGAAATATCGTCCAGATATTCTGGACAGCAATTACCATTAGTCCTAGTCAGCACAGACAACTGCGAGGGATGATGGGTGTTATGGTTCAACAACACTCAAGGGGAATGTTATGTTTCCAGCCCTGACCTGCAGACTGCCAAGCCTGCTCAGGGCATTTTGTGCATGTAATACAAAAGTCAAAGTGCCTTTCCTAACCCACCCTCCCTCTTCAGGGAAGCAACTGTACAAATCTAACAAGCCTTTCTCGGCCATCTCACTTTGCCCTAGGGCAGGAACAATGTCGCAGTGAAAAGTAAGGTCACAGTTCTCCCTGCATGGATGAACAACAGTGAGAGCCATACTGCCTAAACTTTTAGCTGGCCAAAAAGCAACCTTGTTCATTTGTGTCCCCCATTCCTCTGGCCAACTTAGAGACTCAGAGCCACACGCAAGTGATTGCTCCACTTGGTCCTCAGTGAGATGCTACAGGATTAGAGATGATACCAGTAATATAGATTACTGTATCCGAAGAGCACCCAATTAGGGCAAGTCTGGTCTAAAGCAACATGGCATTTCTTACATTCATTCTTATTGATGGACTGCGACTCCCAGTGTTCCTCATCACCAGCTACGCTGGTAGCTGCAGTTCAAGAACATTTGGAGGGCTACTTGACTCCAACGCCTCGTATGCACCAAAAAATGTGGGAAAAGAAGGTGGTGGTTGTTAGCAGGCATCAGGGCAGCTAACTTTTTATACCTGCAAGCAAGACATTTGCTCCATATTGTTTCTTCTTTCCTCACATGGCTCAAGCCATGCCCCAACTGTAGCTACAACGATGATGCTCCCACTGTTTACAAACATCCACCACCTTTGTCCTCTGGCTCGAGTGCACCAACCAGCCCAATCTCTATGAACACTTCCACCTCAGACATGAAAACTGGGTTATATGGTGACAACTGGCTGAGTTTCAAAAAGAACTACCACCACATTATTCAGAACTAGGTCTTCTTGCAAAGGGTGCCAAAAAGAAGGGGCACCTTTTCCTGACGCAGCAACTTAGTATGCTGACCAGGGTCTCTTAAGCATTAGATCTGGAAAACTGCCCTGATAATGCCTTGTCTTTTCTTCCCTCTTAACAGTTTAAAGTCACCTTCGTTAGTCCTCATTAACAGCATAATAAAACTTTGAAGGGACTTACGATTGCCAGGGAACTGCAAACCCTAGCCAGAACAATGCTGGCATGAAAAACAGAATCACCTTGATGCTTCCTCCCCTTCCCATCTCAAATAACATGTTGTAGGCTCTATTTCAGAGGAAGGAACCAGGAAAAACACCTCTAAGTATGCTTTGCTTAAGAAAACCCTAAAAAAATTCATAGGGTCTCCAGAAGTTGGCAGGTGACTTGAAAGCTCATACCTCCACATCAGGAAATGCATGCAATGACATCCACTCCTTTCAAGTTGTCCCACTGACCTCTTCATTCTTCACTGGCCACCACTTAGAACAGGGCAATTCAAAAGTATGAGGACCTCTCACTCATTTTGTAGCAATGTATGTCACATAAGACAACCATGAGATTGATTCCTTTCTTTGGAAGCATTAATGGAGAAGACAGAGAGCACAAACCAAGGCTGCTCAAGTGGGCCACAATGCACCATTCCACTCCACTCAGCTGCCTTGTAGAATGCTATTACACTTTGGGACCAGGGTCCCCACAACTATCGGGTCTCATTTAAGGAACCCTATGAGGAGTGGCTTAGGGCGCTGGATATGTTTAGCCTGGAGAAGAGAAGATTAAGAGGTGAGATGATAGCCATGTTTAAATATCTGGAAGGAGGTCACGTGGAGGATGGAGCAAGCTTGTTTTCTGCTGCTCCAAAGACCAGGACACAAAGTAGAAGCTTCAAGTTACGTGAAAAGAGATTTCACCTAATATTCTTTTGTGGGCTAGACAATGCTCCTGTTAGGTGGATCTGTAATTGGTTGACTGACCAAACTCAAAGGGTGCTCCTCACCAATGGCTCCTCTTCATTCTGGAGAAAAATGACTAGTGCGGTGCCACAGGGATCTGTCCTGGGCCCAGTGCTATTCAACATCTTTATCAATGACTTGGATGAGGGAATAGAGGGCATTCCTATCAAATCTGAGGAGGACACCAAATTAGGAGGGGTAGCTAGCATCCTAGAGGACAGGATCAGAATACAACATTCAAACTTCAGGAAAAAAGAATCCATCTAAACATTAGGAAGAACTTCTTGTCAGTAAGAGCAGTTTGACAGTGGAAGATGCTGCCCGGGAGCATGGTAGAGTCTCCTTCTCTGGATAGTTTTTAAACAGAGGCTGGATGGCTACCTGTTGGGAATGCTTTGATGGTGTATTCCTGCATGCAGGAGGCTGGACTCAGTGGCCCTTGGGATCTCTTCCAACTCTACAGTTCTATGATTCTAAACCTCAGGTAGAACTTCCTAACAATAAGAGCAGTTTGACCATGGAATCTGCTGCCTGGGAGTGTGATGGAAGTCTCCTTTTTTGGAGGCTTTTAAGCAGAGGCTGAATGGCAATCTGTCAGAAGTGATTTCTTTTTTTTTTCTATATATTTTTATTAAAGTCACAAAAATAAAACATTATATATTTTTTACATTAACATAACTATACTTCCATCATTTCTACACAATACATATTTGTATAACATACATCATACCATCATACCATTTTATACATTTATACATTTTTATACATTCCTTTACATACCAGGTAGAGAAAAAACCAATATGATAAATAGATGAAAAATATAACAATTTTAATACCTACCTACTAACCTTCCCTTATCACATCTACATAAATCGTGGGCGATTATAAATTATCTATATACAACCAACAATTTCTTATGCTCAATACTTCAACGTCCATACCACTACCTCTTTTCATTGTTTCCTAATTCTTACAATAGTATCTTACTCCTCCAAGTTTTTTATCCACATATTTTTATTTCTCTTATGTTTAATCCAACTTGTTTAATTCGTTTACTATTGTTTTTCCCCATGTGGCTTCCCAAAGGGATTTAACTAGATTCCCGTTTTTCTGCCTCAGCAAACGGGTTCACGACCTCGTGGGGCAGTTGTCTTCCCCGGAGCTGAATGGGGTGACAGCCAAGCTCCTCACTGCAACCACCGGAAGTCTTCCTGTCAGAAGTGATTTCATTCTGTATTCCTGCCTGGCAGAATAAGGTTGGACTGGATGCCCTTGTGGGTTCTTCCAATAAAGTTAGAGATATAAGAGCTCAGCTAGCCTTTGGATCATATTCTATATTCTCCCTAGAAACTTCCCCTTTCCCACCACAGTTATAGTTCTTTGATTCAACTTTAACTGCAACGGCTACATTCTGCAGAATCCTGGGAATAATGGTTTGGTAAGGCACAAAAAGTCTCTGAATACCTCATGAAACTCTAAATTCCAGGATTCCATAGGGTGGAACCATAGCAGTTAAAGTGGAATCAAAGTGTTTTAGTTATATAGTGTGAAAAGGCCCTAGCTAATAATGCACAGCCTGATCCTCCTGCATTCTTGAAGGCCAGCCCTTCTCAACCTTCAGCCTTCCGGATGTTTTGGACTTCCAATTCCCTGAATCCCTGTCCATTCACTACACCAGTTGGGACTTCTAGGAATTAAAATCCAAAACATCACAGGTTGAGGACTAGTGGTCTTAAGCCTGGCCAAACCTTGCTAGCACCCCTGCAGGCAAACAGCCAAACAGAAATAGGAAGACACTGGCAAAGAGAGACATCGCTGGATGAACTGCACTGGCTCACGCTACTGACCCAGAGCAAGGTTACATTGGTTCAGCAATCACCACACCTGTTAGGTAAACTACATTACATTCTAAAAGTTAAGTTTCTGCCTCATCCAGTGACAGGATCAGGCTGCATGCACACGTCACGTTTTGCCAGGATATCATCAGCATGCAATGCAAACCTTAACCTTGTAAAATCTTGGTAAATGTGGGTGAAAGGATCCCCTGGCCAGAACAGGTACTGAGTGAATTGTTGTACCCTAATAATTAGGACCTAATCCCTGACATATGACAGCTCCCTGCAGTTACAAGGATTAGCATGAAAAAGCTCCCAGATCAGAAAGAGGCTACAAACAGACCTGAGGCCCATTCATACCAACGAACTACGGCACTATGATTCCACTTTTAACTGCCATGGTTCTGTCCCATGGAAGCCTGGGACTGGTAGCTCGGAGAGAGGCATCTGGAATTCCAAGAGGGCTCTAGTGCCTTACCAGGCTACCAATCCCAGGATATCACAGAATACAGCCATGGTAGTTAAACTGGAATAACAGAGCTATTTCTAAGAGAGTCACTTAATGCACTTGAATGTCTGGCTAGGACTCTGACAGAGCCGGGTTCAAACACACACTCAGCATGGGAGCTCACTCAGTGACCTTGTGTAAGTCACATTCTCTCTGCCTCAGAGGAAGGCAACGACTCCCCCTCCTCTGAACAAAGCTTGCCAAGAAAATCCCATGACAGGGTGACCCAAAGGCAAACCTAAGTCAGAAATTACTTGAAGCCACAACACAACAACAACAACAACAACAACAACAACAACAACAACAACAGTGCTGTAATTGCATAGCATACTGGGCCCCTGGTATCTCTCTTCCTAAGTATGGCCCATATAGATCCACTGATGGAAATCTTGATTCATCTTCTGATTCTGCTTTTGACTCTTCTCTTGGAGGGTCTCTATAAGCAAACCAGTGAGCAAGCTAAACAAAAGATAAATTTCCATTCCAATACTTTCTGCTAGAAACAGACAACAAGGAGATGGATATCTTCAGATCACCAAGTAAACATGTTAGGCAAGGTCTACTGCAACTTCAATATACAAAAAAAAATCCTATTTACCTTCTAGCAGGACATGCTGCTGCCTGCCTGCAGCCTTACAAACAGGCCTGATGTTATTGCAGAAGAATGACATAAACTATTATTTTTAAAAAAGGCAACTAAGGCGTTACAGCCTTGGAGGGTTCAGCAGTGAACTCAACACGGATGACCCACACCGGTCCATATCCATGTGCAGAGAGCACAGCCAAGGAACGTATAAGCACGAGAAAAACTGGACTGGTTGATGCATGGGGTCCCTTCCAACTTTAGACACACACTCAAGAAAGTGGAGCACAGATTAAATACCATCCTGGGAGAAAGCAGAGATGTTAAATAAGTAAGGAGAGATAGGAGAGAAAAGAGAGATATTAAATCAGTAAATAAATAAATATGCCTCCCCGATCAATACGTTCAGTGCTGTCATGCTACAAATAAGCCTGGATAAGGATTTTCTTCAAAAATACACTATCAAGTCAGAGAAATTGTGATCCTATTACTAGAACCCCAACAGCTATTAATACCCCTGGCCATAGCATCATTCTGGACCATCTGTCTGAGGCAAGGACATGGTTTTAAAATGGATTGGGCCTACCTGTATGATTAATCCCAGATAATAACACTGGTTGAATGTGCCTTAGTTGTATAGTAGTTGAACTAAGGGGCACTACAGGGCATTACACTTTCTCTCTTGTTGCTTCATAGCTACACAAAGAGTGTATCGACATTACAAAATGATATTACTTTGACACCACTTTAACTGCTGTGGTTCTATTCCGTGGGACCGTGAGATTTGTAGTTTGGTAAGAGAATTCTTTGCCAGAACAATCTAATGCTATAGCTCAGGGAAAGGCACTAGAGCAGTGGTTCTCAACCTGTGGGTCCCCAGATGTTCGTGGACTTCAGCTCCCAGAAGCCCTGAGCATTGACCATAGTGGCTGGGGCTTCTGGGAGCTGAAGTCCACGAACATCTGGGGACCCACAGGTTGAGAACCACTACACTAGAGAATTCTGAAGTGCCTCATCAAACTAGATTCCAAGATTCTGCAAGACATAGCCATAATGGTTAAAGTGGTATCAAACTGCTAGTTTTGCAGTGTGGATACAGTCAAAGCCATTAGGACCATTCATTAGGAGATCTGAAGCCAATGTCAAAGGGCGGAGGTCACTTACAGAACAGGCATGCCTCAAATGCGGCTTGGTACCCAGTAAACAGTCAGTGTAACTCTTCCAACACAGGCAAAATATGTCCATAGCTCAGTACTCCACTGAGCATCCCAGTTGCTGCATTTTGTTTTAGCAGCAGCAGGAATGTCATGTTGAAGAGGAAACGAGCTTGTTTTCCGCTGCTCCAGAGACCAGGACAAGGAGCAATGGATTCAAGCTGCAGGAAAGGAGATTCCACCTGAACCTCAGGAAGAACTTCCTGATGGTCAGAGCTGTCCAGCAGTGGAATATGCTGCCTCCAAATGTGGTGGAGTCTCCTTTTTTGGAGGCTTTTAAGCAGAGGCTGGATGACCATCCATTAGGAGTGCTCTGATGTGGGTTCCTGCATGGCAGAAGGGGTTGGACTGGATGGCCCCTGGGGTCTCTTCCAACTCTATGATTCTGTGAGTCAATCCAAGCACAAGGGCATCTCACACAGAGCACAATACAGTACCACTTCTGGACCAGGATACCCAACAAACTGCCTTTCACCGATATATGCCAAGTTAATCCCAAATATATTTTCCAGAGTGCTTATGGCTTGCCTCAAGACCAAGAGAATGCTTCCAGTCAAGATTGCAAAGGCAGGCCTGTTCAGTGGTGACTTCCACCCTTTGACACACTCTCTCATGAGTAATTTGAGAGGCAGAAGCAATGACCAGTTTTCAACACTTTTTTAGAATGTACTTATTTATTCCCCAGCTAACAAAAATCATTCTCTTCAATCAATTTTCATATTCATAGAATCAAAGAACTGGCAAGCAAGGTCATCTGGAGTACTGCACTCAGTTCTGGGCATCTCATTTTAAGAAGAATATAGACAGGTTGGAGCAAGTTCAGAGAAGAGCAACCAGTATGATAAGATGTATGAAGAACAAAACATATGAGGAAATGTTGAAGGAGCTCAGCTTGAAGAACAGAAGACTGAGGAGTGAAATTATTGCATTCTTTTACATATCTGCCACAAAAAAGGAGAGGGCAGGTTTGTTCTCTGTTGCCCCAGACAGGACTAGATCTAATGGTCTGAATCACAGAGCTGGAAGAGACCACAAGTCTAGCCCCCTGCCATGCAGGAATACAGTCAAAGCATTCCTGACAGAAGCCATCCACCATCTGTTTAAAAACCTCCAAGAAAGGAGACTCCACCACACTCCCAGGCAGCAACGTACTCCACTGTCAAACTGCTTTTACTGTCAGGAAGTTCTTCTTAATGTTTATGTAGCATCTCTTTCCAGAGGCATTGCTCTGTATCCTAGTCTCTAGAGTAGCAGAAAACAGGCTTCCTCCATCCTCTGTATGACATCTCTTCAAATATTTAAACATAGCTATCATGTTGCCTCTTAACCTTCTTTTCTCCAGGCTAAACCTACCCAGGCCCCTAAACTCCTCCTCATAGGCTATGGTTTCCAAGTCTTTTACCATTTTGGTTGCCCTCCTCTCAATATGTTCCAGCTTGTCAATATCCTTCCTGAACTGTGGTGCCCAGAACTGGACACAGTATTTCAGGTACAGTCTGACCAAAGCAAATTAATGTTGTACTTTTACCTCCCTTGACCTAGACACTATACTCCTATTGATGCAATCCAGAATCACATTGGCTTTTTTAGCTGTCGCATCACACTGCTGACTCATGTTCTACTTGTGATTTATTAAGACTCCTAGATTCTTCTCACATGTACAATCGTCAAGCCAGGTGTCATCCATCTTATATCTGTGGACTTCACTTTTTCTGCCCAAGTATACCACTGTTACTGTTTGTTAGTTTTGGCCCCGCTCTCTAATGTTAATGTCATCCTGAATGCTGATCCTGAATTTAAAGGAGAGTAGTTTTGGCCAAATATTAGAAGCAATTTCTTGACTGTAAGAGCATTTCAGCAATAGAACCAATTGTCTAGAGAACCAGTGGGATCTCTTCTCTGCTGGACAGCTACCTGCTGGGGATATTTTGGCTGGAGATTCTGCACTAAGCAGGGGGTTGAACATGATGGCCCATGAGACCCTTTCCAACTCTTATGATTCTATGAGTCTAGAGTGTCTGCAAAGGTATCTAGTCCAACCCCCTGCCAAGGCAGAAAATTACACAGAAGAGGCAGTTGCTCAATGGTAAAGAACACTGCATGCAGAAGGTTCTAACTTTAGTCCCAACCAACTCCAATTACAGGAGCTCCAGAAGAAGGGGTGAGAAAGATCTCTAGATTAAATTTTGAAAATTTGCAACCATCCAAAGCAGATGCTATTGGATTAGATGGGTCAGTGTTTTCACTGCGCATATGGCAATTCCTTGCCCTCAGTAAATGGAGGTTTTAATCTGTTTTCATAACCATGAGGAAAGAAATAAGGAATAATAACTATTGTGGGTCAATGTACACAAGCATAATCTTGTATAGATAAAACCGTATTTTGTGACGCAAACAAACTATTGACAGCTGCTGAAGAAATGGAGGGCAACAATTTTTTTAGGATGTCTGATTTCCTAGAAGCTCTAGAAGACATTCTGTTGGGGAACAGAGAAGCAAAATTCCTGAAGGTTATTAATAATCTACCTTTAGTTTGAAAAAAAAACTGCAATAAAAATGTGTGGCCAAGAATTTCTCCAAAGCAAGTCCTGACACTTCAACACGGCACACACCCACATATTCAAATTAACTACAGCCCACAGCCCCAGAAGCTGAGGCAGTTCACAGTACTGAGTATACCGCCCACCCTACTTAGATAACTCTTTAGGTCACAGCCCTGTCCAGAAACAGCACTCACTCTTATAAAATCCAATGCAATCTGGCCAGATCCCAAATTGACTCTAATCCACTACACTTGGAGCTTCAAATTGCATTTTCAATTGGCTGCAGTACAGAATACGGGAAGCAATTCAAATCCTGTTTTCTTGGAGTACGGCATGAAGTCATGCTTGAAAAATAAGTCTTGGTACCGTTTGAAATTAAATTGATGCGGCAGTTCAATCATCAGAGATTTTCAGATGTCAGAGACGGAGAACACCAATTAATCCAACCAGTCTCTGCCTTTACAGCCGAGGAGATAACCAACACTGCTACCCAATAGATATATTCAAGATCATCTTTAATTTCATTCCAGTAGCCCAGACAAGTGAGCCAGTCTGGTGCAGTAGTCTGAGTGTCAGACTATGACTATGACTATGAAAATCTGGGTTCAAATTCCTGTTTGGCTATGAAATCCCACTGGATGACCTCGGGCAAGTCGCATTTGCAGCCTTAGGGGAAGGCAAAGGCAATCCCCCCCCGCACAAAACAAACCTTGCCAGAAAACCCCACAACAGGTTTGCACCATAGGGGCAGAAAACAACCTGAAGACACACAACAACAACAAGCCCAAACAAGGAAACCACACAGCCCCTGCAAAGCAAATACAGAGACTTAATTTTTGAAGGACTAAACCTGGGAGGAATAAATCCTTGTAACTGAAACCTCTCAGATATATGCAGATAAAATGGTTCCTTTTCACTGTGTTATATTCTTACAATTATTTCATTTAGTAAGTGGATAATTTGTTTTTTTTTGTTTCTCTCTCAGCAGATTCCCCTCTCTGAGCTGATTTTACTGCCTGCTCATAATTAAATCTCCAGCTAAAATAATGAGGTTTCTCAAATAGTACATTATCTGCACTTTGATCTAAGAACTTCTGTGAAATCCAAAGAAATTAGAAATACAAACATGCCTCAGAGAAATGTTATTCTTTTGAGATTTCGTTTTGAAGAGGGCTACAAATACTATAAAAAAAAAACAAAGCCTTAGAATTGTGCTTTGCCGTCTCCTAAGGAAAACAACCTTTAATGCCCTTCAGCCTTAATATAGCTTGAGAAAGCTCTGCAGCTCTGATTCTCTCCACAGTCTCACTTTCCCAATGCCTCCCTATCATTCACAGATCACAGCCAGCTCCATAAAACCTACGCATTTATCATATTCTATACGATTACACACAATTCTTCACCTGTTAGAATTTTAAATGCATCCACACATAAACTTGTGTTTCTCTACAGAATGCAGATTTTTTTTCAGCTATGCTACTGAAAATCTTGCATACTGCTACACCAATGGAAAGCCAAGAAGGAAAAAACATAACCTGAACCTATTTTGTATGTTTTTCTATGTCAACATCACATTGCATGTATTCTTACCTGACCTCTTCAAACTCCAAACATTCACTGACAGCTAAAAAAGACAAGCTACAGAGCAACTCCCAAAATCAACACTTTTTTTCTCAATGTAATGAGAAAGGGTCAGTGATGACAAAGGGTCAAAAACTGGTAAATATAAACGATGATACTGAACATAACAGCAAAGTGGAGAAACTTATACCCAGCCCTGTAGAGAAATACACAACCGAAGAACACACAAACAATCAGTCCTAGGAGTATACAGACGAAAGAAGCTCTTCATTTTTAGAATGCTCTCTTTCTCCTGTCCAAGGAGGAGGCAAGAACCTTTGTGATTTAATGGAACCATTTTTTGCAGCAATGAACGGCAACAGCTATAGGCACAGCAAGGCCAGCTGACCTGTAAGCGGCGGGGGGGTAACATTATCTTCCTATCTGCACCAGCCTGTGTAATAACAAGGCTTCCCCTTCAACAGCTAGGCAGGTGAAGCTTTCTTCTCTTTGTATTTCTCATTGTGCATACACAACCCCATCCTACTCAAAGACATAGCTGTGTTAATGTAGATCAGTATGGAAAGGGATCTCGTAAAACTTTGTGAGAAAAAAATGTTGATAGCAAAAGTTCATCACAGGCTTAAGTCTGCTTCACCAGATGCATAGACTAAAATACTTAGGTACAGATCTTCAGAGATATGAATGAGCAAATAGCATGTGTAAATAGCAACAGAAATGCAAAACTTGTGGGTACAGTGATAAGGTGATAATTCACCAGCTCATTCGTAGTTCTAAAGGTCTGTTTATAGGCGCTTCACTCCATGTATCCAATGAAGGAGACTTAAGTATATGAAAGTTTATGCTACCAATTTCTCCCAGTCTCAAAGGTGCCACAAGATCCCATCCTTTGTGCATCTACACAAAAGAAAATCCCATGTCATACAATACTGAGTGCCTGGCGTTGCACTTAACTTCCAAACTGCATGCCTGGGATTGCAATCTGAGATGTGTGTGTGCACCAGAAAGTGTGTATGCATGTAGGCATGGACAAAAAACTTCTACTCCCCTTCCTGACATACTGATGCACAAGATGTAAGGAGCATACTCTATCTACTGGCATATAAGACTCACTTTTTCCCCCTGAAAAATACTGTTTGAAAATGGGTGCATCTTATATGCTGGTGTGTCTTATACTATATAAATACACAAATACTATTTGCCAGTGTATAAATGGGATACGTTTTATATGCCAGCAAATACAGGGAGGTGGTGCCAAAAACCACCAGAAATCAAACACTTACGTTACTGGATGGTTCCAAAATGAAAAAAAGAGATAAAGTACAATAATAAAGTACTGATCCACTCAGCCCTATATTGCCTCCTCTAGTAGGGCTTCCAGCACAGAAGTCCCTTCCCCATAATCTGCTTCTATCTGATCTGTTTTGGGTTTGTTTCATAGAATCATAGAGTTGGAAGAGACCACAGAGGCCATCCAGTCCAACCCCTGCTATGCAGGAACACCCATCAAAGCATTCCCAACAGATGGCCATCCAGCCTCTGCTTAAAAGCCTCCAAAGAAGGAGGAGACTCTGCCACACTCCAAGGCAGCAGCTTCCACTGCTTGACAGCTCTGACCGTCAGGAAGTTCTTCCTGAGGTTCAAGTGAAATCTCCTTTCCTGCAGCTTGAATCCATTGTTCCTTGTCCTAGTCTCTGGATCAGTAGAGAACAAGCCTGCTCCCTCCTCAACATGACATCCCTTCAAACATTTAAACATGGCTGTCATGTCCCCTCTTAACCTTCTCTTCTGCAGACTAAACATACTCAGCTCCCTAAGGCATTCTTCATAGGGCACGGCTTCCAGACCCTTCACCATTTTGGTCACCCTCCTCTGGACACATTCCAGCTTGTCAATATTCTTCTTGAATTGAGGTGTCCACAACTGGACACAATATTCCAAATGAGGCCTAACCAATGCAGAACAGAGTGGTACCATTACCTCCCTCGACCTAGACACCATACTCCTATTGACGCAACCAAGAATCGCATTGGCTTTCTTGGCTACCATGTCACACTGCTGACTCATGTTCAGCTTGTGATCTACCAAGACTCCTAGATCCTTTTCACATGTACTGCTACCCACCCACACGTCCCCCATCCTATACTTGTGACTTTCATTTTTTTCTGCCCAAGTGCAGGACCCTACATACAGTTTTTTAAACTGGGAGTATCAAAGATTAAACCTGAAACCTCCTGCACAAGAATAGGTTGCTAAAGGAACATCCTCACCTAGGACAGACTTTTCCCATCTCACTTCCACTTTCAGTCTCAAAGTATTAGGAACCACTATCATATTTCTACCATTTTCTACCTTGAAACATGGAGGATTGAGCCTGGAAACTCCTGCATCAAAAACATGTGAGCTATCAAGCGAACAGTTCTCGTGTGAACTCTGAAGCAATCTGATGCGAAGGAATGACAACTTTTGTCCCCACAAAGTGCCAAAGACCACTGCCCTGTTTGTAACATATTATTACTAGGTGTTTTGTTGATTTCCTGGAACCTTGTTGTAGACCACCAGCTGAAGGCTCACAGAACAACACAGGTCCATATGCCACCACTTTGAGTAATGGCAAGTATACAAGAATGTGTGTCGTCTTTTCCCAGCTTGCTTAGCTCTCCCAGAAACCAGGGCCATTTCTACACTAGACTGTTATAGCGCTATGATTCCACTTGCAACATCCTCTGGAATCCTGGGGTTTGCAGTTTTGGGAGGGGCCACGTGGCCAGAGGATGTTGAAAGTAGAATCACAGCGCCATAACAGTCTAGTGCAGAAATGGCCCAGGTACTAACAACTCTCCCCCGTGCAGTTGAGATAATCACACAACCCCCACAAACTCCCAGCAAACCTAGCCAACACAACCAATGAAGAACGTTGGGAGTTGCAGTCCAGCGTAATAAACTTACTGAGCAGATGATTCCCACCTCAGCCCATCAAAGCGGACACATCAGTCAGCAACCAAACCAGCTAGTATCAGAGGCAGCACATTCATGACACTATGCCCGTCCAAAAGTGTTGGCTGGGGGCGGGATGGTGGGATTTGTAATCAAACACACAGGGAAAGCAAAAGGCTGAAGAAGGCTTTTGGGGGAAAGGCAGGTTTTCCACACACACCCTGTTATCAATTCCGAACTCACGCACTGCCAAAGGGAGTGCCAGCTGATGCTGGTATTCTCCCCATTACTACTGTGATTCGTATAATTGCTGTTAATCTTGTTTCACCTCCTGAGTCAATACCTTTTCCACACGACACGCTTATAGCGCGATTATTCCACTTTCAACCCCCTAGGGAATCCTGGGGTTTGCAGCTTGGAGAGGGGCCGGCCCGCCCGTCTCGAAGCTGCAAACCCCAGGATTCCCTAGGAGGCAGAAAGTGGAATAATCACGCTATAAGTGTCGTGCGGAAAAGGCCTCAAGACAGCTTCACCGTGGGATGCCATCAGGCAGACGGAGGAAGGGTCTCTCCCCTCCCCTTTCCACAGACACACGCGCATTCACACAACACGCACACGCACACCCTTGGCACGCATCCATCTCTACCTGCGGCGCCCTGAGCGTGCAGGGGGGAGGGAGGGGGAAGAGGAGCTCCCCTCCGCAACATGCACACGCCGACACCCACTCGGGGGCCACCCGGGCGCGCGGCGTGTCGTGGGCCTCGCGCACGGCGGCGCTCGCCCCCTCAACTCCTCCTCCTCCTCCTCCTCGGTTCCCTCACATCCCGCCTTCCCTTCCTCCGCTCCCCCCCGACAAGGCTTCGCGAGCTCGACCCCGCCGCGCACGCGCGCACGCTCCCCTTCAGGGAAACGCAGCCGCCTCGCGCGCGCACCACGGAGGCGCGCGCACCCACAGAGGCGGCAGGGAGGGAGGGGTCCGTCCGTCCGTCCGGCCTCCCACCCCGGCTGCCGCTTTTCTCACCTGAGCCGTCACCATGGGGCCGCCCCCCTCCCCGCGTGCCGCCTCCCGAGAAGCGACATAACAGCAGCAGCAGCAGCAGCAGCAGCCGCGGCGGCGGCAACGGCAGCAGCGCCGGATGCGTGAGGGGAGGGTGGCCCCGCCGCCGCCGTCCCCGCCGTCGCTCACTTCCTTGGCAACGCCGCCGCCCCCCGCCAAGCCATCACTTCCTTAGCAACAGGGCTTGTCCTAGCAACGGGCCTGGCTTCCTCCGCCGCCTTTCGCTAGCAACGGCCCCGCCCCTCTTCCCCCCAACAGGGAGAAAAAGGACGCTAACATCCGGGGAATGTGGGGGCGGACCATGGCAACCTATCTGATGTGTAAAAGTCAACGTTGGTTTGGCTGTGTCAGGCGAAGCCCTCATATGATTGGCTGCCTAAGAAGATTCTGTGGAAGCCTGGGGTCGGCAGTTTAGGGAGGGGCCTTTAGAATTCTCAGCCAGAGAGCTCTTGGGTCTCAGGCCGGTTGCTATGGAGATGAGGCCTAGCAGCAAGGAGGAGGGCAGTGTGTTACCTCAGGAATCCAACTGTGTTAACAACTCTGAGTCTGGGGAATATGGGGAAAAGTTACAGGTGCTGGACAAGAGAGTTTGGGGAATTAGAGACACAGGATCTTAAATCTTTCTACCAAGTATCACCTGTGAGAAAATAAAATCCCAGACAACAGTAGTAATAAAGTAAAACAGAAACATGGGAAAGGGCTTTGTTAGTTGTATGACACCTTTCCTATAAGAAGAGCAGAGGAGTCTCTCTTCCGTCCCATCAGTGATCCTTGTCTCTCTCTCTCTCTCTTGCCTCCATTTTATCCTCCGTGACCCGGTAGGGTTAGACTAGCACTTGGAAAAGTACAACTGTGGACTACAAGTCCTAGAATTCCCCAGGCAGTAACCTCGGTCCTATCCATGGCCCTCCTTTCTCCTGGTGCAGTTTCAGTCTTCCCACGAGCACTGGGTGAGATTTGTCGGGTTCAGAGCTTGGAAAAGTGCTATTTTGGACCACAAATCCCAGAATCCCCCAGCCCTGAAAGGCAGAAACTTTCTCACCCATTTCTCTTTCTCTTTTGTGCCTCCATTTCATCCTTCTCACAACAACTCTGTGAGACTGGTCAGATTCAGAGCAAAATGGGAGCAAAGTACCATTTTGGTATTTAGAATTCCCTAGCTTGGAAAAGTACAAGTTAGACTACAACTCCCAGAATCCCCGAGTCAGCCATTGTACTTTCCCAACTTATGTCAAGTTGAGTGCCTATAGCTCCAGATTTGAAACTTGAAACTGCTCTGAGTGCGTCTTTTGTGAAATATCAGCCTCCCTAAACGGAGGCCTGTCTGACGACAGAGAGCAGCCAAACTCCGCTGAGTGTCAAGTAACAACCTTTCTAGTAGTTGGAAGCAGCCATTTTGAAATTTCCCAGCATCCCCCGATGGACTGTTGGCTTGACAGTCTTGGGCTGGCATCTTATGAGAAATAAAAATGGCGGGTCCCGGACCTAGCCAAAAGCAGCAGGCCTCAATAGGGATTCCTCACTGGGTTGCCAGAACCTGCCCAAGTATGCCCCGTACTGAGGCCACGGCTGGCTGAAAAAGTATAAGCAATAAAAGAATACAGACAAAATCAGAAGTAGTTAAAGATACAATGGTCAGATGGGCACAGAATATTGGACACTCAATTGAACTGGAAACTTGGGAGAGAGTATGGAAAACTGACATAAAATTTACACCAAACTTAAATCTAAGAGAGAATGTTTATAAAATGCTACATAGATGGTACATGGTCCCAGAAAGATTACAAAAAAATAATAACTAAAAATGGAAATGCAAAATGTTGGAAATGTGATGAAAAGGGGGAGGTCTTTCTATCCTATGTGGTGGACTTGTAGGATATGTTACCGTGTTTACTGGGGGTCCCGTGAGGGGCTCCAAACGTGCTCGACTATTGGTGAGGGAAATTAGCTCAGAGCACAAGTTAGCACAACGAGAGGCAGGGCAACGCAGCGGAATCTTTAGACCCAACGTCTACGGGGTCAGGCCAAGCCAAGAAGCACACCAAATATGAAGTAATAACAGCGATTTTATTAAATACAGGCAAACAGTGTATGCAACACACTCACGCAAGGAACTATAGAAAATAAAGGTGGCAGCAGTATAGAGGAATTTTTGAGAGGGGTTTGTCGAATTGGGTGATACTACACCTGTCCGAAGCCCGGGGTAGATCACGGCGGAGGTCCGTAGGTGCACAGTCTCGGACTGAGACTGAGGGGAAAGCTCGGCGGACGAAGCGGCAGCAAGGCGGGGTGGAAGTTCAGAACAATCCGAGGAAGGTCTCAGAACTAGGGGTTTTTATAGGGAAAATATGCCCGTAGGCTAGTCTGTACTTGGGAGAGAACAAAGAGGTTTGGGCGCGAGACAGTGTCTCCGAAAGGTCAGAATTTAGCATGACTGAGTTAGTTCCGAATCGACAACGGAATGGCCAGTGTGCAGATGCAGCGTGCTTGACAGTCAAGCGTCTTGCTTGCCAAGGTGCCTGCTCGGGGCAGGGGGCCCTTTGTATTAGCATGCATCCTTGATGAGGTGTTTGTCTAGGGAGGTCTCCTAAAGCGACGATCCGGCTGAGTCTGGCCTGCCTGGGTGGAGAAAGGCATGTTCGGCAATCAACGGCCATGCCTAGTCTGTGCCTGTTCGGGGGCCTCACAAACACTTGGCCGAGGGTGGCAAAACGGGGCCGAATTGTGATACCAAAACGATACCTAATATCTACCAAAGTAAGGCCAGTATACGGTAATAACAGATAGCAAAAAAAAAATTGGAAGGAGATTGAAGGGGTTAACATGATGAAATTCAAAGAATTTGTAATTTGAATTTTGAAATGAAACTGGAGTTTTATTTGTTAAACATGTTAGGGCAACAAAGGGAAATAAGATGTCATCAGAGGATATTATTATATTTAATAACAGCTGCAAGGTTGACATATGCGCAATATTGGAAAGAAAGGAAATATATTGATATAGAAAAATGGAAGGTGAAAACTCTGGATATGGTTGAGATAGAAAAATTAACATTCTCTTTGAAAAATAAACCTGTCCAGAACTTTGAGAGGAAATGGAGAGAAGTTTTGGATTGGCTAAAGATATAAAGGTATAAGGAATGAAAGAAGGAACAATGTAATCGTTATTTTTCTTTGTTAAGCAGAAACTATGTATGTGGGTAATGAAAACAACCAGATTCAACTGGAAAATGTAAGCTTGGAAGTGGGAAGGGGGGTTATTTTCAATAAAAATATTTTCAAAAATAATACAGACAAAATGCAGAGTGTTTCCCAGCATTCCCCTGGTCTACTCTGCAGGGCTGCTAGAGATTCAGGATGCTGGACCGTTCAATTCACAGAGAGTATTGTCTGCTTGAAGGGCCAGTTCTGCACTAGCCTGTTATAGCGCTATGATTCCACTTTCAACATCCTATGGAATCCTGGGGTTTGCAGTTTCGGGAGGGGCCAGCTGCAAACCCCAGGATTCCTTGGGATGTTGAAAGTGGAATCATAGCGCTATAACAGGCTAGTGTGGAAATGGCCAAGGTCTAAAGCTAAAGGAACTGTCGTTTTGGCCATTCCCACACTACACTGTTATGGTCCTATTATTCCACTTTCAACATCCTGTGGAATTTGGGGGTTTGTTTACTGAGGCCAAATAGCTCTCCGACTGAGAATCCTAAATGGCCCTTCGTAAACTGCAAACGCCAAGATTCCACAGGATGTTGAAAGTGGAATATTGGCACTATAACAGTGTAGTGTAGGCCAGAGTCTCTCTGTATTTGCTTAACTAAACTTCCTACATTTTGGATCTAGTCACTAGGGATCTAGTTGTCCCTGTTGTCAGCCCCTTGTCCTACTTAAAATTATGCAGACATTAATTGGCAAAGTCAGTGCCTGCGTCCCCAGTGCTCTCTGTAACAATATTTCTTATACTTCACTGCTGAGCAAATACATGTGTGATTCAAGGTTCATTGTTGATTGTTAACCAGAAGCTACTTTATTATCAACCATATATTAGAATTTTAGTCCTGGGAAAGCAAATATTCTTGCACATGCGCTTATGCTTTATGAGATCATTGTCATCCCAAATCTATAAAGCCCCCTCTTTTTTTTATAATAAAGGGTCTTTCTCTTTGCTCATGTAAGAAGTGGCTTTGACTGTTCTGTTTTGACTGTCTGGTTTTGAATGATTTTGTGCTTCTGTTTATTTAGTTTGTTTTTAAAGAGTGTTTATTTATGTATTATTTAAAATGTTGTTGTCCATTGTGCATTTCATTGGGGACCCTAATAGGCTGAGAGGTGATAGATAAATGCCTTGAATAATTAAAATAACTATTGCATGTGATGGCACATGCTGAATTTAAAAATCTTTGTATTAGAAAGGCTTTTCTACAAGTTTGGTATAAACATAAGCACATAATTTTTCCTAAAGGAGTATTAGCCCCCTCACTGCAGGAGGCCTTTTTCAGGAAAGAATGGGTTAAAAATCAGAGATGGTTGGTTTATGATGACCTCTTGTACTTTGAACAAGACAGCTGGGAGTTTAAATAAAGTGGGATGCTTCTTAAGGAAGGCAAAGATCTTAATTGATTTGCTTATATGCAACTCAAGGATAGATTTAATCGAGATGAGCGAGATCTAGACACAGAGGTTGGAGAAAATGAGTTTTATTTAATGCTGTGTGAAGATGATGATCATATAATTAAAAATAAGTATGCAAATACCTTTTGAAACTAGAGAGAGAAGATGAACCTGTAAAAGAATATGTGATAAGGTAGGGCCATAATTTTGGGAACAGTGTTCAAATGGATGCACATGATGGGAGCTTCTTTTGAGCCAATAGAAGGCATAAGATCTTGTTATGAGAATGCTCCTGCACATCTTCCAAGGAGAAACCCTTAGGAGGATCTTACTTCTGAGTAAATATGCATAGGAATGTATGGTTGTCGTAGCAGAAGATTTCATGCTTTAGAGTCCACTGTATTAGAAGCATTAATGCAGCTAGGTCTATACTCTGAATATAGAGGAGGAGGAGACCAAGACAGTTTAATGACATCCTAGTCTGTCTGTTGTACAAACTTTATCCAATTAATGGATTGAGATACGGTATTGATAACATTTGCACAGAAGGAAAGACAGCCGTTATGAAGCAAGGAGCATTGCTGCTTGTTCCTTTCAAAGATGGCACACTGGCTCCACTGTTTTATATTCACAAGAACCCATTTCATTCTCAGTTTTCTTGCTATTCAGAGAAAGAGTCTGAGGGCATTGGGGTACAGACTGGGATATGTACAATCCAAGCAACTTGATTTTACTTTTTTACCTTTAATTTATTGACTTCTTAAAACCAAAAATTTCTCAATAATTTTTAAAATACCCAACATACCTGCCAGAGTACTTACTCCCCTTAAGTCCTTTAAACATCCCTCTTGGTCTGCTAAGGACATCCTCCTAGAAACACCACTACCATGTCCAGTTCATCATTGTACCGTACAGACAAATAGAGACACATCTGCTGCCTGGTGGCTAGTCTAAAAAATTACAGCTCTCTAAACCCTGAGATATCTCCAGACATGTAACAAAAAAAGAGAATGCAGTAGCACTGTTAAGACTACCAGTTTCAATGCAGTGTGATGCTTTTCGGGATGACAACTCTTTTCCTATAACACAAGACACTAAATTAGACTGTCGGTTTTCACCCTGGTGGTAATGCTGGAAATTAAACAAACAAAAAAAAAGAACTGTTAAGTTATGTAATATTTAGTGCATTCTTATAGGATCATAAGTTGGAAGGCGACCCATAGGCCACTGAGTCCAAAACCCTGCTCAGTACAGAAACTCCTCCTAAGGCATCCCCAGCAGGTAGCTGTCTAGCTATTTTTAAAGACATGGAGAGAAATGGATCCTACCATCTCCCTAGGGAATTGGTTCCATTGTCAAACAGCTCTTAGTATTACAAAGTTCCTTCTAATGTTCCTTTGAAAGCTACCCACCTGCAACTTAAAACCATTAGACCTGACAGTCCCAGCTGGGGCAGCAAAGAACAGACCAGCCCCCGCCTCTTTGTGACTGCTTTCCAGACATTTAAATCATGTCACACTCATGTCACCCTTCAGGCTTCTCTTCATTGGGTTTAGCATGCCCAGCTCCCTTAATCTTTCCTCATATGTTTTGTTGTCCACACCTCTTTATCATTCTTGTTGCCCTTCTCTGAACCCCTCCAACTTGTCTATGTCCATCTTAAAATGAGACACCCAGAACTCATCACAGTTTTCTAGATTAGGCCAGAACGGCGCAGAATATAGTGGAACTATTACGTCCTTTGTCTTGAAAACTATGGTTCTATTAATGCAGGCTAAGACAGCATTTTCTTTCTTTGCCGCAGCATCACATTACTGGGTCATGCTCAACTTATGATCAACAATTACCTCTTTTCGTATTTGTTATTGCTAATGTCAAGTATCCCCCCATCCTCTACTTGTGCATTTGGTTTTTCTGGCCTAAATGTAGAATTATTCATTTGTTTAGAACATTTTAAATGTATTCACTCTGAGCACATGAGAGCACTTTTTTTTTTAAAGAACATTTTCAGGTAGAACTTCAAGTTTATGCTAATGAGTTTAGCTATCAATGGCTTGAACATTAAGACTATAAGGAGATTTGCACACAGTCTTTTCCTCTTGCCTGAAGCCAAGCCTTCAAAAACTGCACTGTTGTCTCCTACCTGGAGATGATCTATGAAAAGTGGGGACTCTGGCAACCCCACTCACCTCCTCTCCCAGTACAATAGGAAATGTTATAACCTTTCCTTGTATGGGAATGGTTCCAGCCTCTGGATCATTTAGCTTCTGCCTTCCAGCTGTACCATGCCCTTTTGAAATTTGGGATCCAGAAGAACTCCAACATCCCATGTACAGACTCACCATAAATGTATATATGGACAGTTTGGTATAACCAGTTTTATTTTAAGTTCCCTTCAATCACAGCCAGCTCAGAGTTTCATCAGTTTCTATGGGGTAGGGATTTTTTTTTTATCCCTTGACATTTCACTTTAAAATTTCTTATACTAAATTGCACGTCATTTTGTTGCCTATTCACTTAGTTTTGGGAGCATCTTTTAGAGTTCTTTGTAATTCCTGCATAATTTGATATAATTTACAGACTTGGTTCCTTCGTTGTTCATTCCTAAGTCTATATCTTCTGTACAAATTTGTCCCCAGTACAGACTTCTAAGGTACTTCACTTCTTGCAGCTTTACCCTTTTAGTTCTTGTTGTGTGCCAAAATGGAAGTTGCAGTCAAGGTTAAGAATTGGAAGGGCAGCCTTGAAGGAACTAGGTAAGATCCTCAAATGTAAAGATATATCACTGAGTACCAGAGTATGTGACTATGATGGCCACAGTACTTCAGTTTCTATGTATGGCCATGAAATTTGGATAGAGAGGAAAGCTGATAGGAAGAGAATAAATTTATCTGAAATCTGGTGCCGTAGAAGTGTTCTATGGATATGATGGATGCTAAAAAGACAAATGAATGAGTCTTAGAGCAAATCAAGCCTGAACTGTCTTGAAAACCAGTGATGATGAAACCAAAGCTTTTGTGCTTTGGACGTACCATCAGATTATGTGAGTCATTGGGAAAACAAAACAAAACAGTAATGCTTGGTAAGGCGGAAGGCAAGAGGAAGATCACATAACCACTGGACTAATTCAATCGAGGAAGCCAGAGCTCTGAGTCGGCAAGACCTGGGCAGAGCAATAAGTTTAAGTCAACTTGATGGCAAAAAATAAAATTTATAACCATTATCTGGGCTTTTCAGATGCCAGTATTTGTTTTGTAACGTCTTGACTTGTTCTTTCACTGCCTAGAGGCCCGGGCCTTCCGGTGGTCAGGCCCCCAAGGATTTTACCCACCTGCAGGTAGACTAGTGAACTCTCTTAAAGTCACAACCTGGTGACTGAGATGAAAAGGAGAAGTCTTCCACCAATCCTGATAAAAGACAACATCCCTTTACACATTTTCTTCTGGCCAAAGACACTTGCTTTCCTCCCTCCACTTTCTTCTGTGTCTTTTCTTAAATTTGTCTGGTCATGTCTTCTTGTTTAGACTGTCAACCTGCAAAGAGAGGCTGTCTTGTTTGTGACTGGTTGTGTGTAAATTGTGCTGGGAGCCTTTCAGGCTGAAGAGCAGTGGGGGGAAAAAAGCTACCAATGAATAAATATTTGGCAATTCGAGCAATGGTGTTTAATGGCTGCATTGCCATGTGATCCTATTGTAAAAGGATGGGCTTCCATGATCTTAGTCTTATGAGGCGGACAAGGCTTCTAGGAATTCAGATTTGGCACTGGTGCCTGCTAAGATAATTCTACCACAGTGGATGTGGAAGGAATCAACCTAATTTATGTGAGGCCTGGCCAAGAAAGCATATAAAATGAATGGAAGTGCTAAGGACCTCAGGAGAAACATATTGAATGAAAATGCATTTAACTGTGATTAACGAGTTTTATGGGACTTTTTGAGAGGATCAAGGAAATTGCTTCTGAAGCTATAAAGCTATCAGTATTACTTTCCTCATCCTGCATTTTGCTGGTTGTATGCTGTTTCTCCTCTGCTTCAGCACCTCACTGCACACAGTTTCTCTCACCCAACTTGAATAAAAAGCATGATTACTGCTCTTGGCCTCTTACCCACTGCATTTTGCTTGTTGTATGCAGTTTCTTCACTACTGAAGTATCATATCACACACAAATTATCTCCACACCCTGCCCACACTTTAATAAAAAGTTCTGGTCATTTCTGTCGGAAATGCCTGCCTCTAACGAGGCTGAACGGGACAGGAACAGAGCCGTCTTGGGCTGTGAATGTCAACAATTTCTAATAGGGAACAGGGGTATTCCATGGCAGTGAGGTGGCTAGGAAAGGAGAAATGGGCTAAATGCAGATCGAGAAAAGATAATTAAGGTATGACAGGATTAAGAAAGAATTACTGAATCACGCTTCAAAAGCAGCTTCCAGTGATGTTTACAAACAGTGTGGTCAAACATTTTACAGAATAATATTAACAATAACCCAAACACAAACAGCAGTAAAAGGACATTTGCTTGGGGAAGAGAGTTCCAAAATTGGGGTGCCTTTATCCCCCGTTGCCTTCTTCATCATAAATAGCAGGTTCACCTGCAGGACGGCACTGGCAGAGGACCACACTCACAAGTGTTTACAAGGAGCAGTAATTCCTGTGTCCCAAACCATGCATGGAATTTAATGAGTGAACATTAGCACTTTGAGCTGAACTTAGCAATAGACTGAGACCCGGCAGAATTCTTTCAAGATTGCTGAGAACTTTACCCACTGACTCACTGCCCATTAAGACGGTTACAGCCCCATTCATTATTAACAGCATTTTCCAGGCTGTCTTCAGATCCCATCCCATAAATAGCACATTACTGCAACCTAAAGCGCTGCTTCTCAAGCTCTCCGACGTGCAGGACCAGCAGTTCTCCCCCGAGCGCGCCAGGGTCAGGTGCCGTATTCACGCCCACAGGCTATGACTCTTCCTTCTTTCCTGGAAACTTACTGTAGCCCAGCCCTGGCCCGTGGACCACTTCTTTGAGTGGCATTGGTCTAACGGTGCTCTGTATCACCAAGGACAAAGGAAACAATGCCAAAATTAACAAAGCATCCTCAAGCCATGGGCCTGATCCTTAAAGCAGAGTGCAGACCCATCCCAAATGAGTTGACCATCAGACCCCAGCACTTCTGTTGTGTCAGGATGGAGCTTCACTTTGGTTGACCGTTATCCACTCCATAGTCAATTCTAGACCCTTTCAGTGCCCCTCACCTAAAGCATCGGTCAAAGAAAAGTACAGTTAGGCGCTGACTTTATTCCAAATCCTCACAAAATGTCTGCCAGAAGCTTTAGGTAGATACTGAAAAATATGGGGGGAATGAATGACTGGATATGTCGTGTTAATTTGTTTCAATTATATGATGGTGTTATTGCTTTTTAACTTTTGTATGCTGTTAATTTTTACCAGTGTTTCACTTTTGTAAGTCATCTTGAAAAAAAAAAGGGGGGGATTAAATACATATATTAATAAAAGAAGTGCCACAACGATGAGGAGCAGCCTTCCCTTCTGTATACAGCACAGGGTGTGAATTAGAGGCCAGAAAAGGAAACTTTTCTGAAAAGCAATGTGAATAGCTACATTGATTTAACATGAAACAACGTGATTCCCACCCCAGCTCCCCACAAGTTGCTGAGCCATTCACAACTATAGGAAGTACATAGCCTGAATTTCTCCGTATTTTCAACTCATCTTTGCTGAGAGAGGGAGGGAGGGAGGAAGGAAGGAACTGTGGCAGAAGCTTGGCTCAGCTGCCACATTTGCCCCCAAGAGTTGCCAGGATATGGAGACAAAATGTCCTTTTGCTTGTCTTTACTAACAAATCACAGCATAAACAATGTTTTTAAGAGGTACATTTCCATTCACAGAGAGGCGAGTGCTCTCTTCCACAACAGTGGCAGATGCCTCGTACAGGACAGACACGAGCACAGTTCTCAAAGGAATAGCGTTTTGTAACTTCAAAATGAGGCTCCAAAATTTTACTGCCACCATTCCCATTCAGGTTAAAGTCATGGGGCAGGGTGAAACATAATTTTTCAATCTATATATGCCTCCTAAAACATCTCGCATAAGAATATATATGCTGTGACCACAGCACTGTTGCCCCACCCATTTACTATTTTACCATTTCCGCCTGATGAAATAGCCTGCGAAACTTCCAAAGCTAGTATGATGCGCTTTGCCCCTTTTGGCTGGGCAAATAAAAATATTACCACAAGATGGAAATGGATTTTGTTTGGCGAGTGTTGCTTCTGCAGACAATGAGATTCTCAGAGTATCTGATCAAAATCAACAGGCACTGACAATATTTATCAGGGCAATGGCACGCATGCCAATCCTAGGCTACGGCCTATAAAAGCTACAGCTGTAAACCCCTTATGTCCAAGTAACAGAGGTCAGTGGAACTTGCCTTCATGTATAGCATTTAGAATTCTATGACATTTGTCTGGGACAAAATCCCATTAAGATTTGTTTTATTCAGAGTTATTATTCTTACTCAAGGTAACAAAACTGTAGCTGTTCTTGTGCAGCAGGATAAACTCTTTAACCACACAACTTGCCTCTTGCCTAATCCACTCTGAATAAGAAGCTGCTGCTTCAGAAAACAGAGGCTTGGAAGTATGTGTGCAGCCTGTATTGAAAGCAAGAGCCCATGAGCTCATTGCTAAGCCATGTCCCTCTGCCAATGGCATCAGACTAATCAGACCCAAAGAACTGCATGTCTGTGTTTGGAGATCCCTAAATTGAAGGAAGAAAGGTGGATGTCTGGACCAGCCACCAGAAAGTATTATCCTGTGTTTTACTGGCAGAGAAAAGAGAGAAATGTTTTGAAATTAGACAAACACAAGAGGAAAGCTAAGATTTTATTGTAAAAAAAAAAGAATACAAAGTTGTTTTCTGTACATTTGTTGTTGTTTTTTAAAAAAATACAGTATGGCTTCTGGTATCATACATAGCACACACACAACCCAATCTCTTCCAGGCAATCAAATATATGGTGATGACTGAAGTGCTTGTGGAACCATACCCACAATCTTCAGGGGGAAAACATTATAGATGAGTAATTCTGACCTCATGGCACAGATGCAGTTAATAACTGTACAGAGCTTGTAAGTGGTCATCATTAACATAAATGCAATTCATTAACAACTGCTGAACGTAGACCTCAGGATTTTCTTCAACTTGTTTAACACTCTACAAACACATGATATTTAATGACAAACCCAGAGACTCTCTTCTGCTTCAGCAGAACTCTCACATCCAGAACTGAGCTGATAGCTATCCAGACTCCTGCACTAGACTGTTATAGTGCTATTATTCCACTTTCAACATCCTATGGAATCCTGCAGTTTGCGATTCCATAGGATGTTGAAAGTGGAATAATAGTGTTATAACAGTCTAGTGTGGAAACGAGGTATGAGTGTTTATACTTGAGAGCTGGCTAAGAGGTAATGTGTTTATGCCAGTGTATACCTCAAAAATCTGAAGATGGAGGTTCTAAGGTATTTAGAAACTTACAAAATTATAAAGATATGAAGATATCAAAGAAAAGAATTTGCATGATTTTTCATAATGCCAGAATTCAGGCTCATGTATATACTAAAAGGTTTTCAAGCAGGGTTGGGATGACAAGACAATGATGTTTTTCACACTCTACCTAGCTTAAATTTGTAGAGTTTGTTCTCACAAGATGTAAAACTGCCTGCTTGTTTAATAGACCTTAAGCAAGTTATTGGGCAAATTGACAGAGGACAGGCCTATCAATACTGTTAGGTAAGACGGCTAATCAGAATCTCTATTTGCAATGGCAGAATAATTTTATAAACAAAATGGTGTGAACAGATATATGCCTACATTTGGTCTGCTTATGGTTGGTCATTGCTGGGAATAGAATGCTGGGTTACAACAGACCTTTGTCTGATCCATCAAAGGAATTCTTAACAAAGCTGCTATGCTTACAGAAGAAAAAAAAAGGCAGAACAGCAACTATTTCTTCTTACTGTTCACTGCTGACTGAACTACGGATGGCACTTGAGATATTCTTGTTTCTAAGCCAAAGAGCCAAACTACTGTAACAGGCTGATATTACCTGCCATGCCTATGTTCATTGCTTAAATATTTATTAACAGAATTGAGGGAGCTCATCTCTTCTAGGTTGGCTGGTAGGAAACACAATCTAAAAGCTGAATGTGCTTAGGAAGAGAAGTAATCAGCTCAGTGAAGTGTTTTCTTACTAGTGCTTCACGCAAGAATTACATGCAGAATTTCTGGATCCCAGAATTTTGTAAGATAATCACTTGGCTGGCATTTTTAAAGGACAAAGCAAGAAACAGCCACAAGTTACTTCTGTGGGCATTCAGATTTACAGAAGAGGGTCTTTGCAACTTAACTCCGCTCTATGCACCATTCAATCAAGACATGAACTTCAAGTAATGAAGATGTGGATATGTCTGATTTCAGCATTCATTCTTTCTTCTGAGGCCAAAAGTGTGCTGATATTATATAAAAATGGACCTTGTGATTTGTGAAGTTGTTAGCACTTGCAAGATTGTGTAGCACTAAATGAAAGCACTGATGCTGTGATGCTTTCATGTTGTTGTGTGCCTGTAGGTTGTTTCTGACTTAGGGCAATCCAAAGGTAAACCTATCATGGGGTTTTCTTGGCAAGGTTTGTTCAGAGAAGGTTTATCTCTGAATTCCTCTGAGGCTGAGAAAGTGTGACTTGCCCAAGGTCACCAAGTGGGTTTCCATGGCAGAGCAGGGAGCCGAACCCTGGTCTCCAGAGTGCTAGTCCAGTACTCACATCACTATACCATGCTTATGCTAACAAAGAAAAATGGCAATGCAACATCTTAAAAAAAATGATACAGAGATACTAAAAATGTTTATTTATGCGATTTACATGAAACAAAGCAAGTAAAGAACTCCAGCAAAGAGCTTTCTCTATGCACAAGTTAATCACTGCAGTCTTAGTGCAGAGACTTTGACACAGGGAAAATTGTCAATGTATGTATTCCATAAGCCAGTTAGTTTGCCAGGCAATGCTCAGAATCAGAGAATTTGTGATGATTTGCTACTGGCATAACAAGAAACAGACAATTTGCCAGATTGCAAATCTTCTAGGTGCCTTTTAATCTGTGGAAAGTTTTACAGGTACTTTATTGGACATAGCTCGGATGTAGACAGAAACCTGGGCCAAAATTTCTGAAACAGTTTCATTTTTTTTTTAAAAGGTCAGTTTTAAAATAGGCTGTTTTAAGAGCAGACTAAGTGGTTCTTTATTTTGTAGCCCTTTAAACATTCACAGTGTTTAAACAGAAAAAGGATTCTGAAGAATGTTGGTCGAGAGAAGATGAATGATAACTAAAAAGGTCATCTCCCTGCTCCTGACTGCTCCTACAAGAACAAAATTGTTTCAAGATGGAGGGCAGATTGGATTTGCAGATAACAGACGAGCTGCTGATCCACAGCAGCAGTTCAAATTCTAAAAGATATAGTGCATATGCTCTATTAAAATGTGTTTAATAAAAGCGAATAATATTTTCATTATATTATTTTAAGGAGATTACTTGTTGGCTGCTAGCTCTCATTTTATACAGTATTTAGACTGTCATTACTGTAATGCTAAAATGGATTCTTATTCTTATAATATGAATTGTTTTCTTTTTAAGTAATTCCGTGCACCCAAGGATGAGAAGTCCTGTGACCTGGATTGCTCAAACACAGCTGCTACTCCAGAGGGTACCAGTGTTATTTGGATTAAACAGTGCTCTGAAGATCCTAAAATGTTTCACGCATGATAACAAATTTGTTCTCTACCTTCCCAGTCTCAGCAGGGGAAATGAGGACTGCATCCCTTTTGCACATTGTTAAACTGAGCCACAGAAGGGAAGTTAGAGTCAGTGAGCTGCATGATTTTTAGAATGAGTGTTCTTATTCTTGGTTCTGAACACTTTTGTTTGTTTGTTTCTTTTCTTTTCTTTTCTTTTCTTTTCTTTTCTTTTCTTTTCTTTTCTTTTCCTTTCTTTCTTTCTTTCTTTCTTTCTTTCTTTCTTTCTTTCTTTCTTTGATTTCTATTATTAATGAAAATACTGTGCATAAAAAAAGCAAGCACCAGATGACCCACCAGTTCCAGAAGAGGTAGTAAGAGAGCATACAAAAGGGAAACGTAGGTCGTTGTGAGTAGACTGGCCAATTCAACCACAGAAGTGAGAGAAGGGAAAATGATGGGAAGTCACCCTCTTCTCCTTTTGGACTGTACATCAGTCATACACCAGTAATTGAACCCAGGATGAATCAGCAGAAAATAGCATCAAGCCACCCAAATACATACAGTGCTTGCTTCCAATGGGGCCTTGCACTGATCCAAGTTGTGTGTCAGCTGTAGATCCTGCCGCATTTCTTTCCCTGCCGGCTATAGTTCATCTCGCAGCCTGGGTGGGTAATCCATGCCAAAAAATGAGGAGGGTCTCCCATGCATGTCACGCTCTCGTTTCACAAAGGCCGTAAAGGAGGAGACACAGTTTCCAATGAAGTGGTCAGACTGACCGAGGATATACAAGTCTATTTGGGCCACTTCAGGCTGCAAATAAACCACTTTTATCTGAAAAGAGGAAACAGGGTAGAAGTGCTGTTACTTAAAAGCGCCACAGGACAGAAGAGAATGCAAATAAGCAGCAGAGGTAAGGAGTGGCACTAATTCTCTGCTTGTCCACCACCTCTGAACTTGTTCTATTATGTTCCCAGAGTATAGTTAGAACCTACCCCAGTGGAAGGAAATGTGCTGATGTAGTGTATGGCCATTCTATTTTAGTTGGGTTTCATGGATGAGCAAGTATTTTGTACCTCCTGCCTGGTAGGTAGGCAGGTCACCTGAATGACATCTGAATTAAGAATCAAGTACATTTAATGTAGCTGTACTACACGAGCACAGGATGTTCTATGTGTGTTCTGTGTCACCAAGAGATAGGGGATGGTTCTTAAGTTCATGGACACCACATGGGTTTCAACATCAGCCGCTCTGCCCATGTGCCATATTGTGATGCTCACTGCACAGACCACCCAAATTGTCTTCAAAATCTTAATGCTACTCACCAATAGTGGCAATTGCTGCCCTTAGTATACAGACCCTCCATATGACAGAGAGTGCAAGATATGAATCAGCCCAAACACTGAAACACTTCCAACCTGTCAATGCCTCTGTTTTCCCACTGCCATGGATCTTCACGCAGCTGCGTCAGAGTACACAAGGTCATTTAATTCAGCATTCAGTGGCCTCAACTGAAGCCTAAAATGCTTTTAGCAAGGGAGGCATTTACGGTCTTCCAATGGATGATGGTTAAGTTAGTCCAACAGAATCCAGAGGTTTCCAAAACACAGTGGTAACTCAGTTGCTTATGTGAATCTTTGGGCTGTCATCAGAGAAAACTAGGCCTTAAGCTCACACCACTCCTGCAAGAGTTTTCTGCGGACATCTCACAATATGCTATGACTGAATTCTTTCAAAAGAGGTTCTATTCACCTAATCAGCGTAAACTCCATAACTTCTTAACACAGTCAAGTACCTGAAAGATGGTAGAAGCAAGGAAATAATCCCTGTATAACTAAAGAATACCAAATCTCCCTATTTCTCCGTTGATACTAAGTGGAACCATGAATGGTATAGTATTTTTCTTGACTTCTGCCTGTCCTTTCACCATTGCCAGCATCCAGCTGAGTAGCAATCAAAGCTAAGTGTGAATAACAAACGTGGAGTCAGTTTCTGGGAACAATTTAGGAAGACTGGACATTACTTCTGAAGCCCTAAAAAGTTTAGGGGAATGATATTTTGAAGATCATCTTCTCCTCCATGATCCTATTCAACCCCACAATCAACCGTAAAAGCGTTTTGCATGTTCTGTCACCAACAGAGATACCATCATTGGCAATACTGTGGGATTTCCTGCTTCCCATTTTTTCCTTATCCCTTATTAATTTCCAGTAATTTTGCAAAGGTTTGGTTTCCCTTCTTGCTGACATATAGTTCTCACTTTGCTATAGGGTATTTTTACCTGTACTTTAACTATATTTTTGTGTTGTTTTTATTCTGCTATAGTTGATAATTCATGATGCCAATCTACAAACCACCAACTGCTGATCTGCAACAAGTTTCCCAAGAAGAAAGTAAGAACTGCAGTAAATAAGCACCAATAGTACCACTTGTAGCACATAAATGCACAGGACAGGCAATATGGGGCAGTGGTCTGACTGCTGGACCAGGAGTGTGGGAGACCAAGGTTTGAATAACTGCCTAGTCACAGAAATCCACCGGACGACCCTGGGCAAGTAATACTCTCTCAGCCTCAGAGGAAAAAAAATGGCAAACCTCCTCTAAATAAATCTAGATAAATCTAAATAAACCTCTGACATGATACTTATAACTCAGCATCGACTTGAAGGCACACAGCAACCTGGCACATTCGGGGGGAAACTGTGTGATGTCCATATCAGAAAGCCCGAGAAGTATTGCTGTACTGCACCTAGTGTGGTCCGCGTGGAAAGATAGGACAAATCTTTAAATAAATACACCTCCAACTTTTCCCCTGACTTTTTCCCTGGTTGATCTAATAATGAAAGGATATTACCTTTTGTTTAAAAAGCTCCTGTATCTCGTTGGTGTAAGGTTCAGAATCACTGGCAATGTACACAGCTTTTGCATCTATCTTCTTCACCCAGAGTTTGAGGGCCCGCTTTATCTCCTTCAGGCCTGGCAAACACATGTCCATGGTGAGTGGTGTGGCAGTGTTCCGATCGTAGCCCACGCACTGTGGTGAAGCCATTAAGTGGGAGCCAGCTGTGCCATCCTTCAACATATTGCATGCATTTTTCTAAAGTAGAAGCATCACATATAGTTAGAGAGATTTTGGGCAAAATTCTATTTCCCATGCCACCATTAGCCTTGGTAGTGGTGGTGGGAATTTGAAACTAGTACTCACAGAAGCTTTTTTCCACCAAACCTAAATGGATAGGGAAGGATTGATTTTGTCACAAGTACAATTTGGATATCAAAGGTTTAATGCTTCCTCGCCATGTGCTGCAGTCCCAATCAAAACCCCACTCACCCCATGCCCAATCCTGTTAATTTAAAAAACAAAACAAAAACGTACGTAGAGTTTCAAGCTAGGTACTTAGTACAATGCATAGTTTCACTCTTAACAGCAAGGGACAGAAGAATTCAGAGCAGATGACCAAAATATGCAAACAATGTTTCTAATATCTCTATAATCTGGGTATGTTCCAATCAAATCACGATCCAATTTAACTGTGTGCTATAGCTATTCAAAGTTACTAGTTCTGATGGCTATGCACTACCTCTAGGATAAGAGGCTGATTGTCTATGAATCATCAGTTGCTACGCACCAGCGTCAGGAGAGAGTTACTGCCCTCAAGTCCTGTTTGTGGGCTTCCCCGAGACATCTGGGTGGCCAAGGTGATAAACTGAATGTTGGATGAGATAGACTTTTAGTCTGAAACAACAAGGTTTTTCTTATGTTCATAATAGTCACTCTCTGTTTCATGGGAGTGAGGAGAGAAACTTCCAGTCTATTGCAGCCTAAGGGAGTCTATATAGGAACCATACATAAGAATCATACCCAGTCTGAACCCACGCGCAAATGGATTCCCACGTAAGGTCTGACCAGGAATGAACTGATGTAAGACTCTCCTTTCTCCACCATTTCATCCGACCACACCATGTACTGATGCAAAGATCGGTACTCCTCCAAAACTGGGAATTGGGCTGGTGCGCCTGGAAGGGCAACAACAGGATGTTCAGCAGGTGGAAACCTAGTAAGAGACACAACAAACAGATAAAAATAAAAGAGGCATGCTGTCAACCATTCAGGAAAAATGAAGGGAACAGTTGGGCCTGTCTGAAACAAGGACAGAGAATTCTGTAATACTAAAAATGGAACCGTCCCGATCAGCTGGTGTCTACTATGCATGGCTACTGCAGAAGCACACCAAGAACACTACAGATCAAAGTCAGGTCACAGTAATGCCAATGGCAGCAATACCTGCACAACTTGCACTAGGAATGAAAAGGAGAAAAATCTTCAAAGCTTCACCCATAGAAGAGGACACTTGAGTGATGAAAGGCTCTCATATTGTTACTGATTCTGCCAAGGGTCCATGCAGCAGTCATCTTCAGGCAGAGATACAGAGCACTAGATGCTTCACTGTTACTCTTTTAAAAGGGATTCCAGCATCTGGTTCAAACCCACACAACGATATCCTGAACCCACATATCGCTAAAGATACTAAAGACAAAGACGCTGCTACAGGCCAAGGCTGCCTGCTCCTGTGGTGTTCCACTTTTACTCCTAGGAAATTATCCCTGTGATTTTGTCTTGTTGGATACTCTGCGTTCTCAACATAAAACAAACCCTTGCTGAACATTCATTTTCATATATATTTGACTGGACTACAAATCTGTTGCAAGCAATATTTTAACCAAGGTAACATTATTTCCCACTAAATCTATGTTAACTTTGTTCTCAAAGACAAGTGTAAATGATTTCAATTTTTTTTTCTTGTTTCACAAGAGCAAAAGGGTTTTCCCACAATTTTTAAAAGTCATTGTTCAGGAAAACTGGTTTGCACAAAAGCGCATCTAGCCTTTCTATGCAGCGAAAAACAAAAACAAAAAAACCCAACAGATCTTCAAGGGACTGAATTTGAGACATTTGTGCAGGTAAAGCACATATCCTGCCCCTGAGTGATGCTTCTCCTTCTAGTATGTTAATTAAAAAGAAAATATTAGACAAAATCTATCCAACCCATCCAAAAGTTGGCTTTAAAAAACTGACAAGGAATGGCACCTCTAATTAAAACCAAATTAAAGTGTGGGTAATATGTAATCTATTTAAAATTGATGATTAATTTGAGATGATTAACTACCTAAAAATGGTTGGAATTGACTGGTTGTAAACTCTCTGATTTTTTTATATTGTGATACTCTTCCTGTTAATTCTGTATATATCTTTTATCGTAGTAAGCCACGCTGGACATCATTTGTGCCAAACAACTAGATACTTGTTCTCTCTTCCAAGATCCTTTTATCAACTAGAAAGGACATTCCCCTTGTGTCCATGCATGCATTTCTACCGATGATGCCCTGCAAGTGGCACTTGTTACCTTCGGATCCAGTGGTCCTTGTAAAATGCACTGAAGGCAAGGCCTCCAATCAGCTCCGACCTATCAAAATCCACTGCAAACTGATCCCAAAAGGGGCCAAAGGGATTTCCATCCTGCAAAAGCAAAGGCAGCTGCTCAGCTGGAGTGGGTAGAAGAACACACAGCTCTGCAATGACTGACTGAAACAGTCAGAGACGCCATCTTGACATGTCCCACAGGCTCTCACCCTGAAATTTATATGGATTCACTAAAAAAATATCCTAAGGACAGAAAGAGTGAGAGAGACATAAACACAAACAAGAAACAAGAGTAAATAAACAGTGTCTGAAACTATCCACAAAGCATGTTTGCAACTGCCAGAGGATCGCAGACACCTATTAAGGACCTATTAAGGACTTCAAACCCTCACCCCAAGGACATACTGGTTGTGCCTGGTTTTGGGGAAAAAAGATCCCCACATACCTCAAATAGATTGAGAGGGGAATGTAATGGAATCATGTTTCCTGAGGGAGGAATTTTTCTAATTAAAAAAGAAATAAGGAAGTCCCATGAGAGCAGGAGGGTACAGTGGGGTCCTGGTGTGCTGTTGTTTCTTAAAACAAAAAGTGGAAAGGGAGGGGAAAAAGGGGATCCAGAAGCACCTTTGATTTATATTTTATCATGAGCTTTTGTGGATATCAATCCACTTCTTCAGATGCAATATTTCTCAGATTTAATGTCAGTGCATCTGAGGAAGTGGACTGGTATATGTGAAAGCTCATGCTAAAATATAAATCAGTTAAAATTCTTGGAGACCAGGGTCCAAATCCCCACTGGAAACCCAACTCTCTGAGCCTCAGAAGGCAGCAATGTTGGCAAACCCACTATGAACCAATCTTGCCAAGAAAGCCATGTGATAAGGTGGTCTCAGAGTTGCCATAAGTTGAAAGCAACTTGAAGGCAGACACCACCACCAAAAACAAAGATTTAACAAAGACATATTTTATGTCTGATGTCTGTAGGAGATTTTAACAAAATTAATTATTGTTCCATTTATATTGTTTTAAATTTTGTTAAAATTTGCTGGCTGTTTGCCGTAATAAAATTTTGAAAAAAAAAGATTTAAAGGTGCTGTTAGATTCCTTTTTCCTTACCATCCTTCTTCCACTTTATGCTACAACACAGCTATTTCTTTGAATACGCTCAGAACAAAGTGTTCTAGGACATGGCATAAGGTTTGATAGTGACCTGAAAGATACCAGATTTCCCATGAAACCATTGCTATGTCAGAGACTACCCAGACTCCTACCTTCATGGGGCAAGTCTTTTTATCCACGCTCCTCTGAGCTGCTGCTTCAAAGCAGTATGCCACTCTCTTTCCAGGAGGCCAGTGAACAGGTGCTAGCTTCTCCATAAACTCCTCCAAGGCAATGACCCGGTGATACTTCAGCAGAGGCGCCAGCTTGAAGTATTCTTCATAAGGGACATGCAGCTACAACAGAAAGAATAGACATAATTTAAACCAGCTTTCTACATATATCAAGTGAACACATCATTGCTCAACATAACTAAATCCACATGAGGATAAAGGAACAGAAACCTGCCTAGTGACACAGTGATTCGTAAGTTTAAGGCACCATGTGTTAGGTTAGCTTACACGCACTGCTGGAAGAGAGCTTAGCATGCCAAAAGCATAGAGGCCAAATAGCTAAGAACTACTCACATTTGTGTAGGGAGGCCTGTGATACCGGTACTCAATCCAGGGGGGCACAGCTAAGGTCCGATTCACCATCCTAGCAAACGCCAAAGAGCCCAGAAAATGGTCTGCTTGGTTCCCAAATCTCCCTTGAAATAGAAGATAAAGCACCATTTCTCAGTCATCAGACTGGGGCAGAGCAACATGCTTTGGACAGCTTCATACTGGAGGGGACACAGCTTCTTCTTGTCGTGTGCTTTCAAGTCATTTCTCACTTACAGCAACCCTATCAAAGGGTTTTCTTGGAAAGACTTGTTCAGAGGTGGTTTTCCTGAGACTGAGAGAGTGTGACTTGCCCAAGGTCACCTAGTGGGTTTCCATGGCCCTGGTCTCCAAGCTCCAAGTACAACACACTACATCACGCTGGCTCTGTTATGCAGCTGCTAAACTCTAAGTGGTACAGATCTACCTTCATTACACTGAGTGCAGGGACTCAGTGTGACTTGGTAATCATTGCACCGAGGTGTAAACCTGAAGCTTACAGAAGATCCCTCACAAACCATCCCCATCCACTGCAGCGGCTTTCAGCAGCTACCTTTCCTTTGAAAAATAAACTCCTGAAACAGACCCGAGGGCCAAAACTATAGAACATGTAGCTTCCCAGGAGTCAGCAGCAAGCAAAAACTGCCTTCAAACAACCAAGAAAGGAAGATTCTAGTACTTTATGTCACAACGGACAAGGGAAGGGCTGCCTGGAAAGGAAGCTGTTGACCTTTCACATATTTATTTGCAAAGCTGGAAGAAAGGAGCATCAAAGCAAACAAGAAGACAATGAGAAATCTGCTGGCCTGGAGACTAATAATCCAGGGCTTGGTTACAAGCTTGTAACAAAAATCAATGTGCCTATTGTCTCTGTTGAGACCTCTGTTATGGATTTTACTCTATGCAGTTTTGCAGAATCTTAAGCAATCGTTCTTGCTCTATGTATTTATTGATTTAAATGTTTATTTCCTTATTTATGCCTTCCAAATGAAAGTGATGTAGTTTCAAAAAAAAATAAAACATACAGGCACAATTCTAAAAGGACAGAAAAAGGAGAAAGAAGGAGCTGAAGTGGTACATGGGAATCCTAGTAAATTTCCAGTTTATTTGCTAATCTAGAGTGAACCTATGCATGTTTTAGACAGATGTGCAACTCTGTTCAAAAGAACTTTCCCTCCTCTTTAAGGATGTATTTCTACACCCATTAACTTAGGACCAGACCCCAGTGAAATTATTGTCACTTACTTCAGAGGAGACATGCAGAGGACTGTACTTATGGTTAGGCTCACCGTCCACAACATACAGTACCATAATCATATTTACTATTGTTTTATTGCTAACATTTACTTTATGTTTGAAGGGTGTGGGTATAGACAGGCAGATAGACAGTGAAACAGTCAGAAGAAAGAACATTAGTGTTACTATTGGGCATGGCACCCTACTAGTTGGTACCAAAAAAACCTGGATTTTTAAAATGTTACATTCAGGACTATAACGCCTGGAATTCCCCAGCCAGCATATTAAAAAAAAAAATGAAATGAAAATAGCTGCATGATTGACACAGAGAAACAAAATTTAGGATTCTGTAATACTTTTATTAGGATCATGCTTTCGAATTCTCCAAAATCCTTCTTCAGTCTGAGTGGCACAAACAGGGAAGAAAAAGAAGAGAGTGTAAAAATGTGATGCTGCAGTTACACTGGCTTGGGAATTCTGGGGGCTATAGTCCAAAGAAGTACCTTTGCGTTCTGAAAAGAATGCATCGGGCCAGCATGATGCTTTAATGTCGTCCTGGTTAACACGGAAGGGGGTTGAGGAAAGGGTGGGAGCAAAAGCAGCCAGAGGGATTCTGTGGGGCACTGAGCAGAAAAATGGAGGCACTTCTGCACGTCTACACTTGGCCATCGCTGGAGGGTGTTTTAGTTGTGCGTTCCTGCATGGCAGGGGCTTGGACCAGACAGCCCTTAGGCTCCTTCTAACTCTGTGAGGGGTTCAAGCATTGCCTATGGACACAGCAGACCTTGGAATAGTTACATTTTTGGACTACAGCTCCCAGAATCCCCCAGCCAGCACTGTGGGAAAAAGACAAGAGTTTTATATGAGGAATTCCATGATGCACATGAAGTCAAAATTTAAAGCGCATTGCCTGTGGTACGCAAACCTGAGCTCGGAAGTTACTTTTTTGGCCATGCTGTTTTGAGGAATTTTTGGGAATTTTAGTCCAAGCAAGTAACGTGCCCAAGCTCTGAAAAGAAAAACTAGGAATGAACGAATAACCAAATGCCGCAAAACCCGCGGTGGTTTAAGCGCGTATGTGGGGCGAGTATGGCCATTTCCGCACTAGATTGTTACAGCGCTATTATTCCATTTTCGACAATCTATGGAATCCTGCGGTTTGCAGTTTGGGGAGGGGCCTTTGAGGGGCCCCTCTCTAAACTGCAAACCCCAGGATCCATAGGATGTCGAAAGTGAAATAACAGCGCTATTACAGTCTGTGCGGAAACGGCCTATGCATCGTGAAGTAACTGCTATTACGGATTCGTCCACAGAGTACAGAAAGGCGAGCGCCGGAAAAGAAGAGGGAGAAAGAGCGGGAAAGAGCCTGGCGCGAATCGCGCCCCTGAACCAGGGAAAGCAAGGAGGGATGCGCCGGCGCCCTGCCTCTCTGCCCGGCCGCCCGCCCGCCCTCACCCATGCAGGGACAGTAGAGCAGGTATCCAGCAGGGTCCCAGCCGCGCTCTCTGCTGCCGCTGCCGCTGCCGCTGCCGCTGCCGCCCAAGTGAAGCAGGACGAAAAAGAGGAGGAGGCGGTGTAGCAGCGGCCGCGAGGCCCCGCCGGGCGCCGGCTTCGCAGAAGCCGCCATGCCTTCCCAGGCGAAATGAGAGACGACAAGTACTTCCAGTAGGCCCTGCCAGCCCCGTCTCCATGGTGACCAGCATCCCGGCATGCCCAGCGCGCACAGGGGAGGGAAGCATCGGCGAGCAGTCCGAGTTGACTTCCGGCCTGGGCCGGAAGTGGCGCCATGGAGGCCTTCAGGGGCGCGAGCGAGCCCGAGAGTGGGGAAAATAAAGGCCGCTGAAGCGCTGCCGCTTGCTTTTCTTTCTCCGCCGGCTTTTCTTCTTCCTTTCGCCTTTCCCCACCGAATTATTCTTCCTCGCCGGAGCCTCCGGCCATGGGGCCTCTGCCGTTCCCACAGTTCCCACAGCAGCAACCGGGCCCTCTTCCTCCTCCTCCTCTTGCGCCTGAAGGCGCCCGGACGAGACAGCAGGAGGGAGCGACTCGCGTGATGGGGGTGAGACGGCGAGAGACAGAAAGTGGCGGCGGTCCCGAGGGGACCCGGTGAGGGGTGGCCGTTGGGTAGGGGGAGAAGGAGAGAGGGCTGCCGAGAAAATGCGCATGCGCGGGAGGTTGGGTGAGGAGGGTGCTTCGGTAGCGCCCCCCTCCAGTCTTTGCGTTGGGGTATCAGTGGGGCACCCCGAGGTTGGGCTGGGGCGGTCTTTCTGTTCGCACCTGGGTAGCGCTTTAGCGATTACGTAACAGCTAAGTTCCCGCCCCGAGGAGCTTCCAATCGAAGGTTAGATACAGAGGAGGCAATGGAAGGTGATTATTATTGTTATCTTTATTTATACCCCGCTTTTCTCCTCGAATGGATTCAAAGCGACTTCTAACAGCTTAAAAGAGAACATAGTTAACACAGACTACAGTAGGTTGGGAAGAGAAAGGCATGAATCTGGTTTCATGGCCTTAAGCTTTTTTTCTGGTGGAGGCAAGGACTGGAAAGACTAACGTGTTGCAGCCCAGTTTGAGAATTTAAACTCATATTTTGAGAAAGGTACAGATGGGTGCCCAGAAGGAGCTACAGTCAGGAGTGAAGCTTGCCCAAGAGCAAGGAAAGTGGGCATCTGACAAGTCCAGTTGGCAGGTGGTGGGAGAATCACCCCTTCCTCTCTGGCTAGGACTCTGGAGATTTGCTGATCATCAAAGTAGACCATCATGTGTTAGGT